>LPNX010930690.1:160526-221068 GCA_001517045.1 Pseudotsuga menziesii | reverse complement strand
AGGCGGTTCGAAACCCCCACTAAAACTCTTTACAAAACCTTTGGGGGCGGTTATAAACCTCCCTTGTAGGTACCTACAGAGGTGGTTGGAAACCCCCACCTAAAAATATTTACAAACCTTTGGGGGTGGTTATGAACCCCCCTCATATAAAATTACAGGGGGTTTTAAGTCCCCTTCGTAGTGACATATGAAGTAAGTTTAGAACCCCCCCTTGTAGCCATTATAAATCATAATAAAATTTATTTTATTTAAAATAACAATATTGCAATATCATTAGGGAATGAAGGAAGCGAACCTTAAACCTTGTGCTTGTAAAGTAGGCAGTCTTCCATTGAGCTTGAACCCTTTAAGAATTGGGGAAAGGAGAAATATTAACACCAAGATTGCATCATTTGTGATTCTAAGAGAATATTAGTAATCCCAACATTGTTTATGAGTTGAGATACCTAAGAAAGTAGTGTGAATGACTCTGGCCTTATTTATATATATGCTAGCCACTTCAAATCGTATGGTTCCGACCATGTTTAGATATATGCTAACCACTTCAAATCCTATGATGTAATCAAGATAATGTAGATGTATGTCAGGAAATTCAAATTTATACTCTTAAACATATAACTATGCATCCAATTGACCTCAAGTTGGCATTTAAAAAGAAGAATATTATGCCACCCAGGAAGACACTCAGTTTTCATAACTATGATCATGCCACTGTAAAACACACAAAGTAACAACAAATATATGCATTTTGGAGCTTTGTAGATTTGAATTTTATGTTGTTTTATGACAAAATGTTGTATAGAATTTTACCTTTTGTGTACTAGGATTAAGCTCAGAAAAGTAAGGGACTAGTGAAATTAGATATGGTTTTTTATCGTTGCAGTTATCTATTGTATAAGATGGTTTTATTCACAAATATATCGAATACATAAATCTTATTTTTCATTATTTCTATGGTGCTGTGATTTGTTGTTAGGCGACTAGTTCATCCTTATTTCAATGATGATACCCAATAAGAAAATTGATTATTGAAATCCTTGTATAATATTATTTTACTAGTTTTCTTTAACATGACAAGCAACACTCCATTTCTTAAGATAACAAGGGACTCCTGTATATAGGAAATGGAGCATACAATACATATTGTCATGGTCTCTAAACTCTACACTTGTAAAATGCAAAATGAGGCACCTCGCACCCTAATTCTTGTCAATTGGCATATGCTTTCCTTGCTAATTAATTTCTTTCCTCTTCAACTTCTTCTAACTGAGCTAACACACTTTAATTGGGTTGTAACAAGCTACATGGTATGACGGGATTTCATTTGGATGGAAAAACATGGACAAAATCAGTGCAAAATAAATAAATTGATTCAACATCTAGTGCCTAGTTTGAAGTTTGACCAAAAGTGAATCATTTAAATCAGGAAAACTAGACATGCATCTAGTTGCATGTGTACAAGACAAATAGGTGAATTTACTCACCTTGAAATAATGGATAGATCCACGCAAGATACCACCATGAGAATGGTCATAAAAATGACTAATATTTATAACACATACTAAAATAAAAATCACTGCAATAACCTAAAAAATATAAGTCATATGTATTATACTAATTTGGCATATAATATGGTCCACACATACTAAAATTGAAAGTCCTAGAAATAAGGTAATGTCCATAGAGATAACAAGATTCCTCATGTACTTGGCACAAGACAGGTTTCCATTAATTTATTTCCTATCTAATTCTGGTTTGATTCCCTTACTCAAAAGTGAAGATCACATGGCCAATAAAAATGCCCTGAATTGAAATCAATCTTACCATATTATGCTTAGGTAAAAAATCAGCAAGTGAAAAGAGTCAATGATTTTGATTTGGCTTGATAAAACTAGCAAAGAAAAAAATATAACCACGGCTCATGAGATTCTAGGAATCTATAGATAGGGAAATTTCTGGGAATTTAATAGCAGCCTGTAGGTTGGTGAGTCATACTGAATTACTCATGAGTCAAACTCATTGAACACAAGCATGCCTCACCCTAATTCCTTTTGACTCATTTGGCTCACAAGCAGAGTCAAACTCATATCCTTGCAAGTCTTGTAACAGAAAATAGGAGACGATAGGAAGCATATTGCTTGATTGTTGATCCTAGAATTGTTATCATTCTTTACAATTAAATTACTCATTTAAACATAAGTTTTATTATCTTTCTGTATATTTTATTTTAGGCAAATCAATATTCAGCCAGCTATATGAAACTCGCTAGTAATTTTACAGATGCTGAAACGTATTGCTGTAGACTGTAGTCCTAAAGAGCGTCAACAAATAGACCTTTTGTTCACCCTAGATCGACGCCCAACATATCTAGCTCATGGCCTAGCTTGATGTTTAGCTCTCCATCTAGGTCATTAACTAGACTACGTGTTGTTGAATAATTAATTTTAGGCAATTTAAATGTGAAACTCCCTGCAAATGACCTATTGTCCTTGCGTCTTGGTGATGGAGCTTGTGTTTTAGATAATCTACCAGCTTTCAACTTCCTTCGCTCGCCACTACATCAACAATCCACACGTTGGGTTGATGCATTTAACCCATGCTCTAGAATATTCATCGTGCATTCTCCTTTGCTCGCCACCAGTTCATGTTTGTGCTGAAGAAGGAGCCATGCACCACATCTGAAGACCTTCTTCGCTGAAGAAGGCGCCTATGTGTTTTATGTCCAGCGAAGAAGACCGGAACCGCGCTGAAGAAGGGAGGATTCCTGTGCGTTGGCATGTGATTTGTTATGTGACTTGATAGTCGACTAAATTTATAGAGTAGTTGACCACTAAAGGGTCGACTTGCTCATCTCTGTAAACTATTTTATATATCAGCCTCTATGTGAGTGCTCAGTTAGCTAGAAGAGTTAGTTCGTAGTGTTATCAGTCCATGCTTTGACTTGTTCTTGAGTTCTTATACCAAAATCCTATCACCATCATGTGATAAGACATTTGACATACCTACTTGCCCTGAATCCCAGCTTCTGGAGTGGAAACTAAATGGTTTTTCATCAATCTGTCATACAAATTCCTAGCACCATGCATGCCCCTTTATCCAGGAGCTGTACCCTTGCTCTCACTGTCTTTCATCAGTTGTCCACAAGATGTGCCACTGCCCATTGCCCTTGGTCCATAGGCGGTTATTACCAGAACCGCTCTATCATAGAAGGAGAAGCACGGTACACTGGGTAAAAAGGGAAAGAGAGAAGTTTCTTAAGGCTATTAGATGATAAGCCTCGTGTACTGCCTTATGCCTACTATTGTGGGTTGGTTGAGCTGGAGATCCCTCATCCTAGGATCTTATAGGCCACCTCACCCACTAATTTCTCAACCATCTCTATCCATTAAAGCCCTATAAATATGAGTTCATAACCATGGTTGAGAGGACACAATTGAAGGTATTGTTATGCTGTTGGATTGATTCTTGGCCCAAGATCATTTGGAGAGAGCATAGAGAGATAGAGTCAAAGCTTTTGGGGATGAAGAGCTAGTTTCATGGAGATGCATGTCAACACTAAGGCTTGGTTGTAAACTTCTTCATATTTCTAATGTAAGTTGATTTATGTCCCACGTATGATGTTGTTGTTGTGATTTCACATATATATGTTTCTAGATTCTTTAGTCACTAGCATGGATTAGTAGATCATATTCCGGTTGCTTTGATTCATTTCATGTTGAGCGTTTTTGAAGGTACACAGGTGAACTATCAAAGCCTTGTATTCTGTATATCTACAATGTCTAGGGAGAGTCTTTAACCTCTGTCCCCTATTTGTTTTGGATCTGAACCATTCAGACCAGTGGACCACCTTGCTGTCTACAAGAGATGAAATATTCCATCTAACAAATCTGGTGACTCCGTTGGGGAATAGAGTATTCAGTTGTTCTGATCTTCCTTAGTTTGCAACTCTTGTCCAAATCCAGGCTCCGTTTTCTTCAGCTCTTTTCAGTCAGATCTACTTTCTGATTTGTATTATTTGGGTTTGAAATTTCCAGATCTATTGAGATCTGATTCATTTCAGTCTTTTATGCTCTGTTACCACATTCAATTCAATAGTATTTTCCTTGATCTAGTCTTTTCTGACTTGATCCATTGTTATTTTTTTTGTTTTGGCCATCTACAGGGAACCCCTCCCATGCTATGTATGGAGAGCGGTGCGACAAGCTAAAAAAAGTGAGCAGTAAGCAGTGCCACCACCTATATCTGGTTTGCAAGGAGCAGTGCTATCTTGGAAACGCTCTGTCAACACCTACGAAACGCAGTTCTAGGTAAGAATTAGTCCAAAACCCTTTTTCCTCATTTTTCATTGTAAAAATTTAGAATTTCGATTGATTTCAGCTCTATTATCAGACTTGTTTTATTGAATCTGATGTGTGTGGCTTGCTGCTTTGATGGTTTAAGATTGATTTGAGTGGAATTTCAAAAGTTTGTTTAGTCTTTTTTATTGTTCATCCACTTCTTGCTTATTGGTTGTGCTTAAAGAAGTATTTCTTGTTTTCTGAAAGTTAGGGTGCTCATTGAAGTTTCTTTTCGTTTCATATACTAAAAGAAGAACACTAGATTAGCTTCTCGATTTCATTTCTAACTTGCATAGTAAACTTCTTTTTGTTTCCTTCAAAAGGGAAAAGTTTTGCTTGAGATTAGGACATCATATTTGAGTGTTCGATTTGGGTTTTCTGATTGGATTTACAAGCTTTGAGGACCTTTGTGATCTTTCATCTCTCATGCATATAGGACTTTCTCGATTAAAATAAAAAAAATGATAATTTTAAGTTAGATTTGCTTATGTTTTTGAGAAATTTGAAAAGTTAGAGTGCATTGGCATATACATGTGCTTAGTGTTTTTCTTTTAGGAAAAGAGATTCTCACCCTTCTCATTTTCTTTCAAAAAGAAGAATTTTGTTTGTAAAAGTGCTTGCTTGTCTTTTATTTGATGTTCATGACTACTGATTGGAATGGTTTTTGGTTTTGAAACAAAAATAAAAACACTCTCTTCCCTCCCGTAAGTAGGCATACTGAATGGTAAAGTGAACATTTGCATAAGCATATTGCATGGTTTTACTTTTCTGTCAAAACATCATGCATTCACCTAACCATACAAGTTAAAATTAACGGTAGTTTTAGGTTAAAATTTATGTAGTAACTTGAGTGATAGGCTAGAGACGTGTTTGGGCGTTGTAAAATGTAGGAGCTGCCATTATTTATCAGTGTTACATTCCAGGACTCACGCAGTTCTTCCATGTACCCTCGGTATATTGAACGACCTTTCATGTACCCTTTAGGTATATAGAAAGGTACTTCATGTACTCGATTGTATATCAGAAGGCCCCTTGTGTATGGTTATGCATTAGACAACACTACTAACGATTTGAGCTCCCATGTACCTTGAGTATATTGGGAGACCCCACTAGGGTACCTTATCTATCTGAGAAAATCCCTTTGGTTGTCTTGTTTGGAGCCATACACCGAAAAAATCATTCGGGGAGATTACTACACATGTACCCTCGAGGCATATCACGAGTGGCACCTTCTTGACAATTCTAGTGAGAGACTTGACTTTTGAACTCCTCCTGTCATCTTAAGTCTGCTTTTTTTGACCTATTGTTTGAGTAGGGAAGTCTTTTGGTGTGTTTTATTTCTTTTAGATTTTCAAACCCTAGGTTACATAGGAACTGTACAAACTAGCTGAGTTAGGACAGTCCAGAAGAGTACGGGGCTTGCCACCTGATTTTATTCCTGTTTCAGGAGAAAATCCAATGGAAGCTATGGACCAGGGAGCTGCTACCACCTCCCAAGTGGGAGATAATGTGGTGGTGGAAAGTGGAGTACCATATTATTCACACTTGCCTCCCCTGGTCCAGCAACCATCTCTGGGAAATTCATCCTTCCATTCTCCCTTGGAAGTTCATGTTGATGATACGTGTCCAAACTTTGGTCCTAATGCTCCTTTTGGGAGACACCTATTGGACAGGCCATTGCCTCATTTGGAACTCATGTAAGTTCTCCTAATAGTGAAGAAGGACACAGGAAATACCGTTCTTCTATTCTCCATGCATAGGAGGTAGAAAAGTAGATTGATAACCTATTAGGCTCTATACCAGTACTTTGCACATCCCTTCCCATGGAATATTGTTCACTAGCCAATTCTATGAGACCCATTGTTACGGAGAGAAACTCCTATGGCTTGGGGTACCACAACAAACAACTTTGACTCCAGAAATCAATCTTTCCCAGTATGCAATAGAAATAAAAAGTCTAACACTAAAGGATCAGACCTCGTACCTTATTCCGGACAATTGAAGTAGATCCCCATTGAGCTTTCCAATCTTTAGCTTGAATTGATATAATACTTCCTCAGCAATAAGTAAACAATACAAGCATACTATATATCATGGTGTTAGCTCTATTCTAGAATATATAATCAATAATGTAAAAGAATTTGACATATTCCCATGGATAAAATATTCAATCAAACACACATCATTGGACAAGAAAATATATTTCTATTAATATGAATCAGAGATTACAAGATAGATACAACCTCTGAAGGCATGTCTACGAACCGGAGAAATTGAATCCCCCACTTGGGCCTCCACCACCTCAATCCTCCATCTCTCGATAGCAAGCTCACAAGCAAAAGGAAAGCTTGGGAAGAACACAAAAGTGCTCCAAGGGACAAAGGGATGCAGACTCAAGTTTAAGTTCTGGTAACAATGGACTATAGTTTATTTGCTCTCAATTCTCTCTATATGCCTTCAATGTACCAAGGGGTTCCTTATATAGCTTTCAAAGGGATAATGAAAGGTCTAATCCGAGCGATCTCAAGGCCTATGGAAGTCCAGGAGTCGAATGACTCAGATCCATGTTAAGGAAAACTCCAAAAGGATTTGTTTTATGCATATATCCCGATGTACACAGTTATGTGGGTCAAACCCGTGTATGTACGTGGTTATCAGGTTAAAAGCCGCGTATATCATTTTTCATATGGTTTTAGGGATGATCAAGGAAACATCAAAGGACAAAAGATGGTCCATGGAGTCTAAAGAGTCTGCAGCGGGACAAGGGAAGGCCATACAAAGTGTGATTCACCTAGAGTGGTGAAATCTGCTATAACAAATGCCCCTTAATGTGTGAGGTCAGAGGGGTCACACGATGGCTAAAATACATTATAATTCCATCCCAGAAGTGGAGTGATGAAGGATCCCAAATGGAAGACCAACCACCCATTCAACATAGCACCATAATACAACTCTGCATATAACTGCAAGTACATATAGTAGTCCCGGATACATAACAGTACAATGGCCATGAATAGGCATAATACATGATATCACATATGTGGTCATCGCCACGTACAATATATGTAGATCAAAATCTCCATGATGAAGATATACAAAGGACCATGATCTCCAAAATGGCGGAAGATATACAATAGATCAAGATATCCATAGTGGCTGGAAATTTCTGACATACACTGGTATCAAGTCATGAGAGCTGAAATCTCATGAACACTGGCACGATCAAGGAGGGAAAATATAGGAGATGCCACCAATCTGGAAAGTCTTCTACACGCACCGCTACAAGTACATTTCCTACTATGCGAATAGAGGTGTCAAGGTCGAACATAGTAGTCCATCGTCTGATTACCGGTCATTGATGTATACTGTTAACAGACGCGAGATTACCCACCGATAATGAAAATGGGAATCAAGGTACTAGAGTGCAAACTAACAAGTGTGAATAAATGTGTTGAGGTCGAACACTTGAGAGAATTCGTTGATCAGGGGACATTGATGTATTCCCAAGAAACTATCGATGGCGAGAGAACCTGCCACTGATGACTGGAAGTCTCAAGGCACTGAAAAGGACTCTAGATTCCAATCCCAGAATAAATGATATGAATTTGATGGGATGAAATCCACTAGAAGGAGGGAATTAAGGCATCCCCCATCATCCAACACAAGGTACTCAGCAAAGCTGTATAATATGGAAGGACTCGATCATAAAGTGCACGAACCAGTAACTGTACCGGGAATGGCCGACATGCAAAGTCAAGATAACTGAGGAATGGCCAACACAGGTTTCAACTTTCTTTGAACAAGAGAATAAATGCATATGGTGACTGAATGAAGGTAGCATAGACTCAATATACAAATTGGGACATCTCTGTGACACAGGAGGCATCGACAGAGGCTCCATAGGTACTGGAAGCTTAACCAGTCAGTGGAGATAAACTCAGGTAAACGAATACAGCTCCTAAATTCAAATTATAACCCAACCAATGGATGTGATATATAGTGCTCTCTCGAAGGAGACACGACTCGATAGCTGCCAAAGATATGATCTTTCCTTGTTCGGCTTTTTGGTTTTTTGATTGTTTTTTGGACTTTTTCAGTTATTTGAAAAGCTTGAAAAAAGAATAAACTAGCTTTATAGTTACAAACTAGGAGGAGATGAGTGTCATAAGGGAAAACAAGATAGTTCCAAGCAGTGGAACATACCTATGCTCAATGCAAGGATACATGTGTAGGATATTGACACTCGGGGGAAAATCCCCTCCCGGTAAAAAGGGAAATCAAGCTACGAAGGATAAAAAAAATGGCTCTGCATGGCTAGACATGAGACAAGCTCGAGCTATATGGCTGAAACACAATGTCAGGAGAGCTGGCATAAAGCTCAATAAGGTAGGCAAAGCTCATGATAATGCATTCACAACTTGACATAGGGGAGTCCGGAGGGAAACATACTAGCATAAGATCAATAGGAGTATGAGGCTCTTACGAAATGTCATGGCGATACTATACAACGGACTCCCACACCCTAAAGGAGAAACCGTCGGCATGGGCACCAAATGCAAATAAGATGCTAACTAGGGTACCCATGTAAGGTGAAGCTCTACCACTCGTATCATGCCACTTCTAAAGCAGCAAGAAGGTTTTGTGACATAATAGAGTGGGTTCGTACCTAAGGATATGATGACATGGTCATAAGGTCATGCGAAATGCAAACGGTGGTGAACCTAACCTACATGCCAGTGTAGACCTTATACATGAGACCAATACGAACGGGTCAATCCAATGGCTGAAACGACACTGAAAAAGGTATTCTACATCACAAATTATGTCAGAAACGGTCCAAAATGGTTAGAAACTATCAAAACTATAGGAAAGGGGGTAAAAATTTTCAAATATTTGAAATTTTTTCTATAAATAGTAAAAAATATAAATCATTTGAAATTTTTACCCATTGGAGCTCTGATTTTCAACTACAAATTCCAGGAGATCCAGCCGGCGGAATTCACAACCGTTTCTTCCAGGTATTTATTCATGCTCTCCTCTTGCATTTTGATATAATATTTGTTGATTTTCATGGTTAAATGAGGTTATTAAGGCCATATTTACATGAGCGCTGCGGCCCACGGGGATATCGAAGCTTTTAACGCATATAGGGCTGGCTATACGCGGAAGAGGGGCTAGAAATCGCATACATACGTGGTTGTTTGCAAAACAGTCACGTATGCGGCCGCACACATGAATTTATAAGAATCTAATGGACAATTGGGTAATTTTCTCTTGCAGGATGGTGCTAGAGTGGAGAGAGCACGAGCATGGTGAAGTAGAGGAAGCAGTAAGGGCTGACGTAATGGCTCAACAGGCTCTTCGTGCATGCAGACTCTACAAGTTTTGGTGTCTTGGTGGTTTGAGGGCCAAAACAAGATTTCTAGAGATGCTGGTAGACTATTGGGATCAAGACTCAGAGTCCTTCCATATTGATGGGATGTCTCTCACCATAGAGGTGGAAGACATACACTTTATCATAGGTCTATCTAGACGAGGGGAGGTGGTGAACCTTTGTTCCCGAGGTGGGCCAGGCGGTGGCCTAACTATCGATGAGTATGTAGCTGTGTACTGCTGCCCAGATACTGAGAAGGTGGGGATTCAAGTCCCCACCAACTCTATACAGGTGCTAGGCCTAAAGGCCATACTACTGACGCTGGGCAGGATAGCAGGCTTAGCATCACTCCATCAGGCCTCGCGGCCACTGATGTTCTATGCAGTGGAGTGTATGAGACCGACCATATATGACTGGAGTACTACACTACTGAGCAACATGAAACACCAGCTCAATGAGTGTAAGGCAGGCAGGATACGGAACTCCGGGTTCAGCAGCATTTTGAGCATGTTTTTCTTCAAGCGTGTTCCTAGATTGAGCCCTAGAATGGACGTTCCTCTCTAGGGGGTTCGAGATCCGGCCCAAAAAACGTTGGGCAGATGCTATGCACAGACTGGGGGGTGGTAGGGTGGCCAACCGATACCCAGCTGACTTATTTCCATGGTGGCGACGATAGATTTTTTCCATAGATGACTACCCCTGTGGAGGGATATATTTCCAAGGGGATCCGAACATGCCATTGCCACCAGGATCGGCATATGGAGAGATAGGTACCGAATCTCGACTCTCACTCTTTTTAAATTTTTTGAGTTATTTAATTTTTTGTATTTTCTTGATTATGTGGAATCAAAAAGACTTGTTTTTGTGCGACAACACATAGTGACATCTACCATTCATGTGCAGATGTGGGACCATGACGACCAGAGGGCTTCCCACATCATAGACGGAGGGGAAGAGGGGATGACATCACAGGTGTGGATGCGGAGCAAATTCTCCAGAGCATTCATACCAATTTCGTGCGACTGACTCATAGAGTTCCCATGGTGCAAGTCGAGGACTTGCCTGAGGCCATGCAGCAACATGTGGTGGGCATGCCACGCAGATGGGTGCGTTTATTCCAGCGGCTAGCTAGAGCTGTAGTGACGTTACATGATCACAACCCTCCTCCTCCACAAGATTGGATACCTAGGAGTGTATATGTTTTGTATGACCGTGTATGATATGATGGTGGCTTTAAAAGCCCCACTTTTGTATATGACACTATGTATTACCACTTTTTTGATATATATAAATTTTTTTTATGGTGATCGGTTTATTTATTTACATGTAAAAAATGTTTTTGATTAATTTATTATGAATGAGACAAATTCCAATCTAAAACGTAGTTAGCATATGAGTCAGCAACTTGATTATCATTTCTTGGAATGTGTATATATGTTATACTGTCAAATTGTCATTCTAACAATATCACATGTAAGAACCTTTTCAATAACATCGGATCTCTAACATGGTACAAACCATTGAGCTGTGACACTACTAACTCTGAATCAAGACGTTCCTCAAGAGATAGAACACCATGCAAAATGGCATCTCGTAGAAGCTCAATAACAGTGATATATTCAGCAACATTATTGGAAGATGGCCGTAGACATACACCTCCTGAAGACAGTACCTGACCCATAGGAGTATAAATCACCCAAGCAGCAGAGGCTGAGTGTTGAGTGTGACGGCTTGCACCATCCGTGAATCCTATGTAGGTGGAAGATTCCATTGACATCTGCCAAAAGAAATGGAAACTAATCACAAACCCGATCAAAATAAGAAAATACCTAACTATGCAAAGCTGTACAATAATATACAACAAACAGCCTTGGCTAAAGATAATGCATAGTATTTTTTGAGCTAGAGCCCATTTCTAGACTCTGCCAAAGCTGTATCTTCATAATCGACTAACTCCTAGGAACCCTTCTCTAAGACACACTTGACCACGTAAGGACCACGCCACATAGGATTAAATTTCCCTGCCCCCAAGGGTTCTTTTGATTGATCCCACAAAAGGTCCAAGTCTCCTTCACTAAACACTCTTGGACAAATAGACTTATCGTACTGGACCTTAAAGCGACGTTTATTAACCTCTAGAGCCACGAAGGAATCTCGACGTTGCTCATCAAGTTGCTCAAGGTGGAACAAATGCTCCTCCAAAGGTGAAGTGTCTGGCAAGAGTTCCACAGCTAGCTTCAACGAAGGGATCTTGCACTCAACCGGAAATATCAACTCCACTCCATGCACAAGCTGATATGGAGAAAAACCAGTGGCAATCTTAACCGTGGTTTGATATGCCCACAAATCAAGGTATAACACAATATGCCAATTCATCTTACTTTGTGCGATGGTTCATTGGAGAATGGACTTGAGTGATTTATTCACTACTTCAACCTGTCCATCCACTTGGGGGTAGTAAGAAGAGGAGTGCTCTTTCTTATACCCTAACTTGGATGCCAGCTCTTCCATCATACGGTTCTGAAAGTGTGAGCCATGGTCAGTGACAAGCTATTTCGGCATCCCGAACCGAGTAATGATTTGGTTGAATACGAAGTTAACAGTTTTCTCACTGTTGGATTTTATTGTAGGCATTCCCTCAGCCCATTTCGTGAAATAATCCACAGCCACTATAATATGATGGTTCCCACCAGCCGAAGCTAGGTTGCAATCCATAAAATCGAGCCCCCACTTAGTGAAGGGACCGACGGTGATAATGGGATGTAATGGGGTAGGATTTGAGCGCATATTCCATGTGAACACCTGGCAAGGGTGGTACCTCTTGACCGCATCAACATAATCTTTAAAGATTGACGACCAAAAATATCCCACTCTCAAAATCTTTTCAGCTGTAGAAAGCCTAGATAAATGACCACCACACGCTCCTCCAAGGAAATCATTCATCACAACCTCAGCCTCCTCATGAGTTAAACAACATCGTAAAATGGAATCTACCCCATCGAGGTACAAAGTATTGTCCACTATAAGGTAGTTCTTAGAGACGTGACGTAATCGTCGTCGTTCATCTCGCGAGAGGTGAGTAGGGGTCCTCTGTGTTTGCAGATATACTATGATATCTCCATACCAACGGTCAGACATTGAGATTAAGAAGATATGTTCATCGACAAATGTATCCTCACAAACCAACTCCTTGGCCTCGCTCAGGAAATACAATATAAGCTCTGCAAAAATTAACGACTTATTTGACTTTGCCGAAACAAATTCGAGGTTGAATTCTTGCAGAATGAAAATCCATTTATTATACTTTCCCCCAATCATCCTTCATGTGAGGACAAACTGAAATGGATTGACATGGGCCACAACCAAGTCCTGGCGAAGGAGAATATAATGTCTCAAACACTGAACTGCATGTACGGTCGCTAAAGCAAGCTTCTCGACATGAGAGTAACGAATCTCTGTGTCAATAAGGTTTCGGCTCAGATAATATATGACATGCTCTTGGAGCTCCTCATCCTCTTGAACAAAAACCATACCAATCGTCTCTAAATACGCAACCGCATATAATAGGAAATCACGGCTATAATCCGGAGGACTAATCACCAGGGCTGATGCAAGGGCTCGCTTAAGTGCATCGAAGGACTACTGGGCTCACTCATCCCATTCAAAGGGAGTATCCTTCTTCAAGAGATATATGAAGCCTCTAGTCAAATTGGCAAAGTTGACAACAAATCTTCGTAAGAAGTTTTCCATGCCTTGCAAACACTGAAGATGACGAATGTTCTTCTGGGGATACAACTAAAGTATTGCCTCAACCTTTAAGGGATCGACTCTTATACGCTCCTTTGAAATGATGAATCCTAATAAACAACCTGACTTCATGCAAAAGATGCACTTATGAGGATTTAATCTAAATGAATAGTGCGAACATCTTTCGAATACCAATCTCAAGTGATAGGGATGACGCATTCTCATACGAGAATGAGCAGGGAGATCATCCAAAAATACTTCAATAATAGACTTGAGATCGTGGAAAATCAAGGTCATCGCCCGCTGAAATGTAGCTTCGGAGTTTTTAAGGCCGAAAGGCATTTTTTGATATGCAAACATTTCCCAAGGACAAATAAATGCAGTCTTGTGTTGGTCCTCGGGTTTAATATAGATATGATTATACCCGTAATAGCCGTCCATAAAGGAGAACACCTCGCTACCCACACACTCATCCAAAATTTGATCTATAAATGGTGTGGGGAAGTTATCCTTAGGACAGGAACGATTCAAATCACGGAAATCAGTGCATATTCGGATTGCTCCCTGCTTCTTATCTACCGGAACAAGGTTTTAAACTCACTCCGTCAAGGGAATGGGATAGATGAAACCGGCTTTGAACAACTTCTCTATCTCTTCCTTAATGGTAGGTGCTTTCCTAGGATTCATAGCGCGTAAACGTTGTTGAATAGGCTTATCATTGGGGTAAGTCTTAATGTCATGTTCGATAATCCGAGGGTCAGTACCTGGCATCTCATCATAAGGCCAACCAAAAATATCACGAAATTCCTTGAATAGCTCGGTATATTCGAGAATCTCAGCATGGGAACATTCCGCCCCAATATAGACATTCTCAATGGTGCCAGGATTCCATGGGATGTTGATAGGAATCATGGAAGATATGTTCGCCATGTTTCCATCAGCCATCTGACCAGGAGAGCTTAATGGAACCACGGGACTACCAACTCTCTGACTAAGAATCTCCCTATAATCCTCATGCTCGAAACGGTCAAGCGGTGGAAGGAAATATGATCTATGATGAAGTTCCTCCCATGGTGGCTCAACACCCGACATAGCCTCGATGATTGCTTCATCTGAAGGGAAAACCATATCAAGGCAGTCGTGGGCATGAGAAGACTGTACTGCCCATGCCAGCAGCACATAGGGGTCTTCCTCCTCCATCCATGAAGAGGAAGAACAATTCTCTGCAACATTCTTAATATTGGCTTGATAAGCTATCATGGCTACAGGAAGTGGCACGTAGGTCTCGACAGGATCACTCAAAGTGCTTGGTGTAAGAAGAATCCAGGGATCTTCCATATGAGTCATGCGAAAAGACACCGAGGTCGTAGAAGTCGAAGCCTCATCGGAACAAGATCCTATCATGAGGACTGGTGCAGGACAACTAAAGCTTCTCATGAGGGATGGATACATGCCTACACCCACACTCCTAGTTGCTGGCTGAGAGTGGTCAACGATCAGGACCGAAGCTCCCGAAGATGCAGTAAAAGGCGGATTCTTGAATTCCATTTGATCAATCGTTACAATATTCCCATTATGTGGAAAGTGTACAACACGGAACAAGGACAAAGCAACGGCTTGCATACTATACATCCAGTTCCTACCCAGCAAGAGATTGTAGTCGAGGGGCGCATCAACCACCTCAACCTGTATCACAACGGTCTTCCCCCCCAAACGGACTTTAAGGGACGGAAGGATGTCGTTTGGCCTAAAAGATCTCCCATCAAAAGTAGTTAACATAGTCACTGATTTCGACAGCTCAGGAGAACCGAGATCCTTCCAACAGGACAAAGAAATCACAGAAGCAGCAGTGTCCTCATCAATGACAGTGTGCTTGATGATCATATTAAGACATTCTACATGTACCAAAAGCAACACATAGCAGGGCAAGTGAGGCTGATGTCCTGCGGTTTCAAATTTGATCGCTGAGGAAGAATCGTCACCGTTCACACCAAGAGCAGAAAGCAAAGTCTTCCTTTGTGAATGACAACTCTGAAGCACTTCCAATGCAGACATCGCACAAGGAGTATGGCCCAAGTCCTCGAAAACTAAATAATTCTGGGCGGCTCAGGCATTTGGATTATGCCTTGAGCACTTAAGGACTCCCTTAGGAATGCGAGGTGCGGCCTCAGGTTTATCCGTAGGTTTCTCAATGCGCAAAGGGGTTCCTGGTGGATCAGGTTCTTTGCCTAGGCTGGCTTGTGACGAACCATAATATTTTGCACGAGTCACAACCTTAGCAGCACATACCATGTTAATGCACCCACGAGCGCTAGTCTCTGGTGGATCATTCTCACTAGACTGGTCATGGGACTTCGATTTCATATTCTGGTTATGCAGTAAAGGGTTCGTTAGCACAGCTGGGCCTTGTGCTAAGAATCTCGAAGCTTCTTCAATCCGAGGGCACAAGTAAGTGAGGTGATCATCCTTACATAGCTTGCAAGGGAATTTAAACTTACGTTTCACTTGCTTGTCCCCCACACCATTTTTACCGTTCTTCTCATTATTGGTAGCGTTCTCATTCTTATTCCCACCCTTTCGATTATTATTCTTACCAGTTCTTCTATTTCATCCGGGCTGTTGGTTACCCTTCTGGTCCAATGATTGAACAAAAAGTACATTCACCATTTGGGCGGGTTGAGACGAAGCCATAGCTTGTCCTGATGCAGATTGGTTGAGCGACAATTGAGTAACTTGTTTTGCAACTGAATCCATAGGTTTCGCACTTGCACAACCGACAATGCCATCGGCATGTGGTCGAGGTTTCACCTTGGGATCGAAACTGGAACAATTGAGCATAGATCAAGTCCAGTTCCTGCGCCCTAAAGATTGCTTGTTCCTCATTATGCACTTTGGATGTGGAAACATCCTTCGCTATATATGGCAATAAAGACTTGAGGAACCACTCAAGAAGGAACTCCAGCGGTATAAAGGCTTTAATTAATCTCTTCCATATACGCCACTCTTGAATATGATCAGAAATATGGGTGGATTTATCTTGCCGAAATGTCAACAAGAGTTCAGTACCAATGTCATAGCGCACTGGTAGCTGGAAGTGATTAAGAAAAGTCATCGCAATATCTTCGAACAAAGCGAAAGCTCCCTTTGGTAACTCTACATACCATTTCGCAGCAGGCCTTGTAAGGGTACGTTGAAATAGTCTTAAACGAACTGAGTCCTGATGTAATGAATTCGAAGAGCACCAAAGGTGAAACGTAGTAATGTGTTCGCTCGGATCGTCTCCCGTTTTTCCTTCGAACTTAGGTATGTCTGAAGAAATCTTGGTAGGGACAGCCATCCAAGCCAGGTCATGAGCCATGGGATCATTCGTAAGTCTCTATAAGTCAGGAAGGTTAAGAATCATGAGGAGAGGGAGCCTAGGATGATGAGGTCGATGGACCGCTCTTTAGTTCACATAGGGTTGAGCACCACCATGGCCTTGGCCATAGTGTCCTCCTCCTGTCTGACTCGTATAGAGTGGCATGGAAGTACCATAGTAAGGTGGACCTTGACTAGTAGGAGCTACGAAGCCATAATTAGGAGAGTAAGCAGGTTGTTGATACCCGCCTCCATAAGGTGAAGAAACCTATCCATACTGCATCCCGTAATAAGGTCCATAGGTCATTGCATGTGATGTCTCATGGGACACTCCGTAGGTACGAATATAAGCTTCGAAAGGGGGAATATACATACAAGAAGTAGGTATATATGCCCCGGAAGTAACAAGCTGACCACTAGAAGCGTGAACATAGCCTCCCAAAGCAATGGGCGGTATGTGAACTTGAGACACAATCAACCTAGTAGTCGGAGTACGGACCTAACTCGTAGCCATATATCGGCTTGAAGGACCATGTGAATAAGGTGTAGGATGTACATTTCAAAAACTCAGAACTGAGGACGAAGGAATCTGAGTAATAAGATATGTACTACCGCCTATCGTCACTCGTCTTGGGTCTGGTATCCTAATCGGATTGCTAACCCTAGACCTAGCAAGAAGATAAGATGTAGCTTCCACCATTGGGATGGAAGGTGCAATGCGAGTAGTACTCCCAAACCTCTCCGCAAGGTAAGGAATGGGATTTCCCTGAGGCATAGTGCTAGGCTTGAAGTCGGATTCAACATGAAATGTCAAATCGTTCATATGAAAACCAGTCGTAGCATAACTACTGTAGCTAGTGCTGGCAGGTTCAAAGTGAGTCTTGGAATCTTCTAGCATTCCATATCGGTAATGTGTCAACAGGGAATCAGCCCTAGGGTGAGTAGGTCTATCGTGCAAGGATCCTATCTGGGAAATCACAGGACCGAACTCAGCTAGGTCAGGTGAAGGATCATATGTAAGAGTAAGTTCCCGATCGTCAATACGAATGGGAGGAGGTGGTTCAGGAATACTCTCTGAATGCTCCTCCATATTGTGTGAATCTATGTGTGACATAGTCCTCATGGACTGTCTAGGTCTCTCACCCAAAGGAGGAGGAGAAGGAGAAGGCAGAAATCCTACTAACCGACGAGAATGGCGTGGAACCGCACTTGAATCCACAATGACTCAAAAAATAACAAAGATTCTCTATTTACATAAACCCTAGGCCAACTAGCATGCACAGAGAAATCACTAATAAAATATAAAGCCAAATGCAAGCAAACAAGGGCTGGGTAAGTGAGCTCCCGAATGAAGCAGGTATGTCTCGCCTAGGAGAGGCCTGAGACTCCCATACACAACAAGTAGAGGTACGTAACCAATTATTGTGGTCCTTAGCTTCGACGCGTAAAGCGATTGTGCTGTCTGACCCCAACCTGGCCGGGACACCTACAGAATAACCTCTACAAGTACCCCCTTGATATCGTAGGTAAGGTCACTAAGGTCACCTCAATATAATCAAAGCTCAGGTGGACAGTTGGAGGTGGGATTAACCGTATGGGCAGGGTAGCAAAGTTAGAAACTCTCGAAAGAGCCCTCAGATACGAATACAATCCCATAAATATCTCTGGTGCTACTCAGTTATGACTAGGGTTCATCCCAATCGATAACCACTCACACTGCCTCGTTCTTAACTCCCGTTTGAGAGGAGGATCCTGAGAACAATGGTTATACCAAAGATTTCACACACTCCCTGGACAGACACCTAGATGTTGTTGTTTAGTGATATTGGAGAATTAACTCACAATGAACTATTCCAAGATCCTAAAACCTAAGCTTGTTGGTGCACCCTAGAAAATAAAAGAGTGTAATCGATTTTAATTTAGCGTTGATTTTAGTTAGCTTTATTACTCAAAAATAGGATATGGTCGTGCAATTAGTGGTGTTATGATGCAACATGAAGTCAAATGCACACCATAACAATCAATGCAAATGCATTGTGTCCATGTAAACAGGGTATGTGTACTACGTCAAATGCACAATTATTCTTCAAATGAATGCAAATTTTTCCTATATGAAGTCCTAAATAGTACTCCAAAGCAAATCTAGATCTAGTGCAAGTACAATGCAAAGTGCAAAATGCAATGCATAATGATAAGCAAATGTTTTTGGATTTTTTTAAAATATAAGAGATGCAAAAAGAAAAAGAATGATTCTACCACCCTCAGACTCTGCAAGCACACATAAAAAGCATTCAAGAAAAGAACCCAGGTAAAAGAACTCTAATGCACTAATCTCAAACAAAAAATAAAAAATGCCATGACAAGAACTTTCTTGAAAAAAAATTTAGGCTAAAAAAAACGTTTCTGGTCAGAAACAGAGGTCAAAACAGACTCAGGTAGTGCCAAAGGAGACTCAGCAACTAACAATATTTACCCAACAACCACTTATCTTCCACAAATAGGAAAAAAAAAGGGTATACGTGACTGTTTGTAGTAAACCCATGTGTATACGTGGAAATCCCATAGGAAACCACGTGTATACGCGACTGTAAATCAAAAACCCGCGTACAGGAAGAAAAGGTGCATAAAACAAGGAAAAAAGGCAGGCTGAGATAGACTTCACACCAATCGGTCTCTACCAGGCATACATTCCCCCAGACCCAACACAGAAACAAGAGAGAAAGAGCAATTCAAATACATTGAATGCTGAGAAAATCACCCCCAAAGGACAACTACTAGGAACTCCCTAGCGGAGTCGCCAATTCTGTTACGGAGAGAAATTACTATGGCTTGGGGTACCACAACAGACATCTTTGACTCAAGAAAACAATATTTTCCAATATGCAATAGAAATAAAATGTCTAACACTAAAGGATCAGACCCCGTACCTTATTCTGGACGGTTGAAGTAGATCCCCGTTGAGCTTTCCAATCTTCAGCTTGAATTGATATAATACTTCCTCAAAAACAAGTAAACGGTACAAGCATACTATATATCATGGTGTTATCTCTATTCTAGCATATATAATCAATAATGTAAAATCATTTGACATATTCCCATGGATAAAATATTCAATCAAACACACATCATTGGACATGAAAAGATATTTCTATTAATATGAATCAGAGATTACAAGATAGATACAACCTCTGACGGCACGTCTGTGAACCAAAGAAACTGAATCCCCCACTTGGGCCTCCACCACCTCAATCCTCCATCTCTCGATAGCAAGCTCACAAGCAAAAGGCAAGCTTGGGAAGAACACAAAAGTGCTCCAAGGGACAAAGGGATGCAGACTCAAGTATAAGTTTCGGAAACAATGGACTATAGTTTCTTTGGTCTCAATTCTCTCTATATGCCTTCAATGTACTAAGGGGTTCCTTATATATCTTTCAAAGGGATAATGAAAGGTCGAATCTGAGCGATCTCAAGGCATATGGAAGGCCAGGAGTCGAATGAGTCGGATCCATGTCAAGGAAAACTCCAAAAGGATTTGGATTATGCACACATCCCGATGTACACAGTTATATGGGTCAAACCCGCGTATGTACGTGGTTATTGGATTAAAATCCATGTATATCATTTTTCATATGGTTTTAGGGATGATCAAGGAAACATCAAAGGACAAAAGATGGTCCATGGGGTCTAAAGAGTCTGCAACGGGACAGGGGAAGGCCATACAAAGTGTGATTCACCTAGAGTGGTGAAATCCGCTATAACACCCATTGAACCAATTATAGATCATCCTTTAACAACCCATAGCCAAGTTCAAATTTCCACCCCTCCCACCTCTCATGTTATGTCTGTTCCAAATCCTCCCATGTCTTTTGCATCTGGGACCAAACCTTCAATTCCTGTTTCTTCAGTACCTTTGAATGCCAGGGGGCGACCCTCAGCACAAAGTATGTTATCTGATACTAGAGTTGTACCTAGTCAAGGGAAAACTTCTAACATAGAAACATATACAATTTTTGTCCCTCCCACCCACACTAATGTGGTATATCCCCTATCTAGTTCAAGTTAGGCCTTGGGGGCACAACCTATTACCGTTTAGTCTTCTAGTGGTTATGTTTATCAAATACATGTAGGAAATCATCCATCTAATCCTACAAAAATGCCTTATACTAGAAATCCATACCCTAGTAACACTTTTACGCCATGGGGGCAACCCAACTGCTCTTACATGCCTACCATGGGAGGGATACCTATACATACTGTGGGAGATGTGGGAGGACCACCTTCTGGAGGTCCTCCCCTTGGTGGACCTCATGGTTCTGGAGGATCTGGAAACTTTCCTCCTTATGGTCCTGGGGATCCTAGTGGTCCTAGGGACCTGGTGGCTTTCCTCCTTATGGCTTTCGAGGGTCTGATGGCCCTCCACCTAGTGGTTCTAGTGGGTCTAGAGGTTTACCACCTCCTGGAGGATTTAGAGGGTCTAGTGGTCTGCCTCCTAGTGTTCCTGGTGGTCCTGGTGGCTCTGGCGGTCCTCCTCCTAGAGGCCTTGGTGGTCCTAGCAGCCCTAATTCTGGAAATCAACCCCACATGGGTGAATCCTCCATAGGTTATTCCTCACAGTAACTTGTTAATCAGTCTACCTATGGCCCTACTCGTCATTATATTCCATATCAATATTACCAATATGTACAACCAAATAGACAATTACCTTTCCTAGCAACTTTAGACTTGCCTAATTTGTCCAAGTTTATTAATGGTCCCATTCCACACAATCCCTCATGGCCTCCCATTCTAGTAAAGTTACCATTGGATATTCTGAAAATCAATGGGAAGCAAGGTGAAGATCCACGGAACCATGTTATGACTTTTCATTTGTGGTGTTCCTGGAACTCCCTGATGGATGATTCCATTCAGTTATGTCTCTTTTAGTGAACTTTGACCGGTACAGCCACGAAGTGGTACATTGAATTCCCACAACATTCGTTTGTGGATTTTGGCTCGTTGGTAACTATATTTTTTACGCACTTTCAACTCCCTATTTGTTATTAAATGGGCACTGAACTTTTAAATTCTCTACAACAAAACACGTCCACCCACATTTCTGATCATATTCATGAGTGGAGAAGGCGGAGAAGGCTTATTAAGGCCCCCATTCTAGATCAGTTGTTAGTTGATTGGTTCACTAAGTACTTGTTGCCTCCTATTTCCCAATATCTAGCCATGGGCGGTGCTGTTACTGAAGAGTAGGCTATTAGTCAGTCTTCGTACCTATACTTGGTCTATTCCCAGTCTGGGACTCTTTGTGACCTGATTCCTCAATCTCCTCGCCCTAGCACTAACCCTTCCAAGCCACCAACAGAGGTAATTTTTTATGGGATTGTTGGTTCAATCCAGTCCCCATCCGCAGCAAAAATTACCAAGAAAACCTAAACTGCTACTGCTTTGAATACCAAGGTTTATGCCGAGGTCAATTCTATTCAAAGTACTCAACCCTCGGGTAATAAAAAGAAAGGTAAAAATAGAAATAAAAAAACCTGGAAACCAACAGGAGACACCACGATCAACCAACAATGACAATGACAAAGGGAAAAGGAAGGCTAAATATCCTTTTCTGTTATGCAGTGGTGACCATTTTTCAAAGGAGTGTCCCTGCCGAGATGAAATCTCCCATTTTGTGAAGTCTAATCTGGCACCTGCAGTACTTATGGATCCCTTTCCCTCTAAACAAAAATTGGTAGACCACATATCTAACTAGGGTAACTCTAGTTCATCAGAGGAAATTCATATGATGTCCTCAGATACCATCCATCTGCAAACTCGAAGCCATAATTATGATAAACCCGCAGATAATAAAGAAGATCAATCTTCTTCAAGAAAAGCTCCCTCTACTAGCTATTTGGAATCCTCGTCTACTATTCCCTTGTCTATCGAGAATCCTACTCTCGACATGATTTTGCGCCCACTAAAGAGTACTCTTTGGAAGGTTGTATTTATTCCCAATGCCTGAGCTGCTCAATTCTATAATGTAGTTGAAGATCTTTCTCAGGCACCTTGTGTGATTTCTACACTAGAAGTACTCCAAATTTGCCCCACACAGCACAAGAAATTGTTGACAGCTTTAGGAGCTTTAGACATAGATAATACTAACTTGATTCACTTCAATGTTGAGAACTATAAACCTAGATTAACACATAAACTTGCTTTTCATATCATTATGAAAATAGTGGGAAATAAACTCTTTCGAATGGTACTAGATGAAGGAGCTTTGACCTCATTGTTATCTCTGACTTGTTGGAAAGCTCTTGGATCTCCTGAGCTTGTTCCATCACCGATGACCCATAAATCCTTTTATGGATAGGGTTTCCAACCCCATGGTCTCATATTATCCCTCATATTCAATATGGGGGGAAAAACCATTTCCATCCAAGTAGAAGTGGTAGATGCCCCTTTGGATTACAACCTCCTTTTAGAAAGGAATTGGTTCTATGCCATGACTGTTGTTGCTTCAATATTATTTCGAATGATCCGATTCTTGCATCTTGGGAGAATTGTTACCATTGACAAGCTTGATTTATGTATGCCAGATGTTACTACTTCCACAGCTAATAACATCCCCATGTTAGCTTAGTCCCCTCCTCCTTACCAGTCGATTGGGGTAGGTATGCTGAAGGATTCATCCCTTATGGGGATTTTTCTGTCTACTCCTCCTAGCAGGGATACCACAACAGTATATATGATCGCCTCATTTTATTTTGATCCTAAGGGAAAAAATGTTGTTGAGTCGACCTCGTTGAGCCTGCATGAAGCTATGTATGACACCATTCAAAATTGTTCCAATGATCACACTGATGACCTTCATTTAGTGTCTTTGGATCCTTACCATTTACAGTACTGGTTAGAACCTTCTCTTCCAATTCTAGATTATCTCTTTGAGACTTTTCCTTCCAACTAGTCCATTATAGAGATCATTAATACGGATGAGCCCATTTGGGAGGATCACCACCATAGATGCATGTTCCTCCCCAATACCAGTTTGGGTAGCCATGATTTTGCATCCTTGTTTCCTACTGATATTGTCAATGTTCCGCAAAGTCCTATATTGTTGCAATACATAGTATATGAAGGAAACCTTTGCAACATTACTTAGATGAACCCAATTGACATATCAGCTAAGCCTGATGTTATTGAGCATGTTCATGTTGTGAAGAACTACTCCACCGATGAATCTGAAGCATATAAGGCACTTTTTAAGGAATTCTTGGATATTTTTGCTTGGTCGTATGAAGAGATGTTGGGGATTGACCCTTCCATTGTGATCCACGAAATTAAAACTTATCCCATGGCTAAACATGTCAGGTAGAAACTTAGGCAAGCCCATCCTAGGAAGGCCGCAACTATTAAAGCTGAGATTGAGAAACTTCGGAAAGCTGGTTTTATTTATCCTATACCTCTAACGAAATGGGTATCGAATGTTGTTCCTATCAATAAAAAGCAGGGAACCATTAGATTTTGCATCGACTTTAGGGATTTAAATAAAGCTTGTCCCAAGGACAACTTTCCTAGCCCGCATATCGATCAGATTATCGAAAACTATGCTGGAAGTGTCATCTCTTCCTTCATGGATGGCTTCTTTGGCTACAATTATATTGAGATATTTCCCTCCAATCAGCATAAGATGACATTCATTTTTCCATGGGGAACCTTTGCATATAATAAGTTATCTTTCGGCTTGAAAAATGTTGGAGCCATGTTCCAACGTGGGATGTCCTATGTGTTTCATGTTGTTAAACATATTGTTGAACCGTACCTTGACGACCTCCTTGCTCATTCACAGTGACGGGAGGACCATCCTGGTCATCTTAGAGACATATTCCTGAGATGCCATCATTATAGTATACGGCTCAATTCGCATAAATGTTTTTTTTGCGTTAAGATGAGACGTATGCTTGCCTTTGTGGTAACCAAAGATGGCATCTGTATTGATCCTTTGAATATTGCCGCTATCATTAATCTACCATCCCCAACCAACATCCTTGAACTCCAAATTTTGTAGGGGAAGGCAAACTTTCTCCACCGTTTCATGTGCAATTTTGCTAAGAAAACACACAGTTATATGTGTCTCCTCAAGAAGAACACTCCATTCTTTTGGGATGACCAAGCCCAATGTGCCTTTGATAATCTTAAGCATGCTTTGACTCATTCACCCATGATATGCCCCCTGGATTATTCAAAGGACTTTCTCTTGTATATTGTTGCCTTCGCTACTACCATCACCATGGTTTTAGTGCAAGACAATCTCCACAATCAGGAGCATCTAATTTATTACGCCAGTAAGAATCTTATTGATTCTAAAACCTATTATTCACATGTGGAGAAGATAATTTTTGGCATGGCCATTGTTGTGCAAAAATTTTATCCCTACATTCTGCTTCGCACTACCACCATATTGGCAAACCAGAACTCGATCTACTACATTCTGACTTTTCAAGTACTCAAGGGCAATTACTCCCATTGGATCATCATCCTTCAGGAGTTCGATCTCGAGTTTGCTAAGGATACATCAAACAATTCCTTGGTTTTTTGCGAGCTTATGTGTGACCTTTCCTTGTTCTACCATGGAATCTGAGCCTAGCGATTCATTTCCAGATGAATTCATGTTCCTAATTTGCACTATTGATCCTTGGTATGGATATTTGCTGATTTATCTCTAGACCCAGCATTTTCAGTTGCATCTATCTTGCAATGATCGTCACTGCATTCGTCACCACGCGAAGTACTATCTTATCTTAAATGATACCTTGTATAGACATGGGATTGATTCCATTCTCCGGCGATGCCTCACTCATGAGGAGGGTGAATGTGTACTGAATGATTCCCACTATGGAGCATGTGGTGGTCATTTATATGGGATGGATACAACCTAGAAAATACTTCGTGCTGGCTATTTCTGGCCTTCTGTCTTCAAAGACTGTCATGAGGCTGTTAAGACATGCCCACCTTGCCAACATTTTTATCCCAAAAAGCACACCCATCTTGCTCTGCTTCACCCCTTCATTGTCGTTGGCCCTTATGCCAAATGGGGGATTAACTTCATGCATTGTAAGCCTACCTCAGCCGAGGGGCATGGTTACATCATCGTAGTCATCGATTATTTCACAAAATGGGTTGAGGACATGCATACATATGCAGAAGATTGTAAGACTGTCGCTCGCTTCTTGTTCAATCATATCATAGCTAGATTTGGAGTTTGGAAGTCCATCGTCACTGATCACGGATCTCATTTCCATAATCAAATGATGGATGAATTAAGTTCCAAGCTAGGTTCTTGTGATGAAAAGTCTACGCCATATTATCTACAAGATAATGGTCAGGTAGAGGCCAACAACAAGGTTTTGAAAACTATGCTTCGTCGGATGGTTGGAGATCATAAATCGAATTGGCATCTCATTCTTTTTTCCACTCTTTGGACTTATCAGACTTCTGTGAAAATAGCTACTGGTTTCACACCATTCCAGCTTGTCTATGGACTTGAAGCTGTCTTACCGATCCAATGTCAGATTCCATCTTTACAACTTGCCCTCAAACTTCTCCCATACACTTCCACAATGGAAGCAAGATTTTTGTACTTAAATAACCTTGATGAGACTCATAGAGATGCTGCCTTGGATAATGAGGCACATAAGAAATGCATCAAGGTGCAGTACGATAAATCCATCCAGCCTCGTGTGTTCAATGAGGGTGACCTAGTTTTGACTTATGACCAAAGATATGACAAGCTAGGGAAATGTAAGTTCAAGTCCATGTGGTATGGACCTTTCATTATTTCCAAGGTGTTAGAGAAACGAGCCTATGAGTTAGTTTATTATGATGGAATCCCTTTGCGGCAACCTCACAATGGGTTGTATCTGAAAAGGTACTATGCCTAGGTTTTCTTTGATGGTATCTTGTATATATGTATATTGATTGAATTTTAGCGTGCTTTCAGTATTTTCAAGATGGTTTTGAGTTTTAGTGTCTGCATCTATTTATACCATGTTTTGGTCATGCAGATGGCTTTCTACAGCTTCGCTGATGGTGCTTGTTGCCACACCTTGAATCTAACCTCGACTTCTTGGGTTCTCTATTCCCCAGCTAAATATTTGGTCAATTCAAGAGCGTTTTTTTTAGTTCCCACTACTAATAACATCGTTGAATATGAAGCAATCATCAATCTTCTGACTGAAGCTTCCTCCCAGGATGTCCCTGATCTAGTAGTTTTGATGGACTCTTAGCTCATGGTTTGTCATTTAAACCATGTCTACACCATTAGGAACCTGGTGTTCCTCTGCCTCTTCCGGAGGGTACGTTTGTTAGAAAGATCATTTGGAACCATTACCTAAAGGCATATCCCTAGGGAACATAATGTAGTTTCTGATTCATTGGCTAATTACATCCTAGATTGGAATATTGCCTATTCATGACGTTAAATCAAACATGGTATATTGTAAATAAACATTTAAAAAAACATAGAGCTCATACAAAATAAATTTATCTATTTGAGACATATAAATACCGTGTAAAATTATGTATATATATATATATATATATGAAAAAGTTTTACAAAAATAGGTCTTGAGACCTCATCCGAAGCACGTAGGCTTTTAGGAAAAATCATCATACAAAAAAACCTGAAGCTATGAGCTTTCAGTATACATGTCTCATCCGATAATGGCGCTTGTGATAGGACATCACTATTCAAGCCACCCTACATATCAACCTACTGAATTGTCCTGGTACTTTCGCCGTAGATCTCTGATATCTAGTCGGGAGGTCATCTATATCAGCATCTGCGATGTCCAAATTCAACCTCTCTAGGCTCTCCTCTAGCTCCCCAGTGATATCATCACCCTGTGGCACAAAGCGAGCTTCGGGTCACTTGTCTAATGGAGATTCTCCTCCAGGCCTCGCTGCTCCAACATCTCCATGAAGACAAATAGGTCTCGTCACTTATCATAAAAAATATAAAACATAAGAAATGTAAAAAAGATTTCCATTATTAGGGTTTCTTGCTTCTTACTAATGTCATTCCACCTATAAAATCTCTACCTGCATAGGCATAGTCCTCGACCATGACCATTTGATCCTGCAACCATCTGAAGAATGGATCACCGAACTTCACTCTACCCCTACCCCCTCCTGTGCGAGCCATGACCTGGACCCACCTCAACATACGGGGGTCCCATGCTCTTAGACTCTAGAAAGTCACCTGGGGCCTCATCTGTGTGACCTGCTCAAAGGAGAAGCAAGCTAAGATGGAATCAAAGCTGGATTGCTTTAGCTCTCCCTGCTGACATTTAGTCAACTGATCCTTGAAGATTGGAAGCAATGCTTCCTCCTAGTTGAACACCGTAGGTTCCATAGCCTCTAGGGAATACAACATATGTGCCCTGGAAGCTTGATGCACACCCTGGATCCCTGTCACCCTCTGCATCGTGAACAGGACAATCCATAGAGCCTTGTCTATCACTACCCTGATGGGGATTTTCTTCCATGATGTACCTGTACCTGGTACACAATGCCGATCTATGAGCTCTCTAGTGGTAATGTCCCTACCACAAGATGCTGTCAGTCAGATAGGGACACCCCGTCTCGATAGGCTAGTTAGGAAGTAGATATCCTCTACCTCCACTGTAAGTATGTGTGCCCCCACCTCGAAATACTGTCGTTCTGAATTCCACATTCTTAGTATGTGTTCCAGTAATCTCTCGTGGGACACCATGCTTGGTGTCCGGAAGAAAATTAAGAGCCCACAATCCTAGAGTGCGGCAATGCAAAGCACTTTTCTTTTCAGCAGTAGCATCCTCATCATCATGTGTTCTTTCCTTCCATATCACCATATTTTGGACACTTAGACCTGGCAAAAACGACAATGGTATGCATTAATATTATCCTTGAGTCATTGCAAATCAAAAGAATGAATGAATTTTTCCCATATCATTTGTTTAACTTCTCCATGGCCTACACCGCCTATTCCCTGTTGGAGATAGGCGATGGCACTGCCTATCCACCGTGTTCTTGGTGCAGTTCTTGGGTGGTACCGCGTATCCCATAAGGGGTAGCTAAATTTCCTGCATATATGATTTTATGGCTTGCCAAATAGGCCCAAAACCCCACCAAATCCCAAAATAGAAGTTATAAAATTAAAGATAAGGGTCTTAGCTGTTACCGACAACTGACGAGACTGAAAACGGACGATGGAAACTCCTGGTATTAGCTGAGGAAGATCTAGATAGAAAATTCTCCAAGTGCTCTCTGCTAGAGGTAAAATAGTGAAATGTTTTGATTTTTTACTATTTACTTGGCTTATATAGACATTTTTTGGGTGTGACTTACTATAGTTTTGATATTACATCATGTTCTAGTTGAAATCTATTTGTCATAATCCCTTAATGTTGATTTTGAATGCATTTAACACTTGTTTATGAGTCGTCTGCAGATTGACTTTAGTAAGAAGCTTTGGAAAGTTTGTTTATGGATTTTTCATAGTTTCACAAAACGGAAAAGGTTGTCGAGCGTTTATTACGACACTTTGTCATGCTCGTTAAAATATAGTATCAAATTTCTGAGTCTAGTTCAAGTTTCTTTCCAGGCTCGTAAAATAAGGCATTGTGTAAAGAAGCATCATGGAGTTCTCTTTTCACCTCTTTTTCAAGCTCCTTAAACACGAAAAAGTCATTGAGTCCATTTTCAATTCTTTCTAGGCTCATAAAACATTACATTGTATAAAGGAATCTCATGGAGTTCCTTTAAACCCTTTTAAGGATCCCTAAATATGAAAATATTGTCGAGTGATCTTGTCTTCTTCACGCTCATTAAAGTATTTGAAGTGTCGTCCGTTCGACGGTAGGTTATCTCTTTCTCAGTTCGGATAGGACTATTTACAAGAAAGGAATACTCCATCCAATCATGACTAGAATACTTCTCTAAGGTATTAATTTACACCTTTTCAGGCCTTAGAGACTAAATCATATGAAAAAGGACCCCTATAAAGTTTTTCTTTATATTTGTTCAGACTCTTTAAACATGAACGATACCGAGCTTTCTTTCAGTGGACTTGTTAAATTAAACTTTGAGAGAACCGTTTTGGGAACGAACCCCTTCTCTCTCAAGTTCGTAAAACATATGATACTTGACTTGTCTTGTTACAAGCTATATCGAGTTTTTGTTACCCTCTTTGAACTTGTAAAACTGAAAAAAGGAACTCATCGATCATGATCAGGAAAATGAGAAGGGAATCATTTTGTAAATAATGACAATTGTTTGTCATTACCTTTGAACATGGCACTTTTCTACACAATCATGTCAGTCAATTGGGTATTCAGCTAATGTCCATGATGATCCACTTTCATGAGTCATGTCAATCCTTTGAGTCTTTAAAAAGAATGCATTGCCCATTGTCGCATTGTGTATCTATCGTGTCTAGTCATGCTGCCAAGTCATTTTGTCATGTCGCTCAATGTTCAAAGGAGATCTGAAGAGGTTTTACCTTTGCAGTCTAAACATTCTTTGTGTCAGTATGTTTTAGTCAGTCATATGGTTTCTACATTCACATCATTCTAGAACTATGTTCTGAATTTCATGTCGTCGATGTGGGACTCATCATGGATCTCCTTCGACAAGACTATTCCCATCGACATCAGCTCATCATCCAGGAAATAGTCTTAGAAACAATATTTAGTACCTTGAGATCTGTATGCCTTAATGACAGATTCTCTCGCTCTCAACATAGGTTCAAATCATTGACCTTTGATCGATGGAATCGACTAGGTGTTCGACATCAGGACATCTATTGACAGTCAGTAGATTGTACTAGAGTACCTTGGGAATCATTGACATTAATGGTGATCTCCCTCGCACTTGTTAATGGTTCACATCATTGGCTGGTAATCAAGTGGTTTCTATGATGTTTGACTTCAGTTCATTGTAATCACATGGATAGAATCATACTTTGTGGAAGACAAGATGAATACCATGGGCATTTGTTTAAAAGTGCTCATTGTTTTTTCCCTAGGTTGCGATGGAGTTTTGTATATCTAGCATGGATCCACATTTTTATGGTCATGGCTATGCTCAAATTTGCGTCTGTATGACATAGATCTATGTTGTATGTCTGGTAGCTATGTCCAAGTTTGAGTCCTCTATCACATGGATCTACGCTGTATTCTAGTAGCCATGCTTGTTTATTCCACTCATGGATCTGCCTTGTATTAGTCTGCAGCTATGAGTTTGGTTACTTGTGTCTATGAGTCAACATACTGATGTACTATAGATTCCTACTTGACTACATACTCCGATCAAGCTGACATTTTCATCTCTTGGAGACAACTTGTTCTCAAAGCTCTCGTTTATCGTATCACTCTAAAACTCATGCTTTGGGGGGCATCTTGTTATACCAAAATCATGTCACCATCATGTGATAAGACATTTGACATACCTACTTGCCCTGAATCCCAGCTTCTGGAGTGGAAAATAAATGGTTTTTCAACAATCTGTCATACAAATTCCTAGCACCACGCATGCCCCTTTATACAAGAGTGGTACCCCTGCTTGTACCTCCTTTCATCGGTTGTCCAGAAGTAGTGCCACCACCCATTTCCCTTGGTCCATAGGTGGTTATTACCAGAACCGCTATGTCATAGAAGAAGAAGCATGGTACCCTAGGTAAAAAATGAAAAAACAGAAGTTTCTCGAGGCTTCTAGATGATAAGCCTCGTGTACTGCCTTATCCCTACTATTGTCGGTTGGTTGAGGTCGAGATCCGTCACCCTAGGATCTTAGAGGCCACCTCACCCACTAATTTCTCAACCATATCTATCTATTAAAGCCCTATAAATATGAGCTCATAGCCATGGTTGAGAGGATAAAATTGAAGGTATTGTTATGCTGTTGGATTGATTCTTGGCCAAAGATCATTTGGAGAGAAGCATAAAGAGCTAGAGTCAGAGCTTTTGGGGATGAAGAGCTGGTTTCATGGAGATGCATGTCAACATTAAGGCTTGGTTGTAAACTTCTTCATATTTCTAATGCAAGTTGATTTATGTCCCACATATGATGTTTTTGTTGTGATTTTGCATATATATGTTGCTAGATTCCTTAGTCACTAGCATAGATTAGTAGATCATATTTTGGTTGCTTTGATTCGTTTTGTGTCGAGCTTTTTTGCAGGTACACAGGTGAACTATCAAATCCTTGTATTCCAGATATCTACAGTGTCCAGAGAGAGTCTTAAATCTCCGTCCTTTATTTGTTCTGGATCTGAACCATTCAATCAAACCAGTCGAACACCTTGCCATCCGTAGGAGGTGAAATATTCCAGCTAACATGAGTACATTGTATTTATGTTCCATCATCTAAATAAAGAGTTGTATGTGTTGCTGTTGAAGATTGCATTTGAGTAGAAGTTAGCCAGGCACCACCCCTGATTACTGAGAGGGCCCCTCATCAACCAGAGGTTTCTTTTCTTGTTTGTGGCTTTCATTTTTTATGTGGTAGCTAGTTTAATTTACAGTTTGTTTTATTTTTCTGTAATGCAATTTTATTTCTAAATTAGATAGTTAACTGGGCGCATAGTTTGCTTTCAGCTTTGTTTTCAGTCATTTCAATTCCAGTTTATTGTTTAGTTTATTTGCAAGTTAGATATAATAGATTGCTTTTAAATTTATTTATTTCTATTTCCTTTCTGTTATAAGTTATCAATTATGCAATTTGAATTTTAGATTATTAATATGCAATGATTTCTTTTCATGAATTTGTTTAAGTCTATTTTACTCGTAAATTTTCTTAATAAGTAAGTTTACTTATTTCCTTTATGCATTAGATTTACATATCCATGACTTCAGCTAAAGATTAGATCATTTAGGTTAGTTTTTATTATTTTTACTGTTCGAACTGTCATTCGGACAGTCTGTTTAGTCTGTTATTCAACCACCTCTTTCAAACCCACAATTCAGTCTATCATTATGTCCACAATTTTGTTTTTAGTATTTTTTTAATGTGTTTTGAGATTTTTTTCAATTATGTTTTGTTAATGTTTGAATTGTGTTTTGAGTGTAATAGTTAGATGATAGTTTTGTTTAATATTGAAGTTAAAGTTTAATTGTTTTAAGTTGTTTATTATAATTTTTCCTTACCTCCTTTTACTGTGAAAATTGTTTGAATTATTTTTATATTTTGTTTCTTAAGTTTGTTTCTGATTTTCTTTTACTATTGTATTTTTTTGTGTTCATACCTTTTAGATTGATTTATTTGTCCGCATGTAAGCTTAGTTTTATATGTGTTATCCTTAGTATGTTTTTAGTTTGTTTCTTTTACATTCTGTTATTGTTGAAAGAACTTGTAGGATAGAACCTAAAGATATTTCTTTTATTAAGTTTTCTACTTGCTTATAAGTTAAGTCTTCCTTGCACCCTAGTTTCCCATTTGGAAGATTAGTCGTTGATTGTATCTTTTTCAGTTTAAAGTTATACAATAAATTATCAATTGTTTAGTTTATTATTCTGTCTCAGTTTAATTACCTTAAAAATTGCATTCTTAGGAGTTTGAATCTGTTTTTAATTTTGAAAGATGTTTCGATCTTTCTTTTGTTAAAATATATACATGACACCCTCTACCTTCGCATATATTTTGTGTCAACTCTAAGCCTACCAACCCTGATCGATAATTAAAGATCAAGTGAATTAATTTAGACATTAAAACACCCAACACTTTTTGCACCATTGGAGGGGAGTTGTTCTGTAAGGTAGAGTAGAACTCTTTATGAATATTAGAAATAGGTTGGTAGTGGGGGAGCAGTAAGACAAGAGGTAAGAACTTGAACATCTGTTATAACATGCGTCCCCAAATCCAACAATAGCAGTAGCACAGGTTTTCTTTAGTTTAAAGTTTTTCATGAGCATACTTAGATATTCTCAAGGTGGATTTGTTAAGACAAGAAAGCTTCTCAAAATCCCTACTAACTACAAAAGGAGATGTAATTCCCCAACTACTGACTTACCAGAAAGGTATCAAAATATGCCTATAGGAAGTAGTTCTACCCTAAAACCTAAAAAGACTCTCTTAGTAGATCTTACTGGGGAAGCCATAAAAGGAAAAGGAACTTTGGCAGGCGGTCCTAAGGACCTCATTCCTAAGGAATTTCAAGAGAATGAGCCATTAGAAATATCTAGCCATCCACTAGTTTCAAATCCAATTAGCATAACTTTTTCACTAGTAGGAGATCCAAATTTCATTAACTTTGTTGATCCTACCCAAGTAAAAGCTCTCCTTGGAACCTCGGTAGATCCAGTCATTTCACAAATTGAAACTTCTATAGTAGAACCTACTATCCCTCTAGGATTAAATAAAAACATGGTTGATCAAAGGAATATCTCTCTTGAAAAGGAATGTTGGGATGCCCCATTATCACCTCGAAAGGAGCCTCCTAGTTATATCTACATTAAGAATCTAGCTTATATGGAGAGGCGAGGAGAAATCGAAGATCATGATGAAGTTATAAATGAAGAAGGAGAAGGGGAAAATCGAACTGGGGCTACCTTCGGGTTCCCTATTTTAGATACAACGCAGGATGTAATTATGAAAACCATCCCTCCTTCCTCCTTACCTACTTTTTATGGAAAAAGTATTGAGGACCCGGACACATTCATGTTTGAGTTCGATATCCTTTGTAGGAGCTATAGTTATCTACAAGATGCTTAGAAACTAACTCTTTCCCTCTACACTAAAAGGTTCTTCCTTAAGATGGTTCATGGGATTAGGTGAATTCACTATCAGGACTTGGGATGATATGAAAAATTCATTCTTACAAAAATATCAATAGTATTGTAAACCCAAGGACTCTCAACATGATATATTCAAGATACAAAAACTTGGATATGAGAGCCTAGAATATTATCTCGAAAGGTTGGTTTATACATTACATAAATCTAAATATAATGACATCCAAGAAGATGCATTACATACACTTTTCCTTAAGGGGATCTCCGAGGACTTGTTAGAAAGTATTAATCTCATGGAAGCTGGTGGTATTTCGCATAAAATTTTTGCACAAATCATTGATATGTGTAAAAATTATTCTAGGATTAGGGGGGAAGTTGCGAAATTTTTTTGAGAGCCTTTTAGTAGAAATGTAAGAGGAAATGTTCCTAGTTCAGGTGGAGTTACAAGAGTAGAGTTAAGAAACCTATTGGAGAATTTAAAAACTAATATCCTATGATAAATTGGTTCTCAACTAGATGTTTACAAGGAAAGAAAAGGAAAGATGAAGAATGAGCAACAATGAGTAATTTTTGTCCAATATGTAGAGCTAAACATCCCCAAGGGGAATGTCCATTAAACAACATCTTCGTATGTCACATTTATACAAAAGAGAATCCAAATTATATATGCCCATCCTTTCATGGGTTGCAAGCCATCTATAAGAGTGGGGATGTATCTCAANCCTTGGCAACCTAGAGACCAACTAGCATATCATAACTTTCTGCTGCAACCTCCACTCTATTATTCTTTGTATCAACCACCTCAAGAGTGGAACAATTCAAGTTGGTATAATTGGCCACCTCAGTATCTTCCTCCTCAATTTCCAAAATATAAATATTGGTCACCAAGATGGAGAGGACAACCATATCCTCAGCTGCAACCTCTCCCTGTATCTAATCATCCTTATCCTTAGAATCAGAAAAGTTTCAAGCAAATGTTGCCTCGATTTGTACCTTGAGTTCCTTTTATCACACATCAACCTCATCACTTTCAGAATGAAAATCCCCCTCGACCAACATGATTACCTGCACAACCGATACCTAACTCTAATAATAAACCAACTCAATCTCTTCACAACATTGAGTTGCAAACCCTCTATTTGTACCTTATTTTGACTATACCTGTACATGAAATTGAATTACGATCGGGAAGAGTTGTGAATGATAAACCCAAGTCATCAGTCATCATTCAGGAACCAAATGAAGAAGAAGAAGATTCAAATGAACATGTGAATGATGCTATTTTGGAGTATGTCAACATTCCAAAGGTTCCACTACACACCCATCCTCCACAAGAAACTATTTAGGAGCAAAGAATTCCTCCATTTCCAGAAAGACTAGTAATAGAAAAAACCCGTAGTTCTTTCAGAGTACAATATTTTGAATGAATTAAATAATATATGTATTAATATACCTCTATTACAATATATCAAAGATATACCAATATATAGTAAGGTAATAAAGGAGCTATGTATTAAACACCCAAGAAAGAAACAAAAGGAACCTCTTACAATTCATGTTATAGGAGAGATGTCTGAATGTATGACAGGCCAGTACGAGATTACAAAATATACAAATCCATGAGCCTCAGTAGTGACTATAATTATAAACCGCACCACCATATAAAATACATTAATCAATTTAGGATTCACTATTAACATGATGACCACCGCAGTTTTAGAAGTTTTACAGTTAGGGCAATTTCTTTGACCTACTTGTTCCATCCTAGAACTAGCATACCATACTACGGTAAAACTTGTTGGATTCTTGGATGAAATTATTGTATCAGTAGCCTCATGGGAATACCTTGTCAACTTTATGATCATAGAATCAAAGGATCCTTTTAAAGGTAATCCTATTATTTTTTGAATACCATGGTTTGCCACTGCAAATCATTTATAGGATGTAGGGATGGAGAGATGACTATTTCCAATGGATTGTCCACACAAAGACTTATTTTATACCCCCCAACACAACCAATAATTGAAAAGTCATGGTGGTTAAATTGTTCTTTTGGGGACGAATACTTTGATGATCTCTCCCTTCCTAGTTATTTCTCTTTGGAACTTTAAGACTAGACCACTAAGAATGTATTAAATGAGTTTGTTTCTTCAACAACATGTAAGGATTTTCCTCAGTGTTTTTCTCAATTCGATCATATTTTTGGAGATGAGTTTCAAGAGAATATGGATCTCTCAATGTTTACAAAAACACCTTGTGTCTTCATGATTTAAGAGAATATAGGACCATATAACCATACCTTGTGAGGTTGGTTCTGAAAATTTTCTACATATAAACACAGGACTAAATGAGAACGAGCAAGAACAACTGCTTAAAGTTCTTAAGAAACAAGATGGAGAATTTGAATGGGAATACACCGATATGAAGGGTATACACCATGACGGTTGTATTCACCACATTTACATGGATCAAATAATGTCACCTGTAAGGCAGCCATAGAGGAGGATGGATCGTGCTCTAAAAGATAGAGTAAAAGAAGAATTACAAAAACTCCTCACTGTTGGTTTCATCTATCCTATCTCCAATAGTAAATGGGTATCTCCTATAGTAGTAGTCCCAAAGAAATTCACAAGGAAATGGCGCATTTGTGCTGATTTTAGAGAGCTAAACAAAGATACACGTAAAGACTACTTTCCTTTACGTTTTATTGATCAAGTATTAGATACAAATTCAAGTAAATGGTATTTTTATTTTCTTGATGTGTATAGTGGTTACAAACAGATTTTAATAGCACCTGAAGATCAAAACAAGACCACTTTTACATGCCCTTGGGGAACATATGCTTATTGATTTTTTTCCATTTGGCTTATGTAATGCACGTTCCACTTTCTAGCGAGCATCCTTAGGAATATTTTCTTATCTAATACATGACTGTGTGGATGTATACTTGGATGAATTTATGGCAAATGGTAATACTTTTCAAGAATCCATTAACAACCTCGAGAAGGTCTTGATCCGATGTCAATAAATGAATTTATCCCTTTGTCATAAAAAATGTAAAATGTTACTGACAGAAGATATAGTGATGGGACACCATGTTTCCTCACAAGGAATTAAGCTAGACCTTGTGAAGATTGAAGTAATTGTTGGCCTTCCCTCTCCTAAAACTCAGAAAGAGGTAAGAAGTTCTCTTGGTCAAGCAAGCTATTACCGTTGTTTTATTGAAAAATTCAATAAAATAGCTGCACCAATGTTTAAGTTTCCTATAAAGGAAACATAATTCCATTGGATAGAATCTTTTCAAAATTATTTTGAAATCCTAAAAGATGAACTATCGGTGGCACCAATACTTAGGGGTCCCAATTGGTCCCTTCCTTTTCACATATATACTGATGCCTCTAATACGACCATAGGAGGAGTTCTCGACCAAAAAGAAGGACAACACCTTATGCCATTTATTTTATTAGTAAGAATTTGACTCCTGTCGAACTTAATTATACTGTTACTGAAAAAGAATTCTTGGCAGTAGTTTATTGTATTAATAAGTTTCATCATTATATTACTCGTTATGAATTTTTTGTACATATTGATCACTCTACCATTAAATTTTTCATGAATAAACCAATTACCAATGGTAGAGTGACCCGTTGGCTTCTTTTATTGCAAAAAATTGACATTACCATCATTAATCAACCTGGTAAAGAAAATCTAGTAGCAGATTTCCTTTCCTGTATACACCATGGAGATGGTGCTAAACCCGTTGACGACACTTTTCCTCATGAACATCTATTTGTTGTATCTATTCAAACCGCTTGGTTTGTAGATATTGCCAATTATTTAGCAACTGGGAAAATAATAAACCATTTGTCCCCACATGAGAAGCGTCGTATTATAGTTCAAGGGTCCAATTATTCTTGGGTTGATAACGATCTCTTCCGCATTGGTCTAGTTCTTCTTATTCGACAATGCATGCAGGAGGATGAAATGCCATACATACTTCATGCATGGCATGCTGGACCATGTGGAGGATATTTTTCTGATAAGAAGACGACATACAAAGTCTTACATTATGGTTATTATTGTCCAAGCAATTTGAAAGATGTCGTGAAATATGTCAAAGAATGGGTAGATCTACGTAATCTGATCAAATGCCTCTACAACCCCAAGTCATGATTGAACCCTTTGAGAAATAGGCTCTTGATTTTGTAGGACCAATTTCTCCCATGTCTTGTAAAAATAAATATATCCTAGTTTGTACAGACTATGTCACCAAATGGGTAGAATCCAAAGCTGTGTTTAGGGCCACAGAGAAATCACTGGTGGAATTCATATATGAAGAAGTATTCACCCGATTTGGTGTACTAAGAGAAATTACCAGGAATCAAGGTACTCAATTTACTTCTAAATTAATGAAAGAACTTACTACGAAATATGGCATCTGACATTGCAAATCTTCACCTTATCACCCTCAGGCTAATAATTAGGTAGAATCAACTAATAAAGTATTAGAAGCCATTTTAACCAAAACCATTCACTTACATCATAATGATTGGGAATATAGACTCCCAGAGGATTTATGGGCCTATAGGATAACATGGATAAACACTACTGGACATACCCCGTATGAGTTAGTGTATGGAAAACAAGTCCATTTACCTATTGAATTTCAAGTTAAAACCTTTCGTATGGAAGCACAATTAAGCATGAATTTGGATGAAGCATAGAAACACCACATATTACATATTAATGAGTTAGATGAAATTAGACAAGATTCACTCCAAAGAACCATGATAATACAGAATCAAGGAAAGACATGGCATGATAAATTTATTAAACAAAAGCAATTTAATACTGGAGATTGAGCACTACTATTTGAATCACGGTTTAAAATTTTTAAAGGGAAATCAACTACCCGTTGAATGGGCCCATACGAAGTAGTTACATCTTTTGACAATGGGTCAGCAAAAATTAAAACAATTAATGGCTCAAACATTTTCTTTGTAGTAAATGGACATAGACTCAGACTTTATCATCAACCGACATATAAATAGGATTTTATACAGAATGTTTTGCAACAAAATGAAATGGAATTAGTTAAAGGGGAAGCTATTACTCCTCCCGATCCTTGAAAAGTATTTTGGGTTATTATTGCTGGTATATATGTAAATATGTGCTTGTTTATTTGAATAAATAATAGTAATTTCTAATAGATTGTTCACACAAGAATCTTTTTATTTGTATTATGTCTTCATGAATAAATTGAATCATATAACAAGTGGTTTTGCAGTTTGATTACAAGTATTCTATCTCTATAAGCATCTCATGGAGTATTACTTGGAAAAGGGAAGTATGTTAAATGCTTACTAGGTAGCTTAACCTTTCTTGGGCTGCTTTTGAAATTTTCAGCTTATAGTCAAAATAAAAAATTATAATCTTTTCTATATCATACTTAACGAGCTATTCTATGATTCATATGGTTTTTGGTATTTTGATTCAGTCATATATATTTTTGATTTGTTGTTTTTAATAGTTGCTTGACAGACCTACTTTCATTATCATATTTTTCACATCCTCATCTTATACCTATGGATTACTAGTTCATCTTATGCTTATTATCAAAACTTGTCTCTCATGTATTTGGTGATAATTCGAGAGTAAGTGGAATTTTTGTCTGTGGGGAACATTACTTTTTATGAAGAAGAAGCATTGTAAGGTTAAAGGACAACTTTAACTTATTCTCTTTTGACATTATCTATGCTTATGGCCATTATGAAATTATTTATAAGTTTATTTTAAAAAAATTTGAATTATGTGTTTAGCAGGACTTAACACACTCTAGTACGAGTCGGCTTCCATATATTTAATATCATTATACAAGGTAAACCCACTAGGGTACTGATCAAGCATGTTGGCAATGGGTCAATTCTAAGTAAAAAACCTCAAAACATGGAAGCTCGATAAATGCAAGTAAACCCGTCGGGGTACTGCACAGGTTCGCTCGCAGCGGGACTATGCTTGCATGGTACCAAGGTAAAACTATCAGGGTAGTGAACAAGTCTGCTGGCAGCGGGGCAATGCCTGGTAAGAGAGATATAGTTAATGCACTACTATGCACATAGTTCATCAAAACAATGATAATATGAGCAAATTGTTTTTTTAGAAATTATGAATAAACATGTTATGGCCAATTTTTTAACATGTCATTTGAGAATGGATGTAAGTTATGCTTGACCCTACCCATCTAATCAGTATATACCTAGGATTTTATTATCCTAGAAATGGGACCCATAGCTATAAATCTCAAATACTCCAGGGTACACTTAAATATTTTGTGACGACGAGATATATTTAAAATGAGGCATAGATGGCTAGTTTCTCCTCTGGAATTCTTTTGATTCAATTGTTATCATTTATGCAGTCTTTCTAAGAACTGTTATATTTTTCATGAATATACATCTCTCAATCATTTCCATTTACTAGTTAGTTTTTCATATATTCTTTACAAAATAATCAACAACATGATAGAACTCTTTACTTTTTTATTTTTTTGGAACACTCAATTCTTCTCTGTTCTATGGCTTGAGGACACGCCATATTTTTGGTTTGGGGGAAGATGGAAGATGGATTTGAAAAATTAGATTGTTTTCACTTTTATGATCGATCTATTTATCTTTGACAAATGATAAATGTTTTTCAGGATAATATAAGCTGTGGAATTTGATTATAGCATGAAGCATATTTTTATAGGAAAATCGATACGGAGGACCATATGAAGAACCAAAAGAAGGTCCAAATGAAATACCAAATGACGATCTGAATAAAACATTATAATATTTTAGTATTTATAATTAAAATTTTCTAACCAATTTTTTTTTTGTCAAATAATTTTTACCTTCATATGGATGCTTATAAATTTTTCTTATCATTTTATTATTTGATAATCCTATCCTTTTACCCAATCATGCATATAAACTATTAATTGACTAACTCTCTTGATTATAAATATGATTTATACTTTTCATGTCATATGTTCAACCTGCCCAAAATTTTACTTTCGGCATGGTTGAATTAATTTTAAACATTATGAATTTACTTACGTATATGCCTATTGCTGGCTCACGTTTCAAAATTCGCAATGACATTGTGATCTGTTATTTTTCTTTTTGCTTAGTGGGACCTAACATTTCTTCGGTTTAGTGGAATGTTGATCCTAGAATTGTTATCATTTTTGGAAATTAAATTACTCTTTTAAACATATGTTTTATTATCTTTATGTATATTTTATGTCATGCAAATCAATACTCAGCTCAGGTATGTATGAATATGAAATCTATTTATTATTATAATTTTTATGATTTTATTTATTAAAATTGACATTATTAAAGCACATTTAATGTATTAATTAATTTATATATTTTTTTTTCAGATTTTACAATCTTTTTGGGACAAATTAATAACAAGAACGCATTCAACCTTCCTTGAGCACAACACCTCCATCTTGTCATCCAGCCCGCTTCGTGAAACTTGCTGGTAGTTTGCCAAATGTTGAAACGTACTACCATAGACTATAGTCCTGAAGCATGCCAGCAAAAAGACGTTTTGTTCACCCTAGATCGACGCCCAACATATCCAGCTCACAAACCAACTTGTTGTTCATCTCTTCATCTAGATCGTTAACTAGATTGCACACTGTTATAGAATTAATTTTCGGCAATTAAAATGTAAAACAGCCTGCAAATGACCTATTGTCCACATGTCTGGGTGATGGATCTTGTGTTCTAGATAATCCGCCATCTTGCAGCTTCCTTCGCTTGCCACCACATCAACAATCCATGGGTTGGGTTGATGCATTTAACCTACGCTCTAGAATATTCACCGTGCATTCTCCTCTTCTCACCACTAGTTCACATTTACACTGAAGAAGGACCCATGCACCACATTTGAAGACCTACTGCACTGAAGAAAGAGCCTGTGTGTTCTCTTTCCAGTGAAGAAGACCAGAACCGCGCCGAAGAAGGGAGGATGCATGTGTGTTGGCGTGCAATTTGTTATGTGCCTTAATAGACAACTAAATTTAGAGAGAAGTCGACCATTAAATAGTCAACTTGCTCATATCTGTTAACTATTATATATCAGCCTATGTGTGAGAGCTTAGTTAGCTAGAAGAGTTAGTTCGCAGTGTTATCAGTCCATTCTTTGATTTGTTCTTGAGTACATTGTATTTATGTTCCATTGTATAAATAAAGAGTTCTATGGATTGTTGTTGAGGATTTCATTTGAGTAGAATTTATCCAGGAACCACCCCTGATTGCTGAGAGGGCCCCTCATCAACCATAGGTTTCTTTTCTCGTTTATTTATTTATTTATTTTTTTCTGTTGTTGCTAGTTTAATTTATAGTTTGTTTTATTATTTCTGTGATGCAATTTAATTTCTGAATTAGATAGTTAACTGTGCGCATAGTTTGCTGTCATCTTTGTTTTCATTCATTTCATTTCCAGTTTATTGTTCAGTTCATTTGTATGTTAGATAGAATAGATTGCTTTTAAATTCAGTTCTCTCTATTTCCTTTCTATTATAAGTTATCAATTATGGAATTTGAATTTCAGTTTATTAATATCCAATGATTTATTTTCATGAATTTGCTTAAGTCTATTTTGCTATTAAAATTTCTTAATAAGTAGGTTTACTTATTTCCTTTATGGATTAGATTTACACCTGCATGACTTCAATTGAAGAATATATCATTTAGGTTAGTTTTTATTATTTTAACTGTGCAGACTATCATTCGGACAACCTGTTCATTCTGTTATTCAACCACCCCTTTCAGACCCACAGTTCAGTGTGTCATTCAGCCCACAATTTCATTTTTAGTGTTTTTTAATGTGTTTTGAGATTGTTTTTAGTTCTGTTTTGTTAATGTTTGAAGTATGTTTTGACTGTAATAGTTTTTTTTTTTTTTTGTAAATACAGTAATGACATTAAGAAAGAAGTAAGGCCTTCTTAAAACCAGTTACAAAGTACAAAATCAAATTTTCCATCTTTGACAGAGCTGATACATAATGGTAGTAGTAATACTATACTTCCTAACTCCATACTTTCCTTACTTCCCAACCCACAAACACAAAAATTACTTGCTTCCCAACCCACAGACACAAAACTTTATGGCTTCCCCACCCACAGACTCAATTTTTAAAGAGAAGTGACTAGCCAAAAGCTTAGTCCTTGCCATACTAGTCCCCAACATAACAGTCCAAACCCATAGTCTCATTCCCAGAATATTTTGGATACCCTAACGGTTCATATTTCAAAACCAATATCAATGCATGCAGGTTTCATCCATCAACTAAGAAAATCAAGAGTGTCAAAAACGATGACTAATATTTCAAAGCCAAGCTTTTGAACTGACAAAAGCTTGATTATATCAACTCTAATAATGTATACTAATATTGGAAAGTGCTGATAAAGCCATCCAATATCATATCACTAAAAACAGACCATAAAAACCTCATACAAAGAAACATCTTTAAGATCATAAAAACCTCATACAAAGAACCAAGTGTAAAGAGATAAGTCCCCATACTTCAAACTTAAAACAAAATATAGGATAAATCCTGAGCAAAGGGCTGAGAAGAACCAGGACAACCTATTTTTATTACACCTGAGTTCGTAGAAGCAAGATACTGAAAACCGAAGCACTTAGTCAAGAAATCAATTTGGTCTTCCACCCATTTAATAGAAACTTCCAAAGATTGGACCATCACAGAGATAGTAGGATTCCAGGAATCAGGACATGAACTATCTAAATTAGGATACTGTCAATCCAATTAAGCTCTACCCACCAAGTTTTTCATAACCCAGAATATTGCGATGGTTTTTTCATAAAGAGTCATTTGACCCAGAGTCTATCCAGGATATAGAATCCATTCCTACGCCTTTTTAACTTCCTCTTTCAGCTTTTGGGAGTTGAGTTCATCCCAAATCTTTTGTTTCGTTGCGGTAATACAATTTTGAATATCTTAAGGGAGTTCTAATTCAAAACTATGGGACTCCCAAAGCCTTACGTTGTGCACGAGAAGCTACTTTGGACAAGTCTGATAGAGAATGCTCTCTTTTCCCTTTCCCTTTATCACTCATCTTGATAACCCAGATATTCTAGGTCAAACCACGAATAAAAAAATCACAACAATAACTCCCAAAATTACCCGATGAGTAGCTGATGAAAGTTCTGCCACCCTGCATCAGAATATATAACCTCATAGAAGAGTGTGAAATGATGGACACAATATGCGGATTAAAATCACAATCCCTCACACAAGTCCTTCGATCGACTCACCATTAATGTATTTCATCTGGTCCTCAGAGCCCGGTACACAATACGTACCAACAACCATAACATATACGAAAAAATATGCCCAAACCATCATATTTAAAACAAGCATCAGGTCAGACATTAAAAAAAAAGATTACACCTATCAAGTGCCACATGCTTTGAGCGAATATAAACCTATTTTAATAATTATCCTGAACTTCCATATGGAGGCTGGTATAATCACTAGATATAATATCTTGACACGAGGATTGAGCAGTCATATCTGAAAGCATATTCCAAGCTTGCGCTCTAAAAAGATGTCATGCACCAACCCCCATGTTAGACAAAAAATACGCCATCTTGTTGCTGTTCCGACGAACATGTGTAAAATTGGCAGGTTTCCCTTGAATGAGACTAGAGTGAAGAGTTGCAATACAACTCTCCAGGTGCCAGGAAGATGAAAATTTCAAGTTTTGAGAGCCATTATGAAGTTTAGAGGCCAGGTGAATAACCATCTGTGAATATCCCTCCACTATGATTGGTTCGTGCAAATTTTTCAAGACCCATTCTAACCCTTGGATTAATCCTTCAATGTCTGTTGCATTTTTGGATTCAATACCCAAGAAACCATAGACATAACCAATCATTTTCTCTCTGTTGTTACGAAGAATAAAGCCATATCCCACCTTCCTAGGATTACCCTTAGAAGATCCATCAAAATTTAGTTTCAGAAAGCCATTTGGAGGAGGATTCCAATAATCCAATCTTGGATTAAATGAATGAGATTTATGGTTAGATTGAATAGAAGCACCACAATTATCGAGACCCGAGTCAGTGAGAATCTTCATTTCTATCCCTGTTAACTCGAAGTCTTTTATATCCGAGCTAGTCAAAGAAATGGTTTCCTTCAATTTGAACCTCATACATTGCCATACATTAAAGAGAGAAGACGTTTTAGAGTGAAAAATTCTAGTATTACGTTCATTCCAAATAGCCCACATCAAAAACTTTGGAAAATTTTCCCAAAGGCGATTCAGGATTTGACTCTCGAAAGGGTTCTTACGCCAATGAAGCAGGGTTCCCACTGGGTTCTGCTTAATTCGAGTTGAACGATGGAACAAAGCTACACCATGTCCCATAGAGCTACTAAAAAAGGATAGACATCCAAAATATGCATAGATGTGCCCTCCGCTTGTTTACAAAGAGGGAACTGGTAAGGACCATACATCCCTCATATTTTCAAATTTTCCCTAGTTAAAATTCTCTTATGCATAACAAGCTAGCAGAAAATAGTAATTTTTGGCCATAATTTTTTCTCCCAAATAGAATTCCATGATGAAATAGCTGGGCTTTCAGAGGACCGAAAGAGAAGGATATACGCCTCTTTGAGAGAAAATACCCATTTCAATTTGTAACCCCAAAAAAACTTGTCCTTACCTTTCTATATTCGAATACATCACAGATTGAAATCTTCCTTTAGCTGTGAACATTCTTAGGAAGGACATAGATGATCCAACCAACTCTGAGTTACCCATGACCGAGAGAAAGAACCTGAATGCTGAAACCCCCAAAGGTCAACAAATTTTCATAAATTTCTGTTGATACAGGCTTCTTGGAGATTTGGGTACTACCTCGAACACTCCAATGGAGGAAGTTGTTGCCAAGCATCCTCCCAGAAGCGTGCAGATGGACCATCACATATTTTCCAGAAACCATGTTGTTAAATTATACTATGACCTTCCCAAGTTGTTTTCCAAATGTGAGAGCCATCTTTTTCTTCCAAAAACCTAATTAATTCATGACTATCCCAATCGGGGGAATATTTCGCTACCATAATTTATCCCATGGTTTCTGAGAGTGAGTAAGCCAACACCACCAAAGCTTAGCTCTTGCTAATAACCCTATTATTTCCAGATCTCTTAGCCCTAAACCCTCCTGAGATTTTTTTTTACAGACACTGTCCCAATTAACCAGAGCACATTTTTGAGGATCCTGAGTACCACTCCACAAAAACTTCCTTTGGATGTTTCCCAAATACCGAAGAACAGATTTAGGTGCTAGCATAGTCGAGAACATATAAGTAAGCAAAGCTTGAAGCACATATTTCAAAAGGACCAAACGACTCAACATATTCAAAGATTTCAAAGTCCAATTACTCAATCACTTCTTGAATTTATCCACTAGTTCAATCCATGAACTCTTCCTTGATTGAGTATTTATAAGAGGAGTTCCCAAAAAGGTAGCCAGAGGAAAACCTTCATAGAAACCTAAGTTATGAATAATATTTCGACGAGTAATACTAGGATTATTAAAGAAAAAAACCTTGGATTTTTGCACATTGACTTCCAACCCGGAGGCATTACCAAACTTATCCAAGCATGTCCGAAATCTAGAGGCTTCCTGGACTGAGGGATATCCCATAAGCATAGTATCATCAACAAACTATTGGTGAGAATGACTAGCCCCATTAGGAGTTCCACATAAACCTCTTATAGAGTTGGCATCCTTTGGAGTAGAAATAGATAGTCCCAGGCCTTCGGCCATAAGAATAGACAGAAAAGGAGATAGAGGATCCCCTTGATGGATACCACGAGTTGGATTTATAATGCCTGAAGGAACCCCATTAACTAGAATTGAGAGAAAGGCTGATGAGATCAAATTCATAATCCAGTTAACCTAGGCCATACTAAAACCAAATGCTACCAACATTTTCTTGATAAATTTCCAGTTAAGTTTATCATAAGCTTTAATAATATCAATCTTAACTAACATACCGGACATCTTTTTAATTTTGATGGAATGTAATATTTCATGTATAAGAATATTCGCATCTGAAATCTTACGCCCCTCCACAAACCCTGATTGCTCTGATGATATTAGAGAAGGAAGAATAGGTTTTAAATGATTAGCAATTACCTTGGTTAGAATTTTATAAATCACATTACAAAGGCTTATAGGACAGGATTTATTAGGTGAATCAGCATCCTCATTTTTAGGAATCAGAGTTAAAAAAGTAGCATTTAAGGCTGGAAGAATATGCCCAGATACTCGAGATTTTTCTACAATATTCCAAACATGAATTTTAATCATCTCCCAAAAGTGATGAAAGAAGTTAAGAGTAAAACCATCCGGGCCAAGAGAGGTACCTTCCTTCATCTAAAAGACAACCTACTAGACTTCTTGAAGAGAGATGGAATTCATTAACATTTGGTTATGTTTCCTTGAAACTAAGGAAGGAATATAGCTCATAATGATTTCAATGTTAGAAGAACAATCCCTACGAGGATCAGATAAAATATATCATAAATGAGAGTTGATTAAATCCTCAATTTCCTCCCTACCTTCCACGAGGTTACTTGCTTCATCTTTAAGGGAATAGATTTTATTTTGAAACCTAGATTGGAAAACAGAATGATGAAATAATTTGGAATTCTTTTCTCCCTCACGGAGCCATTTGATACAGTATTTCTGTAGCCAAAGGAGATCCTCTTGTTTTTCCCGTTCATCAAGTTGTTTTTCCACCAATCGTTCCTCCTTAAGAAGAGCTAGGGAATAACCTTCGCTAATCCCAATGGATTGAAAATCCTGAAGACGGATATCCAATCTATTTTTCTCCCTAAAAATATTCCCAAATTATTCCTTATTCCATTTCTCGATTTTAGATTTCAGAGCCTTCAAGTTCTGTTGAAAAGACCACATATTAGTGACTTGATTTGAATGTAATTCTACCCACCATGTTTTAAATTTTTCAGAGAAGTTGGGATGAATCATCCAAAATTGATAAAAAGAAAAGGGCTTCTTGCATTGAGACCCCAACCCACTCCAAAAAATCTCATTTGGCCAGTGGTCAGAACCTCAACTAGAGAGGGTTGAACTATGAATTTCAATTCTTAAATTAATGTTTGATTCAGAAACAAGAAAACAATCAATTTTGGAAACAATATGACGATCCCTTGTACATTTATTATTCCAATCAAACCACCCAACCCCTGGAGTGATATCCATAAGATCCAGATCTTCAATATTCTCACAGATAAGATTGCATTCCTCCTATAGACAACGTCTACAACCTTTTTTTTCCTCAAGTGAAGTGATCATAGTAAAATCACCTCCAACCACTGAATGCTCAAAGGGCATACATGTCTTCAAATTGGAAAGGTTTTCTAAAAAGTTACACTTATAACTCAAGCATTGAGGACCATAAACATTCATTAATAAACCCGATATAGGAAATCCAATCACTTTAAAATTGGCATAGATAGAATTACATGTTCCTTGAAAATCAGAAAGAGAAACTTGAGATAGATCCCATAAAATACATAAACCTTTAGAAAATCCTTTAGAATCAATACCCATGCTCTCACAACGCGTCCATATTTTACTCCTTCGTTCCTGGATAAAGTTAGCTTGGCATTTAGTTTCTTGTAAGAAAACAATGGCTGCATTAGATTTCTTAATCTTCTGATAGAGAATTTTCATCTTTCTCAGGCTATTAATGCCTCAAGTGCTCAAGGACATGAGTTTCATTAGTAATTAAGATTATAAACCAAGAGCAGCTTGGATTGTAAGATATTGACCCGAATCAACCAATCTCCTTCCTACATCTAATAGTCTATGTTTATTTGATTTGTGTCCCGATTTCTTGCCACTCTCTTCATGATATTTTTTAGTTTCTTTAAAAGAACCTGAATTAATGCCGAGATAATTTGAGAATTTAGCTTTAAGAATAGCCTCTTTGAGGAGACTTACCTATTTTTGAGGAACATAGCCTAGAGATTTATCCGAACATACTTTCTCAATTCCTTCAAGATCTAAGTCACCTATATACATTTCTTCTGATTCTTCCAACAAATCAGGTTGCAGAGAGACACCCATTGCTTCAGCTTATGATCTAGCTATTTGTTGCAAATTTCCAATATGGATATCTTGGGTTAAATTTGGATAAGAAAGATGGATTTAAGATTGACCAATCTCGGATTTGGAGAAATTACACTCAGGACTCTTAGAATCCACCAATTGATCTGCCTATTTACCCAAAATTTCAAAGGGATTAGAACTGTTTATCTTCTTGGTAGAGTCTTTAGGTTCTTGTTTTTTATTTCCTCTTTGCGAGAAGATACCTTAGAAAAACCAAGTTCTGAGGGATTCAAAACCTTATTAACCACCAGTTTGGGATGATTCAGGAGACATTCCCTAACTAAGTGACCATATTGATGACACCGACGGCATCTAAAGGGAGACTGTTCATAGTCCAGAGTTTGAATCCATTCATCATCATCCCAAAGCAACCTTATATCCTCCGAAAGAGTCTTGGATAGATCCATATAGATACATATATGGGAAATGGCAGTATATCGCTGAGAAATGAACCTAAACAATTACCTAGTGCTTCCAAGATTTCAGCATCCCAATATTCTTGAGGAAGTGAATATAACCAAATCTAGACTGGAGTAATTCACATGTCTTCCTTTTTTGGAAAAAAAATATCTTTCCAAGGACGAAGGAAAAGACCCGTTGGATAATAGAAATCAAGACCTCCATCAATAATCTAGTTCTAATCCTCTTTATTGATAAAAGAAAAAATAAAAAACCCCTTCGATCCTAAATGTAAATCATAATGAACTTTAGGTTTCCAAGTCGACTTGATCCACTGGAGCAGAGCTTTCTTCGATGGATGTATCCCAATGAATTTTCCAATCAAAGCATGGTCCGATATAAATTGAATTTTTTCCCTAATATTTGCCGACATAACAAGCATGTATAGAATATCTGATGTTTTTGGAAATCATTGACTAGTTTATGATCCATACTAGTAGAAACATGGATTTCAACTTGAATTATTGGAATCATAATTTCTCCAATAGTCAAATTACCTTGATCAGGAGGGCGACAGTTCGCGTTATCTCCCCCACCCCCCATAACCATTGAAAAAACCAAGCTAAATTGGACTGCAAAAGACTCTGCAGGACCTCTTAATGGAGACATTTACCACCATATACACTCATTTTTGTCAATTTGTCCTAGTTAAACCACTATCGTATGTTTTAATGACTTAATTGACATCATAGGAGCACTAGATGACATCAACAAGATCACACCCATGCCTACCTTCAGTCAAGGAGGATGACTTATCCTTCTCCTACATTAGGGGAGGCTAACAGGATCACTGAGGGGGTGATATGAGTGTCACTAATGCCCCATATTTCTAACAGATGGTTACAATAAGTTAAACAGAGCAGTGAAGGTGCCTTCCATCATTAAATTGATTATTTATTGTTTATTTCATGAATTGGAGTCAAAAAGGGTACTGCCAACCACTTCTGATGGTCAATTACACTTCAGTTAATCCCATCAGGGTTCATTGGAGTCATTGATGCACTACCACTTATTGGTTGGCTTGGAGGGACATGTGTCTGAGCTACTTTTAGTTAGAATTAGTCATTTATTGCACTTCAACTTGAGTTAGGCTCAGTTGAGTCAACTAGGGTTTTGATCAGTGGTTGACTTGGGTTTTGACTGTGGCTTACATTTAGTTAAGCTAGACTCACTCATTCAATTCAAATGACCTCCTTGGAAATTAAAATTTCTTTTTCATTCATGTTTATAGCATGATCATTGTATTGTATTACACATTCTTTATTGACTATACAGAGCGACTACTCAGTTTGTAGCACTATTACACCATTTTCATGCCTTATTGTCCTTAATATATTATGAGACTGTGTTTTAGTCCCTAGATTACTATGACAGATTAATATGGTATCATAGGTGATGGTGGGACGAAGCTCAAATATCTCAAAAACAACATTTTTGATAGATCTTTCATGAAAATTGAGCAATCGCTCAAAAATCCAGCACTGCACCAGAAGCCAAGACTTACGACTTAATACCCCAAGTAAGGAACTTATTGATCAAGCTTTATTGATTGAATATGCTAGGTGTGATGAAAGCCTAAAATGTGTAGGCTATCTAACCTTACATTGCCCTTTTTGTTGTGATTTTCAGGTTTTTAACAGGTGAAAGCATTCGCTCCAACATATTATGATGGCTTCTTCCATAGATCTTTTGACTCCGTTCAATTTCCACTCATGGAAAGGAGACATGGAGATCCAGCTACGTGCCAGAGGACTCTATAGGGTCACCATGAAAATTAAAGCAGAGCCTATTTTTGTGACAGACAAATCTAGATTCTTGAACAAGAAGGATGAAGCATTTGGATTCTTGTGCCTCTCTATTTCTCGGGATCTTCTTTTCCATATTTTGGGATTGAAGACTCCAAAGGAAATTTGGGACAAATTAGAAACCTTGTATGGAAAGTAGGATGATTTGAGAGTTTACCAGCTCAAAAATGAATTGATGTCTCTCCAGCCTTCCAATTTTGAGACTTTGAATGACTTTTTCACAAAGTTCAAGCACATTGTCTTACTGCTGAAACAATGCAAAGTGGAGAAGTAGGATGATCAACTCATCCTCCCCATAGTCTCCAAGATTAGAGTTGATTATTTAGTTTTTGTCTCTACATTCCATGTAGGGAATCTTACAACCCCTGGATGGAAGATTCCTACACTCAATGCCTTCATTGAGTCCCTAACAAGTGAACATGATAAGATTGACCAAATGCGGATCATCAGATCCTCCCAAGCCATCAGATGCCTTAGGCCCCAAATATATGAAGGATAAAGGAAAGCAGTAGAAGAACTGAAAAAGTAAATTCGAAGCTCCTAATCCTAAAGTTTAAAATCAGCAGCATGCTGAGTCTTCCAGCTCAAAGAAGAACAAAGGAAAAGGGCATCATGGAAAGGAAAAAGTCAAGTGTTCATACTGCAGGAAGGGCTTACACCATGAACATGCCTACATGAAGAAGAATATTAATGAAGCTACCTATCTCCTTGAGAAAAATCACATCAATCTTTGAGAAAGTTTTCGGAGGAGAGATCAGCAAGATCGGGAACCACATCATGAAAGAGGTCATGCCCTCATGGAAAGCACTTCAAAGTCCAAATCACTCTTGATTGATTCTGGATATTTGAACCACATGATGGCTGAAAGAGACTCCTTCTCATCTTTGGATACCAGCAAATCCATCCCCATCCACATGGAATATGACTCCACCATCATTTCAGAAGGACAAGGTATGGTTGATCTTGAGAATGGCTATTTTTCAAATGTTTTGTATGTACCATCTCTAGCATCAAATATCCTTAGTGTCTATTATATGAAACACACAAGAGTGCTGAAGAGAGTATCTTTCATCCTGAATGATGTTGAGATAATGGAACTTGCATCTACGAAATTTTTTGCTAAAGGCCTTGCAAACCATCATGCAAAAGCCTATGAGTTTTCCCACTTTGTGGTGGATGCAAATCCCATCGCACTACTAACTCATGGAAATGAAGTTAGTAGGATGTGGAATGAAAGGTTTGGCCATCTCAATTTCAAATACTTGCAGCAATTACAGAAAAACTACATGGTTGAAGGCCTCCCGGTCATCAAGGCAACCACTGGAATTTGCAAGTGTTGTGTGGTCGGAAAGCACCCTGAGCACAAGTTCGATCGAGGGAACGAAAACCGAGCTACATGCATCTTGGGGAAGATACATTCTAATATCAGTGGTCCAATGTCTGGAACATACATGAATGGATCAAGGTATCTTCTGACCTTTATTGATGACTTTTCAAGGTACACATGGGTCTTCTTTCTCAAAACGAAGTCTGAAGTATGTGAAAAATTCACCGAACTGAAGGCCTTGATTTAGAATGCCTCTGGGATTGAGATCTGATAATGGAAGCAAGTATTTCAGTAATTATTTCCTACACATATGCTTTGAAAGTGGTATTCAGGTCCAATATTTAATTACCTACACTCCCCAACAAAACGGTGTAGCAGAAAGGAAGAATCGGTCTCTCAAGGAGATGACCACCTGTATGTTGGAATCAAAGAAGTTAGCTTCAAATTTGTGGCTTGAAGCCATGCATGCTGTATAATACACTTAGAAGAGATTGCCACACTCATCCATGAAAGGGAAGAACCATTTTGAAGCATACTTTAGACACAAGTCGGATAACCTGCGGGTGTTTGGGTACACTGCATGGGCCCAAATTCCACTTGATAAAAGAAGGGCCTTGCAACCCAAACACATATAATTTATATTTATTGGGTATCCTAATCAATCAAAACCTTTCAAGATTCTGTATATCAAAACAAAATATATCATCATCGAAAGGAGTATGAAGTTTAATGAGCCTCTTCAAGAGGTGGAACTAGTGAAGGACAAAATTGCTGAATTTCCTTCCTATTCTACTGAATATTTGGATGATGAAATTGGGGGTGATGACCCTGATTTGGATCATATGATTTCTGATATCAGTGTACAGAAAAAATCAGATGTATAAACCAAACCTGAAGTACAAAATCATCTTCCCACATGGGCCCAACAGGCACTCTCCTACGCAAGAGATAACATTGGAAATTCAGATGATCCATGGAGAACACGGTTTGAATTCCAAAGAGCAGGTATTGTGCTCTCTTGTACTAATAATTTGTTGTCTGAAAATTGTTATTTTATGATTATTTTAGACCCTAAATCCTACTACAATTCTAAAAAGGATCCGAGATGGCAAGTTGCCAAGGATGAAGAGATGAATTCTCTTTAGAAAAACACTACTTGAGAGCTAGTTTCTCTTCCTTCGGGAAGGAAATTGGTTCAATGCAAGTGGGTGTTTCTGACCAAGGTTGTTGCTGATGGAAGAAGATGAAAATATAAGGCAAGGATGGTGGAAAAATGTTTCTCTTAGGTCCAAGGTGTGGACTATCATGAGACTTTTCCACCGGTTGCAAAAAAGGACTCCATCGGCCTAGTTTTGGCAATTTAAGCATCTAAGCACTGGGAAGTGCATCATATGGATGTTAAGTAAGTATTTATACATGGATATATTCATGAGTAGATATAGATGAAGCAGCCTTATGGCTACATCTCTAATCCATATTTGGTTTGCAAGCTAAAGAAGTCACTATATGGGTTAAAACAGTCCCCAAGAGAGTGGTATTCCGAGATGGATGCCTTCCTTCTCTCGTAGAACTTCCAAAGGTGTAGATCAGATCCAAATGTGTATATATAGCAGTATGATGGTATTTGATTATTATTTTTTTTATATGTTGATGACTTACTGATCACAGGTAGAATAGTTTCTTCTATTTCATCCATCAAAACTGCTCTCCACAACGCATTTGAAATGAGCAATTTGGGGCTCTTAAAACAATTTTTGGGGCTCGAAATTGAGCAAAATTATGATGGGATAATGGTCACTTAGTATAAATACATATCCAACCTGTTAGTAAATTTTAACATGGCTGAATGTATGCCTGCACCATTCCCTTTCCTTTCAGAGATCATCCTTGAAGAAGGAAAAATCACACCTCCCATGGACTGCACTATTTATCGACAGCTGATTGGTAGCTTGTTGTACTTGACACATTATTGGCCATATATATATTATGCCATGAATTATGTATCAATATACATGAAACAAACCCATGTTTTTCATTGGAAGGAAGCCAAGCGGATCCTCCAGTATATCCAAAGAACTGGGACCTACGGCATTCACTATGCTGCAGACTCTGAGCTAGAGCTGGTTGGATACACAGATTCTGATTGGGAGGGTGGTTCTATTTATCAAAAGTCTACTTCTATATATGTATTCATGTTTGGTGGTGGCCCCATTGGCTGATCTAGCATAGAGCAGGCCTCCATAGCATTATCTTCAGCAGAGGCCGAGTATCAAGGAGCGATGAATGCTTTCATCCAAGCAGTTTGGTTGCAAGGAATTCTTTTAGAGTTTGACCTTGGTAGTACTTTGTCCACTTTCCTCTTTTGTGAAACTTGAAGTGCTATTAATATATCCACAGATCCAGTTACCAGGAAGAGGACCAAGCATGTACAGATTTAGATGCACTATATCAGAGAGCTCGTACATGATAGGATCATCATTCTACAATACTACGCGACTGATGAGCAGATTGCAGACAGCTTCACCAAGAGATTTTCAGAAAATAATTTCACTTACCTCCATTCACTGTTGGGGGTGAGTCCATCATGGTGATTAGACTACTTTCAGTGTTTAGATCGATGGGGGGTTTTGCCCACTGGGTTTTCCCTCTTTTCCTCACTTAGTTTGTTTGTGAGCATTGTTTCAGTTTCAATATTTTATAGGGTGACATATGGATTTAGTTTCCATGGACCTATCATTTTTATGCATTTATGTTTTCTACTCCTCCCGAGTATAGCTTAAGGGGGGGTGTTGGAGACATTTACCACCATATACACTCATTTTGGTCAATTTGGCCTAATTAAACCAATATCCTAATATTTAATGACTTAATTGACATCAGAGGAGCACTAGATGATGTCAATAATATCACACCCATGCCTACCTTCAGTCAGGGAGGCTAACTTAGCCTTTTACTACACTAGGGGAGGCTAACTAGAGCACTCTAGGGGTGATCTGAGTGTCGTTAATGCCCCATATTGCTAATTGATGGTTACAATCAGTTAAACAAAGAAGTGAAGTTACCTTCCTTCACTAAATTTATTATTTATTGATTATTTAATGAACTGGAGTCAACAGGGGCGCCTCCAACCACTTTTGATGGTTAATTACACTTCATTTAACCTAATTAGGGTTCATTGGAATCATTTATGCACTACCACTTATTGGTTGGCTTGTAGTGACATGTGTCTGAGCTACTTTCAGTTAGACTCAGTCATTTATTGCACATTGACTTTAGTTAGGGCTCAGTTGAATCAATTAGGGTTTTGATCAATGGTTAACTTGAGTGTTGACTGTGGCTTACATTCAGTTAAGCTAGACTCACTCATTCAATTCGAATGACCTCCTTGGGAATTCGAATTTCTTTGTCATTCATGCTTGCAACATGATCAATGTATTGTATTACTAATTCTTTATTGACTATACAGAGCGACTACTCATTTTGTAGCACTATTACACCATTTTCATGCCTTATTGTCTTTAATCTCTTATGAGATTGTGTTTTAGTCCCTAGATTACTATGACAGATTAATACCTCCTACCTCACTTCTTGGAGCTCATCCTCCTTTTTCAATTTTATTCTGAATTTTGGCACTGTCATGTTTTTACTATAATAGTTAGATGATAGTTTTGTTTAATATTGAAGTTAAAGTTTAATTGTTTTAAGTTGTTTATTATCATTTTTCCTCACCTCCTTTTACCTTGAAAATGGTTTAAATTATTTTTATATTTTGTTTCTTATGTTTGTTTTTGATTTTGTTTTAGTGTTGTATTGCTTTGTGTTCATACCTTTTAGATTGATTTATTTGTCTGATGTAAGTTTAGTGTTATATGTGTTATCCTTAGTATGTTTTTAGGTTGTTTCTTTTACATTGTGTTATTGTTGAAAGAACTTGTAGGAGAGAACCTAAAGATATTTCTTTTATTAAGTTTTCTACTTTCTTCTTCTATTAAGTCTTCTACTTTTTTTTCTTATTAAGTTTTCTACTTTCTTATAAGTTAAGTCTTCCTTGCACCCTAGTTTCCCATTTAGAAGATTAGGCTTTGACTGTATCTTTTTCCATTTACAGTTATAAAATAAATTATCAATTGTTGAGTTTCTTATTTTGTCTCAGTTTAATTACCTTAATAATTCCATTCTCAAGAGTTTGACTCAGTTTTTCATTTTGAAATATCTTTTGATCTTTTGTTTGTTAAAATATTTACATGACACCCTCTACCTTTGCATAAATTTTGTGTCAACTCTAAGCTTACTGACCCTGGTTGATAATTAAAGATTAGGTGAATTAATTTAGATGTTATAACACCCAACAATTTGTATGGTAATATTGATTGAATTGAAATCAATCTTACCATACTATTATTATGTAAAAAATAAACAAGGCATAAGAGTCAATATTTTGACTTGGCTTGATAAAACTAGGAAAGAAAAGAATATAACCATGGCTCGTGAGATTTTAGGAATCTATAGACAGGGTGATTTCTAGGAATTTACTGGCAGCCTAGAGGTTGGTGAGTGGTACTCAATTACTCATGAGTCAAACTCATTGAACTCAAGCATGCCTCATGCCAATTGATTTTGACCCATTTGGCTCATAAGCAGAGTCAACCTTAGATCCTTCCAAGTCTCGTAACATAAAATAGGAGACGATAGGAATCCTATTGCTTGATTCTTGGGAAGAAATACATTGTGATATATGGAGGAAATGAGTCTTAAATAATATCGTATTAGATGTGACAAGCCAGAAAATTTTGTCCATCCCTTCTAAATCAATAATGGGGATGGGATTATGCTTGAGAAAAATGTGAATAGTTGTGTGCAATAGTATGTTGAAAAATGTCACACATTGTGTTTCCACACTTACAGGTCACTTTATTGCATCCCAATTATTCTGTTGTGCCCAATTCTTCTGTTATAGTCATGCGGGGTTTCCAAGTTGTTCTGTTGGCCAACTTGACCTCCTCCAATCCACCCAGCTAACATGTAGATGGTCATATGCCATTGCTTGGTCTGTCACACAAAGTGATCATGTGGCTTTCATCTGGCTTCTTGGTATTCTGACTGGTCAATATGGTAACTATGAGTGCTACAATCCATTAGAGCACTAGGTTCTAGACTACATGATTTTCCACATGGCTTGAAGGATTTTCTCTACCTTAAAACCATTTTCAAGTCACACCAAAACTTAAATTTTGACGCCTCTTAAAATTTCTATATCACCAAGAACAGAGTGAAAGCAAGACCAAATTTTCATAAAAAAAGATGTAGATAAATATTTCATATTGACCATTGACAAGACAATGTACAGACAATAACATTGATTGAAAATTGAGATCTAAACAAAACAAGATCAGAAATAAATCATTTGAGAATCCCATGCATACTTTTCATTGTTAATAATTTTTAACAACTACATCATACATATGGTGTTTATATTTTCTACATCATGCCATCTTGCTGATTGAATTCATCCTTCTCTCTACTTTTGGAATGATTGGGTTTCTACTTTCTTCAATCCTCCTTACCATGTTGTGGAAAGTTAAAATTTAAAAAATGAGTAGGAAATGACCATTGTCTCACAAAAATATAGAAGACAATCCATTTGAATAAAATCCACACTATCAAAATGTCAGAAAAAAATAACTTCTAGGAAGTCTCAAAAGAAAAGACACTCTACCTCTCTCAAGAAACTACATTTCCATGGAATGTGACTTTGTTAGTCTAGAACACATTTGAATAATTTCCTATATTGTAACTGCTGGAAGGTCTAGTTGCAAGAAATATTCATTTCTCTATGTTGTTCATTTATTGTCATGTATCCCAAAGTATTTCCTGAACTCTTCATGAATGGATTATCGAATTTGATGTTGTCATCCAAGGAAAAAATAGTTGATAATGGACTAGTATCATTCTCTCCACCTTACAAAGATTTAGTTGTTGACTGAGAAAGGAAACAACTCTCTGATGGTAGTAGCTTTTGTTTTAGCTCACAATGTCACAATCAAATTAGTCATCAAACCAAAAAAATTGTCAACAAGTATGTCGATTCTCATATTAATTTATTCTATTTCATAATCTACTTTATATTTAGATTTGTCCTTTGGGATTGGTCAAAGGTTCAAGGCTTGTTAATATTTTTCTTTTTGAAGGAAATTATCGATGATAGGGACCTTAATGGCCATTGTAGATATGTCAAATGTAATTATTTCGATCTTCAAAACTTTGAGAGGTTACAAATGCTTCTGAATATTTTTCATGTTTTACCCTTTCATGAAATCTTTAGTGATGATTAGCACTCTATGCTATACAATGGAAAAATGCATAAACGCATGTTGTTAAGGTATCTGCATGCAAACTAATGAAGTGTGTGTATACATTCTAAAACCTAGTACAAGTAATGTTTTTTTGTAGAAATTATGGTTGGATGTAGCCATTAAGAATTCTATCCCTTAAACCCATCGCAAACATTGCGCACTTCAATGTTGAGATGTAATACTTACTTGATTGGATGATGAAAATTTTGAACACTAGATACCCAACACCACACTTAAATCATTGACATTCACATAATATATAACATTTGTTTCCTAATACCTTGGTAGACCCCGTCACAGCAATCCATGTGGCACTTGACTTTCCAAAGCATCCTACCTAAGGTTTAGGTTCATAATTACCAAGACATGGTAATATGCATGGAGGTGAAGGGAAAGAGAGAGGTGGTTATACATATATAGATATCATTGGGTGAGAATTACTTATATCTTTAGGGAGTGAAAAAAAATAAATCTAATGGACTATATGGATGGGAATGATGTCATGATGTAGTATGTATTTAGGTCACATGAGGAGCTTGTTGAGAAATGGGAGTGTTTCAAGGTGATATATATCATACATGATTCCAAGGTGGTATCTATCATATATGAAATTAAAGTAATTTTTGAATATTTTTGTATATAGTTCATATGAATAACAACTTAGTAGGTGACTTCACAATGTGTGGCTTTTTAATTATACAATTTTGTTGACACACTTTTCCAACTTTCATGTCATTAGTCCAAATGTTTGAAATATTATGATGTTTGTCCAAATATTTGCAGTATTTTGTCCTTTTAACATGTGATAC
>LPNX010930690.1:114402-160446 GCA_001517045.1 Pseudotsuga menziesii | reverse complement strand
TCTAATTCTCATGAATGTTTTGGGGGGTGGGGTGGGGTTTCTAAAAAATGCCCCAAAATTCTAATTCTCATGACTTTTTTTGGGGGGGGAGGGCGTTCTAAAAATTGCCCCCAAAAGTCTAATTCTCATGACTTTTTTTTATTTTCTAAAACCCTCCCCTAAAAGTCAGATTCTCATCAATTTTGTGGGGGCTTTCTAAAAAATGCCCCTAAAATTCTAATTCTCATGACTTTTTTTCAGGGGGGGGGCGCGGGGGGGGGTTTCTAAAAACCTATTGGAGTAGGGTCCTGCAGCTACAAGAAAAGCTGTTGTTTTGGAACGAGTAAGTAAAAGGTAACAATACCTGAGTGGTCAAGAGGAGAAAGCTCACCCATTGCACTTAAAGCAGCGGCGAAGACAAGAGGGCTCAACTACCCTCATAAATAGAAAAGGAGCAGCATGCTGAGGTATTGAAGATGAATGATAGAAAAGGAAGTGGTTCCGATACCCACGGTCAGCGCCAAGAAGCATGGAAGACTGCAAGAAGCTGTGGTGTGACGGAAAGAGGCATCTCAAGTACATATAGGTCGACTATCACTAGTTAGGGTTTTTGGGTTATTGTTGGGACATGCCCACAGTGTTGTAAAGGAGAGACCTTCGAGCCACTTATAAAAGCATGTATCTTGTATTGTAAAAGGTTAGCTACTTGAGCAATTCAAGTAGTTAACTAGGTAGAGAGTTAGTTAGTCTGTTAGCTCATAGTCAGTTCTATTCTAGAAGAGTCAAGCTCTAGTTCTTTATTCATTCTATAGTTATCTTACTGTAACTAGTAGCTGACTCCGAGAGCATGTATGTAACAATCCGCAGGGATTGACAGAGAGAGAGAGGAAGAGTATATTGTAATAAGGCAATATAGAGTAGAGAAGAGATCTAAGAGAGAAGGGCTCCCGCCAATGAGTGTGGAGTTACCCAGAAGATCTCTAGCTGCACAATAGGTTGCAACAAAACTGTGTACCCTCTCAAGATATAATAAACACAGTTCTGTGGACGTAGCTTCTACCCTGGAAGTGAACCACGTAAAATCAGCGTGTTATGTGACTATTTTGTGTGATTGTGCTTTATTCAGTTGATATTTGTTATCTGTTACATGAATGTTATATATCAGTAGTAAATGTGTGTATGTTCTCCTTCAGTTACAACATTATAGAAGGTTAAAGGTGGATTTAAATGTATCAAGTGTCTACATATGAGTTATCAGTGCTTGTTTCACACAGTAATATTCACTCTGTTAAGTGTTGCCAGTATACTTATTCAGCAAGTTAAGTATAGTTGATGTTGACTGTGTTGAACCAAGGAAGTTCAAGTAAGATTGGTTAACTCCCTGTTGAAAGTTAGTCGAGTTATTCCACCCTGTGAGACAGCCTTTTGACCTTGAGGGTAGCATTGGACCATACCATAGAAGATATCACATTAACAGAAGGCAATATCGCACTGTGAGAGGGGATGCAGTGTGTGATATCGCAAAAAGTGAGAAAACCGGGTGGGGGAGTTTGCGCATCATCCTCGTCATTGCAATGCGATAAGAGTCCCTCCCCTGTCCAGGTCCACGACTAAGAGAGAAGTGCGACTCGCAGAGAGATATCGCTGGCTAAGGAGAGCCACGAGTCCCTAGGATTCTACAGACCCTAGTTGAGGACACTTGAGTATTCGGCCAACCCATAAGATCACTTTGGGTGAGACTTCAAGCCATTCTGCGGTGTGTCGACGAAAGGGCCAGTGAGCTAGGGGTATTGTTGGTATAGGTATACAAGTAAACCCAGGTCTTCCCATGATACCCAACAAATCGGCCTGTCCCAATAGTAACCCAAAAACCCTAACAACGTCAAAGATGATAGAAAGAAAAAACAAGCAAACAGGAAAGTGTTGACACTATTTTTAGAAAGAAGCGGCATAAGAGCATGTCAAAGCTATGGAGAAAGAAGTCACAGGACTTCGGAAGAAACTTACAACGACTTCGCAGAAAGCCAAGGAGAAGCTACAAAAAGAAAAACCAGCTGTTAGTGGCTCAAGGACGATCCACAAGTAAGTGTTAGGGGACTATTGGAGTAAGGTCCTGCAGCTACAGGAAAAGTTGTTGTTTTGGAACAATTAAGTCAAAGGTAACAGTACTTAAGCAGCTGAGAGGAGAAAGCTCACCCATTTCACTTAAGGCAGCGGCGAAGATAGGAGGGCTCAGCTACCCTCATAAATAGAAAAGGAGAAGCAGACTGAAATATTGGAGACGAAGGATAGAAAAGGAAGCGGCGTTGATACCCACGGTCAGCGCCGGGAAGCGTGGAATACTGCAGGAAGCTATGGTGTGATGGAAAGTGGCAGCTCAAGTATAGATTGGCTGACTGTCACTAGTTAATGTTTTTGGGTTATTGTTGGGACAGGCCCATAGTGTTGTAAAGGCGAGACCTTTGGGCTGCCTATAAAATCATGTATCTTTTATTCTGAAAGGTTAGCTACTTGATCTATTCATGCAATTAACTAGGCAGAGAGTCAATTAGTCTGTTAGCTCATAGTCAGTTCTATTGTAGAAGAGTCGAGCTCTGGTTCTGTATTCAGTCTGTAGTTATATTACTGTAACCAGTAGCCGACTCCAAAAGCATGTATGTAACAATATGTAGGGATTGACAGAGAGAGAGAGGAAGAGTATATTGTAAGAAGGAAATATAGAGTAGAGAAGAGATCTAAGAGAGAAGGGCTCCCGGCAGTGAGCGCAGAGTTACCCAGAAGATCTCTAGCTACACAATAGGTTGCAGCAGAACTGTGTACCCTCTGAAGATATAATAAACACAGTTTTGTGAACGTAGGTTCTACCATGGAAGTGAACCACATAAAATCAGCGTGTTATGTGACTATTTCATGTGATTGTTCTTTACTTAGTTGATATCTGTTATCTGTTACATGAATGTTATATATAAGTAGTAAATATCTGTATGTTCTCGTTCAGTTACAACATTATAGAATGTTAAAGGATGATTTAAATGTATCAAGTGCCTGCATATGAGTTATTAGTGCTTGTTTCACACAGTAATAGACACTCTGTTAAGTGTTTCCAATATACTTATTCAACAACTTAAGTATAGTTGATGTTGAGTGTGTTGAACCAAGGAAGTTCAAGTAAGATTTTCTAACTCCCTGTTGAAAATTAGTTGAGTTATTCCACCCTGTGAGACAGCCTTTGGACCTTGAGGGTTGCATTGGGTCGTACTATAGAAGATATCGCATTAACAGAAGGCAATATTGCACCGTGAGAGGGGTTGCGGTGTGCGATATCGCAGAAAGTGAGAAAAGTGGGCGGGAGAGTTTGTGCATCATCCTCGTCGCTGCAATGCGATAAGAGTCCCTCCCCTTTCCTGGTCTGTGACTAAGAGAGAAGTGTGACTCGCAGAGAGATCTCACTAACTAAGGAGAGCCGTGAGTCCCTAGTATGCTACAGAACCTGGTTGAAGACACTTGAGTCTTCGGCCAACCCATAAGATCACTTCGGGTGAGACTTCAGGCCATTCTGCAGTCTGTCGCCGAAAGGGCCAGTGAGCTAGGCGTATTGTTTGTATAGGTATACAATTAAACCCAGGGCTTCCCATGATAGACAACAAAACCTCCCCCAAAACTCTAATTCTCATGAATTTTGGGGTGTGGGTTTCTAAAAACTGCCTTCAAAAACACCTTTAGAGGGGGTGTTTCTAAGCCCCCACCCGCCCCAAATGTCCTGAGAATTGTACCTTTGGGGGTAGTTTTAAAAGAACCACCCTTGAAAGTACAAATATTAGGACTTTTGGGGGAGGGGGGGATTTAAGAACCACCCCGAAAGACATAAAAAAACTTTTGGGGGGGTGGGGGCTGGTGGGGGGGTTGAGCTAAAACGTTGCAAGCCAAAGCTTCCCCCAAAAGGGTATTTTTTTGTAATGACAATCTTTAAATTCCTCATAATGGAATATCGTATTTCCAAATAATAATAGTGCTTTAGAGTTTCCCTTAAAATTATTTTCCAAAGATAAAAAAAAGATTATTTTCTTTATTTAATGTAAATTATTAAGGGGACCCCTTGATCCCAAAGAAATGTTCTCATGTTTATGTAATACAATATAATATAAAGTGGATAAATACATAAATACATATGTAAAACCTTAATATTTGATTAGTTGGACTGAGTGAAATTGCTACAATGTATAAATATATATTCAAGAATGAACAAAAAATAGTTGGATGTACTTCCCCATCATTGTTTTCAATGGATGTTTCTATGTGGACATTTAATATATTGTTGAATGTGTGTGTTTTGGTAGATAAAAACATTGATGTCTACCTCATTCGCTCTAGGTATAATAAGCATTGTGTTAGGATAATTTTATCCACAAAAGAGATCATGGGATGCAAAGAACCTACAAAATGAATGTTTTTTTACATAGATTAAGAGAATCCAATGTTGTTGATCAGGAGGCTACTGAGGATTCTTATAAAACTCATAAAAACTTCATGAAAAAGACTAGAAAGTTGTATAAGTAACCAAAATTTCTAAATCTAAAGTTTTGGATCTTATCATGACGTTATAGTCGACGCCCTTGGATAATAGCATATCATGAGTCAATCATAATAAATGTCATGTGACATATTTTTATATATTTTTATAATTATATGTAAACATTATGTTGTTTGATAAAATTGAAACGACAACTCGATGTGAGTGTGGACTAATTTTGTGCAATATTTGACTATCGAACCAGTGACATGTGGTAATTGAGTCTACCAAAATATACCATTTTCTTAGTGATTAATTGAGTCTACGAACATATGGAATTTTCTCATTGATTAAGGAACACATAGAAAATGAAATATTGTGCTTGAAGTTTCCTACTGACAAAAGGCTCTATCATGAGTAAATATACCAAATGGATTGTTAATTTATAGGATATTATTGACCAACATAAGTATTGAGAAGCAACACAGTCAACCAACAATTGATTTCCATTAACCACCTTCTCTACCAAAAGTTGAATCCATGTAAATGAATACTCGAACAATAGTCTCAAACACCATCAAAATCCATGGAAATGTTCATCCACTATAGCAATCTATCCCCATTGACTAGAGCAATTAGTCTATCAACTAGACCATCGAGTGAACATTATAGTTTGTGCCATCAAACTATTTACTTTTAATTAAGTTAGTCAAGTATACTAATATAGATAATAGCTTGGTATATATGGAATTGATTGAGTCAGTTTGTTTAGTTACACTGAGGAAATATAAAATACCTAATGAAAAAAGAACAACTGAATTTGAGCCACTTGATAGTTGAGCTATACATAATTCCCTAGGTCATCACCTCAGAATCTAGAAGGTATTAAAATGGTCACTAATTCCTTTCTTATGTGCAAAATTGGATCCCTAAAATGATCCCTTCATCATCCCAGATGAATCAAATTAAGAGGAGTAGTAAGAGAGTCAAAACAACCATTGTTTGGTGGAAGCAACGTTCAATGACACTTATTGACTATGCACACACCTACAATATTGAAGATAGAGGTTGAAGGGTAATGGGTTACAATAGAACATTGGATGCATTTTTCTTCCTATCACGATGACATCTAAGTTAGCATGAAGTCTCATATGCATGCTTGATTCAAATTAATGATTACTTCAGAAGGAGAATATACCTAGGTTGTCAATGCATAACTTCTTTAGGGTGAATAAGAGTTTAAAGGTGGGGAAGATGTTGATATGACCCCTTGGAAAGTGGCAAATGCATACCTTTATATGTAAATCCATAACATGAGACTAGTTAGAGTGTGTTTAATCACTCCACCCATTCCTACAATTTATAAATATGTATGAAGGAATGAATACAAATTAGATAGATGTTCCTCCCAAAACTTCTTCTTAATGGATGTTTCTATGGGTGTGCTTTAATCTCTTCTATAAGCTTGTGCTACGGGGGATCAAAATAAGAATAAATAATTTTGAAAGTATAAAAATTAACATAATTGATTTCATCTATTTAGCTGATATATTTTTAATAATAGATTGTTCAATGAAAATACAAATTGTACATCAATGTAAGTTATAGTTCTTAAAAGTGAAGAGAGATAAAAATTTGTTGAGAGCTTTCTAGTAGTTAGGGTTTTCTAGGGTTTTGACATCCATTCTACTTAAGTATAGGGCCTAACGCTCCAACTAATGGATCCTCTTGATCTAGAACTTGATGGCAGGCATGCCCGCCTTGAGGAATTCCTCAAGAATATTGTGGCATTACAACCTCCTCCAAGTAAATCCCTCAGCCCGGACTCACATTTCATCAAAATAATTGAAATTCCTGATGCCAACGTCTCTTTAGCTACCTCCAAATGTAAGGTATTCACACTTAGTAAGAAAGGGCTCATTGGCCTCTTTATGGGGATTTGGTTGTCAGCTTAGGCTATTGAAACTTGGTTAAGCAAAAAATGTAGGCCGATCATTCAAGAAGAAGTGCAATAAATTTTATGTGGCAAAAGTACTTTATCTTTCTCTTTGAAAAAAAGGAAGATTGAGATCTTATTTTAATAAACACACCTTACTTCATGAGACCTAGGGGTACATATATTAATAAATCGGACCCATAATTTGACCCTAAAAGATATCCCTACTCCAATCCCAGTTTGGGTGAAACTCCCCCACCTTCCTCTGCATTGTTGGAATGACAAAGACCTTTGAGTAATAGGAAACACACTGCAAAATATATAGACAAATCTAAGTCCAAACCCCCAATGTTTTCTTGTTCTAGGATTTATGTTTTAGTTGAAATGGAGAAAGGTATTCCATAGGCCATTAATCTCTCAAAGGAAGGATGGAATTACATGCATATTGTTGACTCCGAGAAAATACCCTTCAAATGCAAAGTGTGTCATGAATACATACACTTTGCAAAATTCTTCGCTAAAAAATAAGGAATGGAATAGAGCAGAACCCAAGAGAAGGATGGAACAAGTTCAATAGCAAGAAAGGAAACAAAGAAACCCACATATAACACATTCTTTGGATAAAAATAAAATAACAAAAAAAAAATGTATAAGGTCCTTACGGGATAAGATAATTAAGATGGAGATACTGCGGATGAAAAAAAGAAAAATATCCTCGGTAATGATCCAGAACGAGAAGAGGACATGGCATGAATTGCTCAAGAATATAATTTTTTCTAAACCATTCCACTTCAAACACATATAGAAGTAAGATATGAGGCTTCAATGAAATCTAGAGGATCGGTCACGAGATCGAGGGAAAAGGTGCAAACAGAAGAATCTTCAGAAAGCAAAGACAAAAAAGTTGAAACACAAACAAAAAAATGAACGAAATTGATCAAGACCATTAAATAAATGGAAGCATCCAGGGAAACAGAGGCTGGGAAGAAATCCAGTTTAGACTTCCTGGCTAGAAATACTCAACCAGGGAGGCAACCTTTGGGAGATGCTGAGGAAAAAAAGGATAAGCCCTCCCACCCTCATAAGAAATAATGAACCTTATATTATGGAATTGCAGAGGGATAGGAGAAAAAAAAGCTATAAAATATCAAAATTTTTACAAAAATTGAATAAAACACAATGCTTTCCATCAAGGAGACAAAAATGCAAGAGGACGAATGTCTAAAATTAATGAACATAAATTGGGCTAGAGGGAAAGGTAAAGTCATCAGTTCCTCTAGAGCCTCAGGGGGGGTACTCACCTGGTGGGACAAACATTGATAAAATATGCTCTCGGCCATAAAAAATAGGAACTATATCTTCATAGAGTTAGAATATAAATGGAGTAAAGAATTTGTAACACCCCAGTTTTGACCCCCAAGGGGAGGGGAATGTAATACCCCAGTTTTTACCCCATGGTATTAAAATTGTACATGATGTATATATTGTATTTAAATCATGGAAAGGAGCTCAAGGCAAAGTACTTTCCATTGATTTGGTGTTTTTTGTATAGGTGATAAAGGTTGATGCCTATGGTTTATCGTGCTGGTCAAGTAAGATTGCATTTTGAGGTATCATGTAAGTATACAATTTAATAAAATACCACCAAATAGCTATGCACTGCAACATGAAGAGATGTGGGAATGATTTCACAAGGAATAGGGAGGGGAGTTATCTAGACTAATTCCAGGTCAGAGATTTCCGGTCCAGTCCTCACAAAACCTAGTATAATCAAAAGAAGATCCTTCGTTGACTTGTCATCCGACTCACCTAGGAAGACTTAAGACGAAACACATTATTTTGGATAATAATTATGTGCCTTCTCACTGATGTTAAACAACTTTCTAGGTGAATCAATAAAAATTTTTATGGCCATCGGATTTATGTCCCGACCAGATCAACGACAGACATCAAATGTGATGAAGTGGATTTCATAAAAATTCGACGAACATCAAATGTTTCCTAAACCATGCATCTTCAATCAGTGGAAATGTTGTGTGCCATCGATCTATTTTGATGGTTGATCTCAATCATGGATCTATTCAAAGATACACATCCTTTAAGCCTCATCTACCATGTGCTCAATCATTCAATTTTACTACAGAATATCAGTTGAGGAAGTTAATACCTTGGGCAGGGCGAGGTATGGTAGTCTATTTTTTGACGTAGCAAGCATGTAGTCTACAGGTGCCATGTTCTTGCCTCTGAAGCAAGTAAAACCAGAAAATGTGTGCCCAGTCCGTCATCCTTGTTTTCACTTGAATGTGTTTGGTCATGCGAGTGTTGCTGATTATTCATTCATTCCACTCTACCAGTGGCTCATAGTTTTTGTTTATTATCCCGAGTCATAGATCATTTTGTTCACACAGAAAGTGTTTAACCTCATCGAACTTTGCTGAAACCCTAGTTGTGTATTATAGGGTTCTTTTGAAATATAGAGTGATATGAGACCCTGTTTCTCTTTGTTGTAGAGTGAAGGATTGTGTTTTTGTGGATCCTTGTGGTTTGATGTGATGTGCATCCTAGTTTGGGTCTAAATTGTATGGAATACTTAGGAGTGGAAGAGACGCTCAATGGGATTGAAAACTTAGTGCAAAAAAGAACCTCACCAAAAAGACAAGAGTGGCTAGTGAATATTCTATGCACAACCTGAAAAGAAATGGAAGGGAAGGCATAACTCGAGGGACTATGTAGCAGAGAAGGAGATGCTTCCTTGTGTTGGGTGTGTAGTTATTGTAGATGCCAGGACAGACAGATCTTATGGAGGTGTCCCTGGATCTTGAATGATCCACTAGCTTAGCCACTCTTCCCATCCACTTCCTTAGTATCCTCATAAACCCAATTGGATATTGTCCTGGCTAGGAATCTCTATAAACCCAATAATATATTGGCTTGCTTGAGCAGCCTAATAAACCCAATTGGTAGTTGGATTGGGTGTGTATTGTTGTGCATTTTGGACATGTGTGTAATCTTTAGTTGAACATCATGATACACCCAACTGTATGTTGGGTTGGATGAGTAATACTGATAAACCCAACAGTGTGATGGATTGGATGAGTAGCTTGATAAACCCATGAACTAGTTGGATTAACTGGTTCTTATTGAGAATGTTGGATTCACTATGAGCAATCTTATAAACCCAACCGTATGCTGGCTTGGATAAGTAATCCCGATAAACCCAAAAGTGTGAAGGCTTGGCTGAGTAGCCTGATAAACCCATCTGTTAGTTGGCTTGGCTGAGTATCCTGATAAACCCAATTGTTAGTTGGCTTGGATATGTATCCTAATAAATGTAGCAGTGTTTGGCTTGATTGCATGTAGCCTGATAAACACAATGGTGTATTGGCTTGGCCAAACAGTCTAATAAACCCAGCTGAAGATTGGCTTAACTATGTGTGATATTATCTACCTCTATGTGAGTCTTGTTTTCCCTAGTTCCATGTGGAATTCATGCCCATCTCGGGGGTGGAAGTTGTACTGAGAGATTAATGAACACAACTCTCCTATGGTTGGGTGGAAAATTGCAGTGACATAGATAGTTGTGGGACAAATTTATCTTCGAAGATAAGTATTATGTTGTAATATTTATGCAGTGTATTTGTTTAGGAATATGCTAAATATGATGAATTCTTCTTAATGGTTTTGGTACAGTGTACTATTGCTAAATGTTCCTACATTTGCATCTGCATATGCCTGGTATCTTTCAATGCATTTTTCTTATGATCGTGGAGGCTAGAAGCCTGGTTACATAGATAGGTCGCATCGTACTTAAGTGTATCCGCACCCCAAAATACTCCTGTAGAATGCGGAAAGTGGAAGGAAGAAAATAGAAGTTGAAAAAGGAAGAATGTTGGTTTTCCAAACTTCAGTATCGTCCTGCAGAAGGCGGAAGTCAGAAGAAGAAAAAGTGATGAAAATCCTAAGAGAAAGTTGGATTTTTTATTCCCAAAGTCTGCAGTGGAGGGAGAAAGTCGACATAACAGAAAAGACTACGGAAGAAAGTTGTTTCTTTTATTCTTGAAGTCTCTAGTGGAAAGAGGAAAGTCAGAAGTTGGGAAACCATAAGTTAAAGGTATCATTTGGTGAGTTTTAAATTTCCTAGATCCGATGTCAAAATTCAAAGTTGGAAGACATGAAGAGAAATAAGGCCACAAGTTAAGTTTATGATTTCCTAAGTTGGAATGCGGAAGGCAGAATATGATCAAATCAATCGAGTTGTGAGTTTCTAATTCGCGAGTTCGGAAGCGGAAGGAGGAAAGGTCGGTTTTAGTGTGGAAATGACCTTTCCAGCTACAAATTGGATATGTTACTATCCATATGACTATTACAGTGGTTTTAATCCTGAGAATGGATATATAAGGATGAGCATGACCCATAAATATGTTAAAAGAGATAGTAAAGAGAAATTTTAAATTATTTTGCATATCGGTCAGGTGTATGGGCACCGGGCTCATGTTCATCGTGGTATATCAAAGTAGTGTTTATTATTAAGCATGAATGTTGAAGAGTGTTTTCACGGCCATCCCCTGTGTCTCAAAAGAAGAATCAAATCTCTTTAAGAAAATTTTAATTATGCATGATAATCGAGTTATGGGTATGTGACACAATTGTTTTGCAATAGTAATATTTATGGACCCATGAATCGAGTAAGTAAGAAAGCATTTTGGAATAGTATGGTGTATCAGAGGCATGGGAATATGCATCTTCCATGTATCATAGAAATACACTTCAACGGTCACCATATCAGTATAGTAATTAAGAGGGCGCTCAAAAGTTTGAGATCCATTCGAAGAAAGAATGGAAGATATACTTGCATTATGGGTTCTAATCGACATAAAACCAAAAAGAGGGAAATTCACCTGGACCAACAAAAGGATTAGATGAGGTTTCATGCCCCCAACCCTTACTCGATGGAGAGGACACGACTAACATCTAACAACCCGAGAAACTAAGCTCCATGAACATAATGTAAAATATGCTTGAAAATAAATATTCATAAGTATAAATAGATGCATAATGAAATATACATGATAAATACAGCTGAATAAAATCATTCATTCAACACATTCATGCATTCATCATAATTTCATAATAGTTCATAAGTGAATACAGTTGCAGAACTTAAATACACAAGAATACTTATCTTTGAAATTAGCTCATCCTGTAACTAGCTATTTTGCTACAACATTCCACCCAACCATAGGCTACTGTGATATTTAATATTTCAGCAACACTTCCACCTCCAATCTAGGCATGATCTTCCCCAAGGAATAAAGAACACTAGCAGACTTCACCCATAGCCAAGGATGCAATTAAAATTCATTCAAGCCAAAACAATTGGCTTTATCAGACTTACACAGGCAATGGTATACACTTATCCAAATTCACATGTGACACAGCCAAGAAAACATATGGGTTTATCAGGATACCAACCAAGACATCCTTATAGTTGGGTTTATCAGGCTGCCAAGGAGGTGGAAAGATTGGTTTCTAAGCTAGTGAGCTCAACCCTAGAGCTATGAACATCCACACTCAATCTAGACTGATTTCTAAAAAATTACACACCCAACACAAGGAATCATTCCATTCTCTTCTACATAGTCCCTTAGGCCATGCCTTCCCTTCCATTGTTATTCAGGGCATCCAAAGATGAAAACTACCCTTCTAGATTGGTCTGTGAGGTTCTTTCACACAATGGGTTTATCAAGTAAGTCTAGACTCTATTTCCATTCCTTAAACCAATTCAAATGACAAACATGGATGGACACAAAGGGATATCAGTCCTGGGCTTTATCAAAACATAGCAGATACCAGGGATTACATACACACACATAAATTTATTAATTTATGAAAATTTCCGATGCCGGATCGACTGCTACAAAAAAATACCAAAACAAAAACAGTGCTGGTGTTTCAACACAAAGACACAAAATTATATTCAGGGAAATCGTGTTTAGGAAAACAACTAATAGATAGGGTAAAACGTGAGAGAGAAAAATTCATAGAGGAAAACCAAAAATGTGAAGGATTCAGAATGCTGGGAAGGAGAAATTCATGAAAGGTTCAGACTTAGAAATCATTTTTGCTTGCTTCCTATTGTGTGAAAAATGCTCCATTGGTTTTCCCCAAAATCGTTCTTCCATTCCCAATCATGAGGGAAGGTTAAACGGTGTCGTATGAGGGAAAGGTGGTCATTTTGGTGTTTTCTTTCCCAAGAAATCAAAAAACATTTTTCCCAAAGCGGGGCTCTGCCCAATTTGAATTTTCATACTCTTCCAATCCCCCACTCCCTCATCCTTAAGAAAAAACATGCCTCCATCTCATTTAGTTGTGTTGACATAGTCGGCTGTGGGTTTTAATTAAAAATTGCAATTTAAATTGGTGTCCATATTTTTAATGTTTAACTAGCATAAAAAATATCTTCGGCCCAAATTTAATTGCCAAAACATAACACTAAATCAATGGTGGGCTTTTTCCTAGCTCAACACCACAATTATTTACATCATCTAATTTAAATCAAAATGGGGTCAAAACTGGGTGTAACATGAGGGCACATAGTAGGAAGGATAGAATGAATCCTAGTAATTTATTCCTTCCTAAGCAAAACAACCACCCTGAAGTGGCCTCCGTTATTTTTTATCACAAACCCATCTCCTTCTTCCTCTCCTACATAGGAAATATGGGTCCGCCTCCATTCATATTCAATCCATTATGGTATGAATCGGAAGGTGATTTGAATTTTATAAAAAAAGCACAGAACACCTTAATATCTAGATCACCTAGCTATTCATGGGAACAAAAGCCAAAGAAATTTAAAATGTACCTTAAAAATTGGGTCGCACAGAATTATCTAGACCAATGGAAAAGGAATAAAGAACTCGTGAAATACTTAGGAATTTTGCAAGGTAAAATGGAAGAAGAAGATTAGAGATTGCGCTCTAGGAATATACACCTAAAAGGTGGGTACATGAATACTGAATTCTTCCACAATCATTGCAAGGATCGAAAAAGGAAGAATACTATAATGGAGATAATTAAGCATGATGGGACCAAGCTAACTCATCCAGAGGAAATTAAATAAGTGATCATAGGATTTTTTGAGAAACTATATAGACAAGACGAAGAATGAACAAATGAAGAGATGGTGGATATGAGCTCAGACATCCCCTCTGTAATAAGGAATAAAGGTATAGAATCCCTAGATTCACCCAAATCTAAATAAGAGATGAGAAAGGATTTTGGTCCCTCCACTGAGATAAATCTCTTGGTCTATAGTGGTTCTCCATTTTCTTCTATAGAAAATGTTGGCATTTCATAAAAATATACATGTTTAGAATGCTTACCTTGACACAATCTAAAGAAAAAATTGGTGGCACTAATAACTTGACTTTCCTAGAAGTCATACGCAAAGGGCCCAAATCCCACTTCCATTAACCATTTCAAACCCATCTCTCTATGCAACTCCTCCTATAAAATACATGCCAAAGTTCTTTCGAATAGGATTTAAAAACTAAATCTTGGTCTTACTTCCCCCAACCATGGAATATTCATTGGAAATCGATAGATTAATGACAACATTCTCTCTGTCCAAGAAGCAATACACTCTAGTCAACACAAATAAGAAGCAAGCCTTGACTATTAAAATGGATCTAGAAAATGATTTTGACAGAATAAGACATGACAATATCTTTTTGGTCCTTGAAAAATATGGTTTCTACACTAAGTTTATTAAATTAATCAAATCCTGCATCATCTTTCCTTGGATATCCCCTCTTATAAATGACTGACAAACTGACATTTTTAAATCCAAATGCGAAATTTGACAATGCTTCCCTTTGTATCCTTTCCTGTATATTCTCGTTTTGGACTCTTTCAACAGAAGATTAACTATAAGAGTCCAAATGGATGTAACTATTCCTGGAATACCTTACGAAAAAGGAATTCAACCTATAAATTGTGGTCTCTTTGTTGACGATTCTATCTTTTTGGGTAGTTCTTCACACTAGATAGATAGAAGATTCAACCTTTATCTTGAACCTTTTATCTGCACCTCTAGGAGAAAATAAAACCTTCGCAATTTTTGGTTGTATGGATGGAACAATAATTCAAATAACCTCAAATAATTTGCTCATTTCATGAATATCAAAGTTAGTTATGACTGGATAAAATTTAATTATCTAGGCATCCCCATTGCAAACATATCCATCTATTTCTCAATGTGGAGACCCGTTGTTCAGAACATAAAGAATAAGGTTCAATCGTGGGGGATGTGATGGTTCAAACTGGATGGAAATACCACCTCAATCAAATCAATGATTTCCTATGAAACCATCTATACTAGTTCAATCACGTCAGTTCCTAAGACTGTAATGAACAATATTAGTGTGGAAATCAAAAAATTCTTATGGCAGGGTGGGAAAACTCAATGTAAAAAAATTCATCTTGTGAAAAGGGACACAGTTAAAGTTGAAAAAACTAAAGGAGGATTATGGATGAGAGATCAAATGCATATGAATAAATCCCTTGGAGCCAAACTTGTTGAGATGCTTGTTACAGGGGTCAAGGACTTGTAGAATGCGGTTATCCATAAAAAGTATATGAAACTATCCAAATAAAAAAGTTTGGACAGTAATTGTGAGGGGAAAGGAGCCTCTATTTCGAATCTATGCAAAACATCTGGTGGTCTAATTGAATACAATATTTATTGGATCATGGGAAATGGTAGAAAGATTCAAATCTACGTGAAAAAAAATTTAGGATAGCATCTGATAGAATCTCTTTCAAATCTTTAATAAACCTCAAGGTGGAGACAAGAGAATAAGCTTGAGACGTTGTTCGATATTTCTATTTGGGATGACTCAGTTTTCTGGAAATGTTGGGAAGTTTTAAACCCTCCACAACACTTAAAGCAGGATTTTGAACTTTTTCGAAAAAATATTCATGGGAAATCCCCTTCTCACCATAGGATTCAGGACACTATAGGGTGGGGATGTAATAGTTCCTACTACGTCAAAGAAGGCTACAACATTTTTTGTAATATCCTGAATTTTGACCTAACACTTATGGGAATACACCCCATTGATTATGATAATACTTTGATGTTTAATTGATATATTGGGCCTAAGAAACCACTGCATATGAATATGATGATTTGTTTGATATATTGGGCGTAATCCAATTGCATATGTTTTATATATATGATTTCATATGTTGGGCATGGACCTTGAAGAACATAATTGATGAGATGTTTTGTGTTGATCTAGGAGCTCTGGAGCACATGGGTATTTGACACTTTTTGTTGAGCGAGAAGCTCTAGAGCACATGAGTATTTATATTTTTGTTGATCAAGAAGCTCTGGAACACATGAGTCATGATACATTTTTGTTGAGCATGAAGCTCTGCAGCACATGAAAAATATATATTGGAAGTGATGGGCATAAGCCCTGGATCCTTCCAAGTTGATGTTGAATCTAAGCTTTGGAACATCGGATCCTTGGAAATTTTATCCCTAGGATCTACACTTACATTTGACCATGCAATGAACCAATCCAACATACATGTCAAAAAGGATCTACACTTACATTTGACCATGCGAAAAACCAATGCAACCTACATGTCAGAAGGGCTCTCAACCCCAGGCTGAGGATTTCTGGTAACTGACCAGATGCCTCCATTCTCCTAGAGAATGGCATCATCGCTGACATCTTATCAAGTGGGAATGAATCCCTCAATCACATCAAAATGGCTTTGCACTTATATCTAATCATGTGAGAACACATCCCACAGTCATATCAAAATGGCCCTCAACCCCAAACTGAGTATTCCTTGTAACTGAACAGGTACCTCCATTCAAATAATGGCATTTAACACTTATATATGATCATGTAGGAACCAATCCTATAGTCACATCAGAATGACTCAACACTCACAATTGACATGGAAGGAACCAATCCTTTCACCATGACATAATAGCTCAGTCCTTACATCTGACCATGGAAGGAACAAATCCTCTCACCATGTCAGAATGGCTCACAAGCTCATCACTTCCTATTGGAAGGAACCTCGATCTGGAGAACACCAAGCTTCTCCTTGAAGTACTCAAACTTAAGTCTTGCCAATGGGTTCATCAACACATCAGCTATCTCTTTGTTTGTTGTAACATACTGGAGCTTCACTGCTCCTCTCTACACCATATCCCAAATATAGTTATTTTTGATCTCGATGTGCTTTGACTTGTCATGGAACACTGGGTTCTTTGACAACTTCACACAACTTTGTTTGTCGCAATATATAAGTAGCATCCAACTGGAGATCAAATAAATTAGATAGTAGCTTCCTGAGCCATACTGCCTCACAACTAGCTGAACAAGCTGGGACATACTCTGCTTCAGCAGTACTCGGTGCCATGTGAGACTATTTCCTGCTAAACCAAAAGATTACACATGATCCCATACTAAAGCAACACCATGAGGTGCTCTTTCTATTGATGGAAATTCCTTCCCAATCTGAATCGACATGACCTTCTAGGTTAATCTTTTGATTCTTCTCATACTTGAGCCCACAATCAACTATACCCTTTGAGAACCTCAAAATATGCTTTGCAACAATCAAGTGAACATGTCTCAATGTGCTCACATTGAAGCAAATATCTAGTCTCGTATTCATTAGGTACATCAAGGACCCAATCATCTGACGATACATTGTAGCATCAACCATCTCTGATGAAGCATCACTAAATAGATTCAGGTTCGATGCCAAAGGTGTGGTCATTGCCTTACAGTCCATCATCCTTAACCTCTTTAGGATCTTTACTGCATACTTCCCCTATCCCAGGGATACGCCATCTACATTCTGCCACACCTCCATGCCTAGAAAATAGCGCATCATGCCTAAGTCCTACATTTCGAACTCAGCAGCAAGCTTCCTCTTGCAACTTTAATGAGTTCCTTTTTTCCGTCAGGAACAAGTAATCAACATATAATAGGAGCATCACTGGCCTTCCGCCTTCAACCTTGAAGAAAATGTTGGAATCCACTCTACTCTTAGTAATGCTGAGAATCACCAATAAGCAATCCATCCTGTTGTACCATGTCAAACCTTGGGAGCTTCTATAGTCACTCCCTCTATGTTGGAGACATTTACCATCACACACACTCTTTTTGGTCAAATTGGCCTAGTTAAACCACTATCCTAAGTATATTTGACATTAATTGACATCAGTGGAGCATTAATTCCCATCATCTAGTCACACCCACGCCTACCTACAGTCAAGCAGGCTAACTTAGCCTCTTCCTATAGTCAAGGAGGCTAACTAGAGTGCTCTAGGGTGATTTGAGTGATATTAATGGACCTAATGGCTAACTGGTGGTTACAATCAGTTCAACCAGTCAGTTAAGGTGCCTCCTCTTATTAAATATATTATTTAATGATTTGGAGTCAACAGGGGTGCCTCCACCAACTTTTGATTATCAGTTCAGCTTCAGTTAACCTCATCGGGGTTCATTGAAGTCATGGAGCACTAGCACTTGATGGTTGGCTTGCTATGACATGTGTTTGATCTCGAATTGATTTCGAATTGCCTCCTTAGGTATTTGAGTTCCCCATGGATTCAAGCTATTTCTTGAAATTGGTATTGTAACCATTCATTGTTTATTGAATATACAGAGAGGAAACCATTATGGTTCCATTTAACACCATTTCATGATTATTTGTTGATTATTCTTTGATGAGATTGATTCTTAGTTCCTATATCAATGTGAAATATTAATATGGTATCAGATCATATGGCGAGACAAAGATCTATCTCTCAAAAAAAAACTTTTTGATAGATTTCTCCATGAAATTTGAGCAATAGCTCAAAAATCCAACACTGCACTAGAAGCCAAGGCTTACCACTCAATATCCCAAGTAAAGAGCTTGTTGATAAAGATTTCTTGATTGACTATGATGGGTGTGATGAAAGCCTAGAATGTGCAGGCTCTTCGACCTTATCGTGCCCCTTTTGTTTTTATTTGCAGGTTTTAACAGGTACAACTTCGAATGGACTCATCAATCCCTCTTCTCACCCCATTCACAAGCTATTCAGAATGGAAGTTGAAGATGATTGCATCTTTGAAGAGGTGAGGTCTCTATGAGGTGTATATTAGACTTGGAAAAGAGTCTTATGAGAATGAGAATGACTGGATAAATGACGGTGATAGATATTTTGGAGCAATATGTCTAGCCCTTTCTCCTAGCTTGTACTACCTTAATGGTTTTGCTGAATACCCAAAGGATCTCTGGACAAAATTGGACAGAACCTTTGGCAAGAACAATGAGGATCATAATAGTAATTTGGAGATCACAACCAACAAAATAATATTTCTTTACTCAAAAGTCTCGGCCTCTACTCTCTCTGATGAAGTTGTTCAAGATGAATATGTAGCAGAATCTTCTACACATTCAATTCGAATTGAAGAAAGTCTCCATGCAGTAACTCCTTCTCCTAATGCTCCAGAATTTCATGAGATATCTGATATCTAATATCCTTGTATTTCTGAAACATAAGAATACATTTGAATCTCTGATATTGAAGAAAAATATTGCTGCACTTCCATGCAAACATTCACCGGTGATTTTCCTTTGATTTCTGTGCAAAATTTACCAGTAATTGCTTCTGAAAGTTAAGAGAAATTTGATTTTTCATCCCCTAATGTTGCTGCTGGTGTGAAAATATGTAAAAAATTGGATATTTTGGAAAAAATATCAGATTATAAGAGTGACACATTCACTCCCCATGATCTATATCTTCCAGCAAAATCCTACAGGATTGCATGCACCAAAATTCAGAATTTTGAAAAAAAGACAACTGTGCATCCACCGTCTCACTTGACCATAATTTTTAATCTAATATGAACATTTTTTTATCTGATATGATCTTATTTGGATATTATTTTATATTTCTTGGTTCAAAATTTCAGGTTCATAAACCTTCAGTACTACTTGTAGCTGTTCTCATCAACGGTGTGAAGAAACAAGTACCGCAAGTCTCCTACAAAACTGTTGCTGAGGATTTGATTTCATTTCATAGTTTTGGATCTATTGTGAACTTATTTAAATATGATTTACATTCTTATATGATATTATTTTGTTCATATTTTAAAATCCAAGAGCTTTTAGTACTTCTTGAAGCTGCTGTCACCAATTCTGGTGTGAAAAATCAAGTACCGCAGTTCTTCTTCAATTTTGCTACTCGGGATTTGGTGTTAGTTTCCTCTTATGAGGTTGATCATATTTTATTTTGTGAATAATTAGATATTTTGGAAGCTATATCAGATTATGGAGCTCAAGAATTCGCTCTCCAGAGTCCTAGGGATTCTCTACCTTTGCTCACAAGCTCCTCTCCTCACAGAACTAGTAAAGAGGAAGACATTCTGCATCCGCTTGGACACTTGCTCCTAAAAATTGTGGCTTATTTTACCACTCATGGTTTTATTTTCAAGGCTGAAACATATCAGTTTCTTAAGTGTTCCACACATGGTTCTAATCCTCAAGAACCTTTTCTCTCTTTTTAGATGATTTCAAGTACTCTACATGGGTCCAGTTTTCACCATGCAGCTGTTTATATTTCTGATTCAGTTGAGTGCATTGTTCTTCTTCTAAAGTGGAACATTCCTCCAGACATATTCATTCAGTTTGGATTCATAGGTTCACATGCATAGTCTCAGTATACTGCTACATAGAAGAACCAATTCTTGATTTACTGCTTAGTTTGAGGGGGTTTATTTTTCCCATGAGGTTTTCCCTGTTTCCTTGCTTATATTAAGCAATTACTTTATTGTACAGGGTGACCTATTGCCTTTGTTGTCTAGGCCCTAGCATTTTTATGCATCTATGTTTTCTAACTCTTCCTGAGTATAGCTTAAGGGGGGGTGTTGGAGACATTTACCATCACACACACTCTTTTTGGTCAAATTGGCCTAGTTAAACCACTATCCTAAGTATAATTGAAATTAATTGACATCAGTGGAGCATTAATTTCCATCATCTAGTCACACCCATGCATACCTACAATCAAGGAGGCTAACTTAGCCTTTTCCTATAGTCAAGGAGGCTAACTTGAGTTCTCTGTGGGTGATTTGAGTGATATTAATGCACCTAATGGCTAACTGGTGGTTACAATCAGTTCAACCAGTCAGTTAAGGAACCTCCTCTCATTAAATATATTATTTAATCATTATTTTTTATTATTTAATGATTTGGAGTCAATAGGGGTGCCTCCACCAACTTTTGATGATCAGTTCAGCTTTAGTTAACCTCATTGGGGTTCATTGAAGTCATGGAGCACTAGCACTTGATGGTTGGATTGTTGTGACATGTGTTTGATCTCCTTCAATTGAGATTCAGTCATTTATTGCACTCTGAATTCAGTTAGGGTTTGGTGATTCAATTAGGCTTTTGGTCAAGTGGTTAACATAGTGTGAATGAATGGCTAAGAGTCAGTTAAGCCAAACTCACTCATTGATTTTGAATTGCCTCCTTAGGTATTTGAATTTCTCATGGATTCAAGCTATGGCTTGACATTGGTATTGTAGCCATTCATTGTTTATTGAATATACAGAGAGAAAACCATTCTAGTTCCGATTAACACCATTTCATGATTATTTGTTGATTATTCTTTGATGAGATTGATTCTTAGTTCTGAGATGAATGTGGAAGATTAATACTCTGAAGTGAAGCATCATACTCCATACACTCTTTTCATGAGAAGCCTCATGCTACGCATCTTTCCTTTTATCCCACGATGTTTCCATCTACTACATGATGGAACTACGAACTTCCTGTCAGGTATCGATATTGCATCCTATACATCATTCTTCTTGAACCGGTTTTCCCTTTCTTATTGGTTACTTCTTCATAGCTGGAAGGTTCTACATCAATGATGTCACTACATTCATCATATCATTCTCTATCTTTCATCACTTGTTCTTTGGAACAAGTCTCATCCTTTTTTTCTTGTAGGTGATTATGTACGTGATCTTTCCTACAAGTCAAATGCAGTAGTTGTATGGTTAGAAACATTTCATAAGGCATATTAATAATGTCAAATTATTATGCATAAATATATGATCATGCAACTATTTTAGCAAATACAAAATTCATCCATATATCACATAAACATTTCTAATTTCCTTCTATCTCCATTAGGACAACATTGAGATTGCGCACTAATCCAATATGTCACCAAAGAGGTTTCATTATAAACAAGTAGCATTGGAGAGTTGTATAGCACCATGAGCTACTTACCCATCACATGCATATTAGTAGTATACTGTCATTCATGAAAACATTCTATCATGCATAATACATCAAATGAATATCAACAAATGCATAACAAAACAATATCATGAAATGACAATTGAATACTAATATTTATTTGTTTCATGTGTAGACTCCTTGAGCCTTCAACTTTATCGTCTTCTTCATTCATTATAGCATCATTTCTTATCCAAATGATAAGATGGATAAGAGGTTCTTCAAGAATTGAGTTATTCGTAGTCCTCATTGCTTGAGAGATCTTCTTTGGACAGTGAGAGCTTCATCTTCAGTTTCTCCCATCTTCTCTTCTCTTATTATGAGTCAAGCTTCTTCTTCTTCCCAGAGTCTGCTGAAAGTAATCACTTCCTTCTAGCACACATTCATCGCATGAATGAATCCCATGATCCTAGGAGGCCATTCAAGGTGGCTATCACCACTTCTTCATTCTCCACTTCTTCTTCTACTACTACAAGTTGTTCTTTGATTTGAGACACCCTCGTAAATTATGACTGTATGTTCTCTGCATTCTGAATCTTCACATTCTTCAACTGTTTTCTCAAAGTCATATTCCAATTTATGTTATTTTGTTAAAATAGCTTGGTCGAGGAGTTAAACATCTTTTTTAGGGAAGACACTTGCAGTATAATTTGATTCATGATTGAATCAGCAATGATCTTCTTGGCCTTGACCAATTTCTTCCGGTGTCAGGATTTTAGCCTCATCTCCCTCTGGAACTAGAACCTCTCCACTTATATAGGTGTTGGAGCAAGGCCCCGCAGCTACAGGAAAAGATGATATTTTTGGTAGAAGATGGACAATTTTGGGAGGAAAGACCATTTTGGCGATGTCGATAAGATAGTGATATAAGAGATGTGATAAAGGTACAACACCGTAGCACATTTTCCACCGTGGATCACGGGCCGGAAATCACGGCGGTCGGAACAAGGAAGTCAAAGCAAATAATACTTGAAGCGGCTGAGAAGAGAGCTCAGCCACTGCATTTAAGGTAGCAGTGACAACAGGAGGGCTCAGCTACCCTCATAAATGGAGAAGGAGCAATGGGCCGAGGTATTAAAGACAAAGGACAGAAGTGGAGCGACCAAGGAAGTGGCGCCCATACCCGTGATTAATGCCGAAAATCATGGAAGACTGCAGAAAGCTGCGGTGTGACTAGTAAGTAGTGGTTCAAAGTACAGATAGGATGACTGTCACAATTAGGGTTTTGGGTTACTGTTGGGATAGGCCCACAGTTTTGTATCACGGCGAGACCTTCGGGTCACCTATTTAAGCATGTATTTTATATTATGAAGGGTTGGGTTTTTTTGGTTGTTACTAGTTGTCATCAGTATTGTAAGACATTAAGGAAGAGTCGAGCTCTAGTGCTGTCATTAAGTCTGTAGTTATCTTACTATAACCAGTGGTCGGCTCCTTGAGCATGAATGTGACAATCCGCAGGGATTGAGAGAGAGAGAAAGGGTATATTGTAATAAGAAACCATTATAGCAAGAAGATATCTAAGAGAAGGGCTCCCAGCTGTGTGCGTGGAGTTTCCCAGAAGATCTCAAGCTGCATAATAGGTTGCAGTGGAACTGTGTTTACTCTCTCAAGATATAATATAAACACAGTTCCTGTGGATGTACCTTCACCCCCAGGAAGTGAACCACGTACATCCATGTGTTGTGTGACTGTTTCATGTGATTGTGATCTAACTTATTTTCTATCTGTTATCTGTTACATGAACTTTGCTTATCAGGTAATGAATGTATGTATGCTATCCTTCAGTTTACAATAACATAGAAGGTTAAATGCGAGTTGAATGTGTCGAGTATTTTGTATATGAGTTTATCAGTGCTTGATTCATGACAACTAATAGCTATAGTGTTAAGGGACTTCTCTATATTTAGTTCAGAGAGTTGAGCGTAATTGATGTTGAGCGTGTTAAAATTTAGAAGCTTAAGTGAAGTTGTTTATCACCCTAATGAAGGTTAACTAAGCTATTATACCCAGGGAGGAAGTATCTCAACCTTGAGTGTTGATGACCATATTGAGTCTTACTGTAGGAAATATCACACGTAGAAAGGCAATATCGCACTGTCGGGGGAGCTGCGGCGTGGGATATCCCAGGTTAAGATTTGAGAAGAAGAGAAAGTTGCGCATCGTCCTAGAAGCTGTGATGCGATAAGAGTCAGTCCCATAGCGGAGTCAGCTAGGATGAGAGAAACAGCCCTTGCTGAGAGATTTAGCTGGTTAATTAGAGTCAAGAGGACCTAGGATGCTACAAAACCTGGTTGAGGAAACCTGATTCTTCAGGCACCCCATCTAGGATCACTTTGGGTGATACTTCAGGACGTTCTGCGGTCTGTTGCCGAAAGGGCCAGTGAGCTAGGGGTTTTTTTGGTACAATAAAGTAAACCTGGGTCTGCCCAGTGAAGACCAACAAATGGTTTAGTCGCCAGTTTTAAACAAATTGAAGAGCTGATGTTATATTGGCATCCTACTAAAGAAGAACTTAACCAGTGGGTTGAGTCTAAGGAAAGAGAATTTGCTGAGAATGAAAACAAGATTCCTAGGCTAAGTACAGAGGTCTGGCTACAGAAACATATCTTCACAGACCTGCATGAGATATTTTTTGTGACCTATGAAAATGAGTTGTACGATTGGTTGTCAAAGTTGAATGATAAGCATGTATTAAAGAAGAAAAGGAACATTGTGTGGACACCGGAGCTGATTCACATCATGAAGAGCGTAAATAATCCCATTTCATGGGCAGTAGACTTCTGGCTTGTGAGTTTGCTGGAAGGTTTTATTACAGAGTTTGCGGTTGATCAAAGAAAGAGTTTTAGTGAAGCAGAGAGGTACTTCTTCAAGGGATATTGCGTTTAGTACTTGAACTATTGTATGAAAACAGAGTCCTGGATATATTCTCAAATGAATAAGTTAAGTAAGTGTAATGTCACAAGAGTTTGAGAGTGATTCTAAAGAAATTGGATGTACACGTAGCAATAAAGATATAAAGTAGATTTCAGATCTTCCTTCTTTGAAGACAGTTCAGAAAGTACTAGAGAACAGAGTCAAATTAATAGAGAAAGAAGAGCAGGGGGTATCCCTTACCACCCTTATACCCCATAGAAACCAACCGGGACTTAGAATAATCCCGCAGGAACTCCGTCTAGTAGTTCACACACAGTACATAATACCTCTACACCACCTACATTTACACCGTCGAGTGGTAGTAATACAACAAATAAAAATCCACCTCATAGAAACAGAATGGGGGATGACATGAAATTACCTACCTTTAGGGGTACAGGGGAAAAAGACCCAGAACAACATTGGTTCCTATGTGAAGTTGTATGGATGATTAAACAGATCCAGGATGACAATACTAAGCTTGTGCAATTGGCCACTACACTTGGAGAAAGAGCTTTAACATGGTATGTGAAGTATACATCAGCGTAGAACAGAACACTCATAGAGGTCAGGACCGCAATGATTAAGGAATTTAAGAAACACAAGTTTAATTCACAATGTATCATAGAACTTAAAGACATTAAACAGTTACCCACAGAGTTAGTATGGGATTTCGATCAGAAATTTAAATCTCTTATAGACCAAGTTAGTTTTTAGTTTGCGCCGGAGTAGCATGAGGAATGGTTCATCCCAGCACTGCTCCCTCATATCAGACTTCCACTAATGCAACAGAAACTCCATACGTAGGATGAAGCATTGGAGATGGCAATGAAACTAGAGGCTTCACCTTTAGCTGAGACTAGTGCAAGTATGGAAAACTTATAGAATCAGTTAGCCAATCTCACTTTATAGCTACATGAGATTAAGAAAGGAAAAGAGGTTGAAGAAGAATCATGGTGTACAAAGTGTAAAGGACATGGCCATACCAAAGATAATTGTCCAGTATTTGTTGAGTATATAGAAAGTGGGGCTCCTATCCCCTTAGTACAGAATCGAGGGCCATGGTGTGAAATCTGTAGAAGATGAGGCCATAGATCACATGAATTCCCTTTACTTTAGAAGTATGTAAAAACTCCTAATAATTTATGCTGTAACTTCTGTAAGTCAGTAGGACATGATGTAAATAATTGCAGAGCTTATGATCTCATGATAGAGAGAAAACATGACTTCTACAGAGTCTAGTCAGAGACATCAGGACCAGCAGCGCAACCACAGCATGAACCGGCTCATGATGGCCATGGTGGAAGATTCAGAGGATGAGGCCGTGGTGGAGGATTTGGTTGTGGCCATGGACCGATTGTTTGTTATAACTGTGGAGCCATAGGACATTATGCTAGCGATTGTCAGAACCCTACTACAACATGTAAGTATTGCAAGTCCTATGATCATACTATAGAAGAATGTCCTATCTTGATAGACAAGATTAAGGATCCTAAGACAGTAGTAAACCAGAATATTTAGCTTATTGCTGCTGAGCAGAAAGAGCCAGAACCAAGAGTCAATGTTGTGACATCGCAGCTAGGCAATGTTCCCTATGCTGCAAAGACGGTTTTGAAAGGGAAAGAGGGCCAGTCACTTCGCCTTCTAACAAGCAATTAATCTATATATGACAGGTATACATTTCCCTAGATTTGGAAATAGTACAATGATTGTCCTAGATTTGGTAAATCTTTATCGAGACCAGCGCTTGCACATAATTTTTGAGGGAAATTTGAACGGGTTTTCAGCAATTAATGAGGAGCGGGGCACGGGGTGTTGTCTTTTCCATGCAATAAATGTCGCCAACGGGTATAGCCTAAGCAAATGTTGCTTCAGATATTATCGCCTTCATTACAAATACACAAATCATTCAAAGAGAAGGGTTACTTTTGCAATTTCTGAGAGTTATAGAGTAATTTGTAGAGTTTTCTCTATGTAGAGATACTCCAGTTACAGAGTGCTAGTCTCCCCATTTTCGCAGCCATTTCCAGTCCAGAGTATCGTACCAGGTGGTTTATGTCTGAGAAGGAACCTTTCGAAGATGTCATGTGACAATTCAAGAATGATGGCCTCGAGTTTGCTATGACGACACCACTCAGGATTGTGAAATTAGGTGCACCACAGGTCAGGCAGACGCCAAGGATGAAGAGTCAAGATCATGTAGTAGAAGATTCCAGCTCAGAACAGGAAGAAGAACTTCATGTGGCAACAGTATACATTTCTCCAAGAGTCGAGGACGCACCATAGGTAACCATTCCCAAGGGCACTAAGTTTTTTATTCCGCTACTGCCGATTGATCCTTGCGTAAAGGAAGATGGAGAACTGTTAGGATATGTCCCTGCTCTCAAATTTACAGAATATAACCTTGGATACAGTAATACATATCCTCAGTTTCGGCTGGATCAGTATCTTATGGTTCACTGGAACCCGAGGACCAGTGCAAATGAGTTTGTTTGTATGGAACATGTTTAGATTCTTGAGCAGTTAGGCTTGCTCAATTTTTTAAAAATACCACACTTCGAATGAGGTGCAGAGGTTAATGACGTGGTGCATGTGCTAATTTTCTGTGTACATGGAGGTTACCTCTGGCTGGGTAAGAGGGTTGATCTGAAAATCGATTTGATACACCGCATCATCAGGCTGTCCAAAAGCGGTAAGGACCCTCAGACACATATATCAGGAAAGAGCAAGGATACTAAGCTACCAGCGCTTCTAGTTAACAAGTATAAGCTACAGAAAGGAGGTCGAGATTATGACCTTGTAGCCTTAGCAGATGATACACTTAGATTTACAACCAGTCTTCTTGCAGGAATACTGTTAACCAAAGTTCACCCGAAAGAGGTCACAGGAGTAGTAATTCACCTTGTTGTGTAGGTCGCAGAAGGTGAACAATTTAATTGATCTTTGTTTCTATTAAATATTTTTCTTGCAGATTGTTTGGCAGCGCAGGACGAGCCAAAACACCCCTTCCTTTTCTCCTGGATACTTATATTATGTGCATTCATTGGGTGTAGAGAGCCGCCCCATACCCAGTTTCTACAGCTACGAAGCGGGAGTGCAAAGACGCGCACTATGCAAACTTATGGGAAAGCAACAACCCAGCAAAGAAAAAGATCAATATGATAGTATTCTATGAATACTATAAGCTGTTGAAGCAAGTCATCCAGGAGACACCGCGGATCAACACAAAGGTTGTTGATATGTATCACAATCGGCTTGATTTCATTGCGGACAGGCATACAATCTATCTGAGTCCAAAAGGGTTTAGAAAGGATGACTGGGCTATTGGCTTGTTTAGGAGGACAACGCAGGATGTAGAAGATGTCATCAAATAATTTGATGAAGAGTGGAAGAAGGCATTAGAAGATGCCACAGTAGGAAATGTACCAGTAGATACCGCACCGATAGACCCATTAGACAAAGGAAAAGATAAGGTGAGTTTCAAGAGGAAAGATGCAATAGAAGTGCCACCAGTGGAGCAAAAGAGGAAAAAATTCAAAGCCTCAATGCCAACTACAAAGACTGTACTAACAGAGGATGACTATGATCTCATCACAGTGATATTGAAGGAGGATATGCGGGACTCATTTCAGGCGATGCAGACCTCGCAGGACAAGCTACAGAGCATGATAGATAAGCAACTTCTGGAGTTGAAGGCACTAACTAAGAAGAATACCATGATGCAGACTTAGCTAGTCAAGGTGACAGCAGGAGAAAGCTCACAAACATCGATTTCCCATGAGGAAGTCTTTCCAAAGGATCGCACCAATACAGTGCTAATACCGCCAGGGAGCATTCAATTCCTTGTTTCGATGATTGATGTGTAGATACAGGTTAGAGAACCTATTGAGGTTAATCTAACACAATTCCCCATTTATCAACTACAGATAATCCAGTAGCAGATAGCCACAAAGCTTAGGGATAGAGAGCTTGCGACTTATAAGTAGAATACTCAGCTGATACAACAGAATGCAGAGCTCACCACGGGATTTCAAATAAAGGCAGAGGAGTTAAAACAATATGAAGAAAGAGAACAAGATCTAAGTCAGGTCCTACAAAACATCGCATTGGAGTTACCCCAGTGTAACATAGAGTTTTCCTTACCTCTAATGTAGAAAGTAAGAAGAATTGCAGATAGAGAAAAGGTTCTGAAAGAGACAATGGCCAAGATGGAGGAAGACCACAAGGGGAAGATTGTTGAGCTTGAGGCTTGAGCACCAGGAACACCTAAGGTAGACAAGGAAGCAAGGGCATAGGCCTTTAGAATCACTTCAATGCAGATGAAGTGTCGCATAGATGATGTAGATTCATTACTAGCTGATGCAACGAAGACATGGTCGGAGCTAGAAGAGATCCCAGATAGATTGGATTTGCAGCAGAGAATCCAAAACATAGAGAATGCAATATCAGCAATAAAGGAAGAATCCAAAAGCTTAGGATATCGTGCAAAGATGAAGAAGATGACATATATGAATCATTTGCAATAGGAAGCACAGAGGTTTTGAGAAAAAGAGATACAATTCAATAATATGCTTCAACCGTATCAAGAACAAATCGTAGAGTTGGTCGATGCGGTTGAACATAAGGTCAAGGAGTTCACTGCAAGCAAGAGTATAATTGATAGCACAGAAGACCCCATGATTAGTCAGGTTATGCTTGAAGTGGCACAAGACTGTGTCGAAGCTATGGACAAAGATGTCACAGGACTTAGGGAGAGATTCGCAAGGACTTCGTAGGAAGCCAAGGAGATGCTATAGAAAGAGAAACCAACTGCTGGTGGCTGGGGGATGAGCCACAAGTAAGTGTTAGGGGACTGTTGGAGCAGGGCCCCACAGCTACAGGAAAATATGCTATTTTTGGTAGAAGATGGAAAATTTTCGGAGGAAAGATAGTTTTGGTGATGCTGATAAGATAGTGATATAATATATGCGATAAAGGTAGAACTCCGTAGCACATTTCCCGCCATGGATTGTGAGCCAGAAATCGTGGCGGTCGGAAAAAGGAAGTCAAATAAAATACTACTTGAAGCGACCAAGAAGAGAGCTCAACCACTACATTTAAGGAAGCTGTGACAACATGAGGGCTCAGCTACCCTCATAAATGGAGAAGGAGTAATGGGCCGAGGTATTAAATATAGAGGATAGAAGGGGAGCGATCGAGGAAGCGACGCCCATACCCACGATCAGCGCTGGAAATCACGGAAGACTACAGAAAGCTGTTGTGTGACCAGTAAGCGGTGGTTCAAAGTACAGATAGGATGACTGCCACAATTAGGGTTTTGGGTTACTGTTGGGATAGGCCCATAGTTTTGTATCACAGTGATACCATCGGGCCACCTATTTAAGCATGTATTTTGTATTATGAAGGGTTGGGTTTTTTTGGTTGTTACTAGTTGTCGTCAGTATTGTAAGACATTAAGGAAGAGTTAGGCTATGGTTCTGTCATTAAGTCTGTAGTTATATTACTGTAACCAGTGGCCGAATCCTTAAGCATGAATGTAACAATCCGCACGGATTGAGAGAGAGAGAAAGGGTATATTGTAAGAAGAAAGCATTATAGAAAGAGAAGAGATCTAAGAGAAGGGCTCCCAACTGTGCGCGTGGAGTTTTCCAGAAGATCTCAAGCTACATAAGAGGTTGCAGCGGAACTATGTTTACTCTCTCAAGATATAATATAAACATAGTTCATGTGGATGTAGCTTCCCCCCCTTGGAAGTGAACCACGTACATCCGTGTGTTGTGCGACTGTTTCATGTGATTATGCTCTAACTTATTTGCTATCTCTTATCTGTTACATGAACTTTTCTTATCATAATGAATGTATGTATGCTATCTTTTAGTTTATAGTAACATAGAAGGTTAAATGAGAGTTTAATGTGTCGAGTATTCTATATATGAGTTTATCAGTGCTTGATTCACGACAACTAACAACTACAGTGTTATGTGACTTCTGTGTATTTAGTTCAGAGAGTTGAGCGTAATTGATGTTGAGCATGTTAAACTGTAGAAGCTTAAGTGAAGTTTTTTATCACCCTAATGAAGATTAACTGAGCTATTATAACCAGGGAGGAAGTCTCTAGACCTTGAGAGTTGATGAGCATATTGAGTCTTACTATAGGGAATATCATAGCGTAGAAAGGATATATCCCACTGTCGGGGGAGCTGCAGCGTGGGATATCGCAGGTTAAGAGTTGAGAAGAAGATAAAGTTGCACATCATCCTAGAAGCTACGATGTGATAAGAGTCAGTCCCATAGCGGAGTCAGCTAGGAAGAGAGAAACAACCCTTGCTGAGAGATTTAGCTGGTTAATTAGAGTCAAGAGGACCTAGGATGCTACAAAACCTGGTTGAGGAAACCTGATTCTTCAGCCACCCCATCTAGGATCACTTTGGGTGAGACTTTGGGCCATTCTGCGGTCTGTTTCCGAAAGGGCCAGTGAGCTAGGGGTTTTGTTGCTACATTAAAGTAAACCCGGGTCTACCCAGTGAAGACCAACAATAGGTGTCAAATTGATTTTCTTTAGAGAGATCATATACTTCCATGCTTGTAAGTTGTCAACTTCACCAATCTTATCATCAAGCTAATGTGATATATAACTTTTAAATGAGAGACTCAAATGAAAATAGAAAACGATTAGATCTTACCGATTTGAGGTGTTTGTCCTAGTTCTAGACCTTGCTGATCTAGGGTTTGTTAGAGAAACCCTAATTTTCAAAACTTGGAATTTTTCAGATCTAATTGGCTAGAAAGATAGAATTCTTCAAGGTGATCTATCCAATGTACTCCTTTTCTGAAAATAGTGGAGGGAAGATCCCAGAATAGGAAGCCCTAGTTTTCCAATTTCTTCTGCAAAAATGTCTGATACTGTTTCTGCAATATATCCAAAATTACTACTCCTCTGTGTCTAAAATATTTTACTGAGCTATCCTCTCCTATCCCTGTACCAACACCACAGGTTTCATAAGAATTGGTTTCACTAATTGGGACTTATGATTGTTTCCCCAAGGTGACCTGTTTCAAGTTTGTTCATCATAGCGAAGTTGTACAGACTGCCACGTGTCACTGTTTGATCTTCAAGGTTTGAAAATTCTACCACAGAAATTACATTCTGTGCCCTTTCTGGAACATCTTCATTAACATAATTTTGAACTTTGTAGTTTGAAATATAGTAATTCTCCCCATGTGTCCTGTTTAGGGATGAATCCTTAAAGAGGTTGAAACCCTAACTTGGAGCGATCATGTCTCCTAGAATATAGCGAATTTGAGGTATAATTTTGGCAAAGTGTAAACCAAGATTTTATCTTTGGCATGTGAACGTTTCAGCTCTTGATCCTTCTCTAATCCAAATATAGAGCGAATGTAACAAAACTTATCAGTTTTGGTATTTACGGTTTTTCTAGCCCGGGGTCAAACTAGGGTTTGACTTTCCTGGAGTTTCACCCAACCAAAAATATCTACCTAGGTCTCTAAAAAATAGTTTTGATGAGGAGATAAATCCTATGCAGAGCTCACTCAAAAATTCCTCTTCTGTAAGAAGCTCTAATTTCTCCCACCAAAAACTGAAAAATTTCCGAATTCGAATTCTGCTTCGACAAAAAGATGCATCCTTCAATGGAGAGTCAGCCTAGCATACGTTTGCTGATGGATTGTGGAGAGAAACCAAAAAAGTAATAATCCCTAGCTTCTACAGCTGCATAATGTCCTCTTCTTAGGTTATCTCTGATACCATGTTATTTTTTATCATTCCAACTAGCATTATCTTAGGATATCTAACTGAGAGAATAATATGCACAACAATAAAACACAAGAGACAAGAGACAGAAAGAATTTTCCTCAGGGAAACCATAAAGGATAAATCCCCACAACTTACTCAGAGATAGAATCAACACCAAAAGTAAAACCCAAAAACATAAAGATGATCTTCTGAGAGCAATAGTCTCTCTCTCTGATCCCAGCTTATTCTCTCTCACTCATGCGCCCTGGTTAGTGAGTGTGTGTGTGTGATAAATAGTGAGGCTCACTCTCTATTTATATTCTTTTGTTCACTTAAATTCCACTCCAACATGTCGGCATCACTTAACAATTACTTACTAGAGCTGACATCTCTAGGAGAGTCTAATAACCCTAGTGCCCCACAACTTGTGGGGACTTTTCCCCTACGACCAACAAGGAGGGTTATCCTTAACACAACGTTGGGGAATATTGCCCCAACTTACAATAACTCACCTGGGGTTAACTTCTCAAGGATATTCTAATAACCCTAGAGCCCCACAACTGCAGGGACTTTAGCCCTTGAACAATAGGAGGATTACCCACAATGAATTGACATGACTTATTTACATTATTGAATCTCCCGATAGGCACATCGGGGCATGACATGACTTCAATACATTATAGACACTTCCTGAAATAAAAATTGGGGTACAATACATAGTATATATAGGTGAATACATTCCAAAGTTACAAATACATCAACATTAACACATAATCACAAGCAATATACATCCTAATAAAAACAAGATGTGCTTACTTTATTTTTAGTTCAGGCCTTTGTTAAAAAACCTTAGTAAATTGGATTGGGTGAAATAAATATCCCTTTTATATATCAAAACTATGAATTCATGACTCCATAGAGGCAACACAAACCCTTTAAAGTGCAAAATTAAAATAAAACATGTGGATAAAACCCAAACAATTCTTACAAAATCTACAACCATGCTCAAGAACAAACAAATAACTAAAACAATGATTCAAACCCAAGTTTGGATATTTAATTACATTATTGTCTGAAAACATACATATTACATTATAAGAATCTAATAATATAGTCAAGAATAATAAAAATAAGATTCCATTATGGGTTAAACTCACAAGAGTTTTCCCTTATGATCCTATACAATAATAGAAACCAAAGAACATAGGATTTGACCAACATTAATGAGAACAAACTAATTGTAAATATGTAAAGCATAACTAAAATAATTCACCATAAGAAGATGAAGTGGAAATCCCAGTTTGAATGCATATCCCATGAACCCAAAGGAAAAACAAAGGTTAGCATATTAGAGAAGAGTAATAAATTCAATAGTAAAACAATGCACATAAGTTTTCATACTAATACTTTTGAGAGATTATCATTACACTTACCACAACATCTACACTAAAGCACTCTATAACTCACCCATGTGGCCAATGTTAATATTATATCTGCAAATAGACAAGTGAACAATTAAAACACTGGAATTATGCAACAAGCAAATACAATGCCCTGAAATCTATTTAAAGGATTAAAAATATTAAAAAAAATTGTACCTAGACTCTCATGATGAGCCTTCTAAATATGTGAGCATGTCTTCTCTAACAATTAAAACCAAAAAAAGAAAACCACTAGCTTGTACAAACTTTGTATATGAATTTTCTTTTTTGAGAATTTGGCCTAGTAAAAAAAAATGAGAAGTAGTGTCTGTGTGTTTTCAGGTGGAATTATTGCTATCAAACTTACCATAAACCACATGAAGCATGGGGCTTAGTGACATTGTCTTCTCTAGAATATTAGCCTCTAACTTGTGATCGTTTCTTGTCATGGTGGATACTGTCACATCGAATCCCAACCTCAATATACAATTATAGTTGTTGTCATTAATGGTCTTTTTAGTGTTGGGTTTTTTGGGGTTTCCTTTGCCAATACATTTACCACTCTTACATGTGCCACCCCTTATATTCAGTTCTCATGTGTGAGTTATCAAATGAGTGTGATTGACTGCTGCACACACATGGATTCTTACTTGGCCATGTTGGTTTAGCATGGATTTATGAGTTACTAGCATGGTTGAGGATGTATGACAATGGAAACAAGGTGGATGTGATGATTGTTTCTACTACCTTGATGAAGGGGTGTATAATCATGCATGATGTGTTGAAGTAGGAGTGGAGGAAATGTTAGTCATTTGGTTTGGCCACCAAGGAGAGTGAATCCAATTTTCACACAGTTCCCATCAATCTATCGGAAGCCTATTTTTTCTAGCACAAACAAAACCTCTTGCACATCAAAGACATGCATTCATCCTTTGCGATATGTGCATTGATGTTTCTTTCCATCAATGTAATATTCTGAATTTTTACCCAACACTTTTGGGCATTGATCTCATTGATTATGATGTTACTACGATGTTTTATTTCGATATATTGGGTATAGGACCCCACTACATAAGAACATGATGATTTGTTTGATATATTCGATGTAAGCGAATTGCATATGTTATATATATATATTCTCATTTGTTGATCGTAGACTGTGAAGCACAAGATTGATGAGATGTTTTATATTGAGCAAGGAGCTCTGGAGCACATGAAAAGATAAATTGGAAGTGTTGGGCATATGCCCTAGAGCCTTCCAAGTTAATATTGAGCTTAACCTCTGGAACATCGAATCCTTGGCTATTGTATCCATAGGTGTATCCTACAAGTATATCCTAGCATTAGTGTTGAGCGAGGGAGTTTCGGAATTGTATCAAGTTTGTAACTCCCTATTTTTAGCATTGAGTATGGGATCTAGATAAGTGCTAGGAGTTACTGCAAAGAATTAATATGTCGAGTGAATATGAATTGAAATAAAGCATTGATCTCATCTGACTTATTCTTAAGTGATTAAATGAAATTTTGAATTTATGTATCTCATCAAGTACTCAAGAAATACCATTTTATATGAGGGAATCCAACATGCAAGGAGGTTTAGAGTTGTCTAACCTAGTAGACCTAATCCCTTCTTGAAGGCCTTATTAAAGAAAGTGGCATATGTTTAGGGATCGTGCTATATGATACCTACAGACAAAATGTTAACAAATAATATATAAATAATTATATAGTTTATACATGATATGTATAAAGAGTAAACATACTAATACTACTAATAGCTATAAGAAATAAAGAAATGATCCATCTATTATTATTATTACTAAAAGATAATTAAATATTAGAATACCTACAAGAGTCCAAATAGGAACTAGTTAAAAGTTCCTATGTTAAATATTAAAAGTGTCTAAATTAAATAAAAATGGTTAAATCAAGAAATCAAATGATTCTTGATTTAACTGCCCCTTTCACTAAAAATTCTTCCCATAAAAATCCAAGCCAAAGAGAGGCTTGGGGATATTTTGCATATTCCAGAATTTTATCTGATTATTATCGAGAGAGTTCTTGGAGAACATTTTTCCTAAGAGGAAAAATGAGAACTAATTCAAAACCTGATATCCCAATTAGGGAAGCCTTACCTTAGGATCTATAAGCTACTTGCATGTTGGAGCAAGCTCAAGGGGATTTGGATTGAATGCAAGAACGGTTCTCGGTCATGGTTTTGTGGAACGTGGTAGTTCCCAAGTGATTTGTTTATCTATACAAAGGTTAGATTTGTTTGTGAATTTGTTAATATTGAGTATTTGAATGTGCAGGTTTTCAGCCATTGAAATAATTTCGTCTTGTAGGTAAGAGGTTCTTAATTTTTCCCTTGCAAACTACACAATTTTTACTATTTGAAATATATTGAATTATGAATGATTATGTAGTAAGTTTCTACTATAAGCTAAGTTATATTTTTTGCAATTGCTTCTGTGTCTATTAATTTAAGGGTTTTGTTTTTCTAATTATTTTCTACAATTTATTTTTTGTCTTTAAATTTATTTTCAAGACCTAGAACTAATCAAAACAGAGCCTATATATATTATCTCTACTGCAAGGTTTCATATTGTAATATTATGTTAAATATAAATAGACCCAAACTATGTTATCCATAGTATTAACCTAATATTTATGAAAAATATTATAACATAAAATATAAAATGGCTAACACTTTAAATTAATTATAAATACAACACAACCATAAACAAATCCTTCTCATCCTTATAAATAAACAATAATATGAAATATCAAGCTAAGCTATCGAAGACCTCTAAGGTCTGTGGACACAATTCCCTCATTCATCATAACCACACTATATATTCCATAAATTAAACATAAAATACAATAATCCAAATCATATCTCATAAGAGAGTTTCTCACATGATCGAATCACGTGGCAATTCATGCCAATTCCAAGTTATCCATGCACATATCCTTTACAACCATCGTATCCCATGATCAAATCCTATAAAGCTCACAAATTCCAAACCCATGACACATTCAAACCATGGCTAACATCAAACCCTGTATGATTCATTAACAAGCATTCTAACTTTTTATTAATTCATAAATAATCTACACAGTCTACGCTATAAAAATAAAATGCCATAAGAGTTAACCATAGATCAAAATTGTTTCCTTGTCAATGTTTCCCTATATCATTTACCAAATCATTTATATAGGCCGTAAACCATTTTTTAACATAGCTCCATAACCCCAATTTATTAATTACATGTTGTATCCATTTCGTGGCTCACAACCATTATAAAAAAATAGTAAACCCTCAACAGAATCAATTAATACCCTGTCTATGGTAATATTAAATCCTTTTCATAAATATTAAACCCCACAGTTATGGCCATTTCCAATTAAATACACACGTAAGGAAATAAACACTACAAATAACCATAATAAACACAGTCGCTATATTACACAAAAAGAGTTCCATTTCTAGTGATGGAACAACTCTAAAAGCCAAGAAACATTGTTAAAATATCCAAATAAAAAACTTAAAATAAAAATGCAAGTTTACACAGAGTCAAAACATTGCCGACTAAGAATCGTAAGAACGATACACACATAGGAGCTAATGCTTTACAAATTAAACACCATAACTTATATAATAATTTACATAGTCGGGATTACGAGCCAATGCACCATTGCAAGCAATGGTGATGTCACCATTTACAAAAACCCAACATCATTAACAAAACACACAACCTATAATATTAACCATGGCTAACATTATCAACCAAAGTATCATTAGAGGAAATTTCAACTCAAAACGACCCTCCTAAGGAAAATAATAAAATAATATTTATTAATTTTGGAGGAAGAAAATAAAAAACTACTTTTTGTTCGTATTTTCAACATATCTGCCTGTTTTTTTACTCAAATTTCAATTGCGGGAGCTCGTTTGATGCAAAATTAAATTCCACGTCAAATGAGTACCCACTCTACATACTTTTTACATACCATGCTACCCTAGAAACAAGAAATACCTGAATAATGTGATGATGATGTCATCATCACATTTGTTAGGTATTTCTTGGTTTTGGGGTAGCAGGGTCCGTCAAAAGTATGCAGAGTGGGTACTCGTTGGATGTGTTATTTAATTCCATGTCAAATGAGCTGTCTCAATCGAAATTTTACTAAAAACATAGGGATTTATGTGAAAATACAAAAAAATTAGTTTTTTTATGATACTTATCCCCAAATTTATATTAAAAAAGTGTTTAAGACCTATACAATATTTAAAATTTAAATAAATTTCATTGGCTAACACGTGATGAAATGTAATTTGAATTAGGTTTGAAAGGCCCATTTTGATTTGAAATTTCCTCTAATGTCATTTACAGAGTTGAACCACACCAGTCTCGGCCTGGAGGCACCAAATCCAACAAAAACCCCAATTCATAAATGCATGTCTAGATGCTTTACTTCCATTACAAACAGACCATTATAGTCGCAGCCATTAAAACCCAAACCAAATATTAATCCAAACAATGAGCTTAATGCTCTGTCAAAACACCTAGACACATAGGAATGAGTTTTAAACTTGTTTTGTAACAGGGCTTATCCATGAATTGTAATGTGTCGGCCACCTGGGAGACCCATGACCCATGCTGTGAAGAACCTGCAACCTGCAAAATCCAAAACAAAGGATGAGGAGTATTCCAAAAACTCAAACTTGAAACAACTAAACAAGTGTTGCAAAACTAGAATGAAGGACATACCTTCCAAGTGCAACCTAACTCTAAATCTCATGCCATGATATAGACCAAAGAGCCGAGCAGAGCCTACCCAACATAAATGCAAATGACTCATACATTCATGATAGTCCAAGCTTAGGTATTGAGACCCTCATTTCTTAACATGCATTAACTCCGCCACCCTGTCCTTAATTACGTGATTTCCAAACCCAAAGACTATATTCCATACAAAACGCATTATGACAAATATCTACATGCATTTCATAAGCCCCAAATTTGGTATCATGCACATAGAATAAGACCATAATTCATGGCATATGTAATATTCCATGAATGGATTACAATACACCTTAAACATTTATATACAAAGAACCTTAACCAACATAGGGTCCATGCTTAATATTATAAGCCCTATATAATACAACATAAACCATATAAATGGTCCAATATAAGTGGTCCAATGCCTGGAACATACATGCATCTTGGGGAAGATACATTCTAATATTAGTGGTCCAATGCCTAGAACATACATGAATGGATAAAGGTATCTTCTAACCTTTATTGATGACTTTTCAAGGTACACATGGGTCTTCTTTCTCAAAACGAAGTCTGAAGTATGTGAAAAATTCACTGAACTGAAGGCCTTGATTTAGAATGCCTCTGGGATTGAGATCTGATAATGGGGGAAAGTATTTCAGTAATGATTTCCTACACATATGCTCCAAAAGTGGTATTTAGGTCCAATATTCAATTCCCTACACTCCCCAGCAGAACGATGCAGCGGAAAGGAAGAATCGGTCTCTTATGGAGATGACCACCTGTATGTTGGAATCAAATAAGTTGGCTTCAAATTTGTGGGTTGAAGCCATGCATGCTGTGGAATACACTTAGAAGATATTTCCACACTCATCCATGAAAGGGAAGAACCATTTTGAAGCATACTTCAGACACAAGCCGGATAACCTGCGGGTGTTTGGGTACACTGCATGGGCCCGAATTCCACTTGATAAAAGAAGGGCCTTGAAACCCCAAAGCATAGAATTTATAATTATTTGGTATCCTAATAAATCAAAATATTTCAAGCTGCTGGATATCAAAACAAAATATATCATCATAAAAAGGAGTATGAAGTTCGATGAGCCTCTTTAGGAGGTGGAACCAGTGAAGGACAAAATTGTTGAATTTCCTTCCTATTCTACTGAATATTTGGATGATGAAATTGGGGGTGATGACCCTGATTTGGATCATATAATTTCTGATATCATTGTAGAGAAAAAATCAGATGTATAATTCAAACCTGAAGTACAAAATCATCTTCCCACATGGGCCCGACAGACACTCTCCTCCGCAAGAGATAACATTGGAAATTCATATGATCCATGGAGAACCCGGTCTGAATTCCAAAGAGCAGGTATTGTGCTCTCTTGTCCTAATAATTTGTTGTCTGAAAATTGTTATTTTATGATTATTTTAGACCCTAAATCCTACTACCATTATAAAAAGGATCCGATATGGCAAGTTTCCAAGGATGAAGAGATGAATTCTCTTTAGAAAAACACTACTTGGGAGCTAGTTTCTCTTCCTTCGGGAAGGAAATTGGTTCAATGCAAGTGGGTGTTTCTGACCAAGGTTGTTTCTGATGGAAGAAGCTGAAAATATAAGGTAATTATGGTGGAAAAATGTTTCTCTTAGGTCCAAGGTGTGGACTATCATGATACTTTTCCACTGGTTGCTAAAAAGGACTCCATCGGCCTAGTTTTGGCAATTTAAGCATCTAAGCACTGGGAAGTGCATCATATGGATGTTAATTCAGCATTTATACATGGATATATTCATGAGTAGATATACATGAAGCAGACTTAGGGCTACATCTCTAATCCATATTTGGTTTGCAAGCTAAAGAAGTCACTATATGGGTTAAAACAGTCCCTAAGAGAGTGGTATTCCAAGATGGATGCCTTCCTTCTCTCGCAGAACTTCCAAAAATGTAGATCAGATCCAAATGTGTATATATAGAAGTATGATGGTATTTGATTATTATTTTTTTATATTTTGATGACTTACTGATCACAGCTAGCATAGTTTCTTCTATTTCATCCATCAAAACTGCTCTCCACAATGCATTTGAAATGAGCAATTTGGGGCTCTTAAAACAATTTTTGGGGCTCGAAATTGAGCAAAATTATGATGGGATAATGGCCACACATTACAAATAAATATCTTACATGTTATTTAAGTTTAACATGGCTGAATTTAGGCCTACACCATTCCCTTTCCTTTCAGGGATCAACCTTGAAGAAGGAAAAAGCACACCTCCCATGGACTGCACTATTTATCGACAGCTGATTGGTAGGTTGTTGTACTTGACACATTCTTGGAATTATATCTATTATGCCATGAATGATGTATCAATATACATGCAACAACCTCATGATCTTCATTGGAATTCAGCCAAGCGGATCCTCCAGTATATCCAAAGAACTGGGACCTACGACATTCACTATGCTGCAGACTCCGAGCTAGAGCTAGTTGGATACACAGATTGTGATTGGGAGGGTGATTATATTGATCAGAAGTCTACTTATAGATATGTATTCATGTTTGGCGGTGGCCCCATTTTCTGATATAGCATAGAGTAGGCTTCCATAGCATTATCTTCAGCAGAGGTCGAGTATCAAGGAGCGATGAATGCTTGCATCCAAGCAGTTTGGTTGCAAGGCATTCTTTTAGAGTTTGATATTGGTAGTACTTTGTAAACTTTCCTCTTTTGTGAAAATTGAAGTGCTATTAATATATCAACAGATATAGTTACCAAGAAGAGGACCAAGCATGTAGAGATTCACATGCACTATATCAAAGAGCTCGTACATGACAGGATCATCATTCTGCAATACTATGTGACTGATGAGCAGATTGCAGACATCTTCACCAAGATATTTTCAGAAAATAATTTCACTTACATGCATTCACTGTTGGGGGTGAGTCCATCGTGGTGATTAGACTACTTTCAGTGTTCAGCTCGATGGGGGGTTTTCCCCACTCGGTTTTCCCTCCTTTCCTCACTTAGTTTGTTTAGGAGCATTCTTTCAGTTTCAATATTGTATACGGTGACATATGGATTTAGTTTCCATGGCCCTAGAATTTTTATGCATTTATGTTTTCTACTCCTCCTGAGTATAGCTTAAGGGGGGGTGTTGGAGACATTTACCACCATATACACTCATTTTGGTCAATTTGACCTAATTAAACCAATATCCTAAGTTTTAATGACTTAATTGACATCAAAGGAGCACTAGATGACGTCAATAATATCACACCCACGCCTACCTTGAGTCAAGGAGGCTAACTTATCCTTTTACTACACTAGGGGAGCCTAACTGGAGCACTCTAGGGGTGATCTGAGTGTCGTTAATGCCCCATAATGCTAATTGATGGTTACAATTAGTTAAACAAAGAAGTGAAGTTACCTTCCTTCACTAAATTTATTATTTATTGATTATTTAATGAACTGGAGTCAACAGGGGTGCCTCCAACCACTTTTGATGCTCAGTTACACTTCATTTAACCTAATTAGGGTTCATTGGAATCATTGATGCACTACCACTTGCTGGTTGGCTTGTAGTGACATGTGTCTGAGCTACTTTCAGTTAGACTCAATCATTTATTGCACTTTGAATTTAGTTAGGGCTCAGTTGAACCAATTAGGGTTTTGATCAATGGTTATAGTGTTGACTGTGGCTTACATTTAGTTAAGCTAGACTCACTCATTCAATTCGAATGAGCTCCTTGGGAATTCGAATTTCTTTGTCATTCATGCTTGCAACATGATCACTATATTGTATTACTAATTATTTATTGACTATACAGAGCGACTACTCATTTTGTAGCACTATTACACCATTTTCATGCCTTATTGTCTTTAATCTCTTATGAGATTGTGTTTTAGTCCCTAGATTAATATGACAGATTAATACCTCCCACCTCACTTCTTGGAGCTCATCCTCCTTTTTCAATTTTATTCTGAATTTTGGCACTGTCATGTTTTTACTGTAATAGTTAGATGATAGTTTTGTTTAATATTGAAGTTAAAGTTTAATTGTTTTAAGTTCTTTATTATCATTTTTCCTCACCTCCTTTTACCTTGAAAATGGTTTAAATTATTTTTATATTTTGTTTCTTATGTTTGTTTCTGATTTTGTTTTAGTGTTGTATTGTTTTGTGTTCATACCTTTTAGATTGATTTATTTGTCTGATGTAAGTTTAGTGTTATATGTGTTATCCTTAGTATGTTTTTAGCTTGTGTCTTATACATTGTGTTATTGTTGAAAGAACTTGTAGGAGAGAACCTAAAGATATTTCCTTTATTAAGTTTTCTACTTTCTTATAAGTTAAGTCTTCCTTGCACCCTAGTTTCCCATTTAGAAGATTAGGCTTTGATTGTATCTTTTTCCATTTACAGTTATAAAATAAATTATCAATTGTTTAGTTTCTTATTTTGTCTCAGTTTAATTACCTTAATAATTGCATTCTCAAGAGTTTGACTCGGTTTTTCATTTTGAAATATCTTTCGATCTTTTGTTTGTTAAAATATTTACATGACACCCTCTACCTTTGCATAAATTTTGTGTCAAGTCTAAGCTTATTGACTCCGATTGATAATTAAAGATTAGGTGAATTAATTTAGACATTATAACACCCAACAATTTGTATGGTAATATTGATTGAATTGAAATCAATCTTACCATACTATTATTATGTAAAAAATAAACAAGGCAGAAGAGTCAATATTTTGACTTGGCTTGATAAAACTAGGAAAGAAAAAAATATAACCATGGCTCATGAGATTCTAGGAATCTATAGACAGGGCGATTTCTAGGAATTTACAGGCAGCCTAGAGGTTGGTGAGTCATACTCAATTACTCATGAGTCAAACTCATTGAACTCGAGCATGCCTCATGCCAATTGATTTTGACTCATTTGGCTCATAAGCAAGGTCAACCTTAGATCCTTCCAAGTCTCATAACCTAAAATAGGAGACGATAGGAATCCTATTTCTTGATTCTTGGGAAGAAATACATTGTGATATATGGAGGAAATGAGTCTTAAATAATATCGTATTAGATGTGACAAGCCAGAAAATTTTGTCCATCCCTTCTAACTCAATAATGGGGATGGGATTATGCTTGAGAAAAATGTGAATAGTTGTGTGCAATAGTATGTCGAAAAATGTAACACATTGTGTTTCCACACTTACAAGTCACTTTATTGCATCCCAATTATTCTGTTGTGCCCAATTATTTTGTTATAGTCATGCGGGGTGTCCAAGTTGTTCTGTTGGCCAACTTAACCTCCTCCAATCCACCCAGCTAACATGTAGATGGTCATATGCCATTGCTTGGTCTGTCACACAAAGTGATCATGTGGCTTTCATCTGGATTCTTGGTATTCTGACTGTTTAATATGGTAACTACAAGTGCTACAATCCATTAGAGCACTAGGTTCTAGACTACATGATTTTCCACATGGCTTGAAGGATTTTCTCTACCTTAAAACCATTTTCAAGTAACACCAAAACTTAAATTTCGACGCCTCTTAAAATTTCTATATCACCAAGAACAGAGTGAAAGCAAGACCAAATTTTCATTAAAAAAGATGTAGATAAATATTTCATATTGACCATTGACAGGACAATGTACAGACAATAACATTGATTGAAAATTGAGATTTAAACAAAACAAGATCAGAAATAAATCATTTGAGAATCCCATGCATATTTTTCATTGTTAAGAATTTTTAACAACTACATCATAGATATGGTGTTTATATTTTCTACATCATGCCATCTTGCTGATTGAATTCATCCTTTGCTCTACTTTCGGAATGATTGGGTTTCTACTTTCTTCAATCCTCCTTACCATGTTGTGGAAAGTTAAAATTTAAAAAATGAGTAGGAAATGACCATTGTCTCACAAAAAGATAAAAGACAATCCATTTGAATAAAAGCCACACTATAAAAACGTCGGAAAAAACAACTTCTAGGAAGTCTCAAAAAAAAAGACACTCTACCTCTCTCAAGAAACTACATTTCCATGGAATGTGACTTTGTTAGTCTAGAACACATCTGAAGAATTTCCTATATTGTAACTGCTGGAAGGTGTAGTTGCAAGAAATATTCATTTCTCTATGTTGTTCATTTATTGTCATGTATCCCAAAGTCTTTCCTAAAACCTTCATGAATGGATTATCGAATTTGATGTTGTCATCCAAGGAAAAAATAGTTGATAATGGACTAGTATCATTCTCTCCACCTTACAAAGATTTAGTTGTTGACTAAGAAAGGAAACAACTCTCTGATGGTAGTAGCTTTTGTATTGGCTGTACAATGTCACAATCAAATTAGTCATCAAACCAAAAAATTGTCAACATGTATGTCGAGTCTCATATTAATGTATTCTATTTCATAATCTATTTTATATTTAGATTTGTCCTTTGGGGTTGGTCAAAGGTTCAAGGCTTGTTAATATTTTTATTTTTGAAGGAAATTATTGATGATAGGGACCTTAATGGCCATTGTAGATATGTCAAATGTAAATATTTCGATCTTCAAAAATTTGAGAGGTTACAAATGCTTCTAAATATTTTTCATGTTTTACCCTTTCATGAAATCTTTAGTGATGATTAGCACTCTATGCTATACAATAGAAAAATGCATAAACGCATGTTGTTAAGGTATGTGGATGCAAACTAATGAAGTGTGTGTATACATTCTATCCCTTCAACCCATCGCAAACATTGCGCACTTCAATGTTGAGATGTAATACTTACTTGATTGGATGATAAAAATTTTGAACACTAGATACCCAACACCACACTTAAATCATTGACATTCACATAATATATAACATTTGTTTCCTAATAACTTGGTAGACCCCTTCACAGCAATCCATGTGGCACTTGACTTTCCAAAGCATCCTACCTAAGGTTTAGGTTCATAATTACCAAGTCATGGTAATATGCATTGAGGTAAAGGGAAAGAGAGAGGTGGTTATACATATATAGATATCATTGGGTGAGAATTACTTATATCTTTAGGGAGTGAAAAAAAATAAGTCTAATGGACTATATGGATGGGAATGATGTCATGATGTAGTATGTATTTAGGTCACATGAGGAGCTTGTTGAGAAATGGGAGTGTTTCAAGGTGATATCTATCATACATGATTCCAAGGTGGTATCTATCATATATGAAATTAAAGTAATTTTTGAATATTTTTGTATATAGTTCATATGAATAACAACTTAGTAGGTGACTTCACAATGTGTGGATTTTTAATTATACAATTTTGTTGACACACTTTTCCAACTTTCATGTCATTAGTCCAAATGTTTGAAATATTATGATGTTTGTCCAAATATTTGCAGTATTTTGTCCTTGTAACATGCGATAC
>LPNX010930690.1:49611-114105 GCA_001517045.1 Pseudotsuga menziesii | reverse complement strand
GGGGGGGGGGGGGGGGGGGGGGGGTTCTAAAAACCTGTTGGATTAAGGCCCGCCCACAGCTACAGGAAAAGTTGCTGTTTTGGAATGAGTAATTCAAAGGTAACAGTACCTAAGCGGCCGAGAGGAGAAAGCTCACCCACTGCACTTAAGGCAGCAACGAAGACAGGAGGGATCAACTACCCTCATAAATAGAAAAGGAGCAGCAGGCAGAGGTATTGAAGACGAAGGATAGAAAAGGAAGCAGCGCCGGTACCCACGGTCAGCGCCAAGAAGTGTGGAAGACTGCAAGAAGCTGTGGTGTGACGGAAAGAGGCAGCTCATGTACATATAGGTCGACTATCACTAGTTAGGGTTTTTGGGTTACTGTTGGGACAGGCCCACAGTGTTGTAAAGGAGAGACCTTCAAGCCACCTATAAAAGCATGTATCTTGTATTGTAAAAGGTTAGCTACTTGAGCAAATCAGGCAACTAACTAGGCAGAGAGTTAGTTAGTCTATTAGCTCATAGTCAGTTCTATTGTAGAAGCGTCGAGCTCTGGTTCTGTATTCAGTCTATAGTTATCTTACTGTAACCAGTAGCCAACTCTAGGAGCATGTATGTAACAATCTGCAGGGATTGACAGAGAGAGAGAGAGGAAGAGTATATTGTAAGAAGGCAATATAGAGTAGAGAAGAGATCTAAGAGAGAAGGGCTCTCAAAAATGACTGCAGAGTTACCCAGAAGATCTCCAGCTGCACAATAGGTTGCAGCAGAACTGTGTACCCTCTCAAGATATAATAAACACAATTCTGTGGACGTAGCTTCTACCTTGGAAGTGAACCCCATAAAATCAGTGTGTTATGTGACTATTTTGTGTGATTGTGCTTTACTCAGTTGATATCTGTTATCTGTTACATGAATGTTATATATCAGTAGTAAATGTGTGTATGTTCTCCTTCAGTTACAGGATTATAGAAGGTTAAAGGCGTATTTAAATGTATCAAGTGTCTACATATGAGTTATTAGTGCTTGTTTCACACAATAATAGTCACTCTGTTAAGTGTTGCCAGTATACTTATTCAGCAAGTTAAGTATAGTTGATGTTGAGTGTGTTGAACCAAGGAAGTTCAAGTAAGATTGTTTAACTCCCTGTTGAAAGTTATCTGAGTTACTCCACCCTGTGAGATAGCCTTTGGACCTTGAGGGTCGCATTGGACCATACTATAGAAGATATCGCATTAACAGAATGCAATATCACACCGTCAGAGGGGCTACGATGTGTGATATCACAGAAAGTGAGAAAAGCGGGCGGGAGAGTTTGCACATCGTCCTTGTTGTTGCAATGCGATAAGAGTCCCGCCCCTATCCGGGTCCGTGACTAAGAGAGAAGTGCGACTCGCAGAGAGATCTCGCTGGCTAAGGAGAGCTGTGAGTCCCCAAGATGCTACAGAACCTGGTTGAGGACACTTGAGTATTCGGCCAACCCATAAGATCACTTCGGGTGAGACTTCAGGCCATTCTGCGGTGTGTCGGTGAAAGGGCCAGTGATCTAGGGGTATTGTTGGTATAGGTATACAAGTAAACCTAGGTCTTCCCGCGATAGCCAACAAATGGGCCTGTCCCAATAGTAACCCAAAAACCCTAACAACATCAAAGATGATAGAAAGCAAAAACATGCAAACAGGAAAGCGTTGACACTATTTTTAGAAAGAAGCGGCACAAGAGCATGTCGAAGCTATGGAGAAAGAAGTCACAGGAATTCGGAAGAAACTTACAAGGACTTCACAGGAAGCCAAGGAGAAGCTACATCAAGAAAAACCAGCTGTTAGTGGCTCAAGGACGAGCCACAAGTAAGTGTTAGGGGACTGTTGGAGAAAATAGGAAGCCAAGGAGAAGCTACAGGAAAAGCTGTTGTTTTGGTACGATTAACTCAAAGGTAATAGTACCTAAGCAGCCGAGAGGAGAAATCTCACCCACTGCACTAAGGCAGCGGTGAAGACAGGAGGGCTCAGCTACACTCATAAATAGAAAAGGAGCTGCAGGATGAGGTATTGGAGACGAAGGACAGAAAAGGAAGCGGCGCCGATACCCATGGTCAGTGCCAGGAAGCGTGGAAGACTGCAGGAAGCTGTGGTGTCACGAAAAGCGGTAGCTCAAGTACAGATAGGCCGACTGTCACTAGTTAGGGTTTTTGGGTTACTGTTGGGACAGGCCCACAGTGTTGTAAAGGAGAGACCTTTGGGCCGCCTATAAAAGCATGTATCTTGTATTGTAAAAGGTTAGCTACTTGAGCTATTCAGGAAATTAACTAGGCAGAGAGTCAATTATTCTGTTAGCTCATAGTTAGTTCTATTGTAGAAGAGTCGAGCTCTGGTTCTGTATTCAGTCTGTAGTTATCTTACTGTAACCAGTAACTGACTCCAGGAGCATGTATGTAACAATCTGCAGGGATTGACAGAGAGAGAGAGGAAGAGTATATTGTAAGAAGGAAATATAGAGTAGAGAAGATATCTAAGAGAGAAGGGCTCCCGGCTATGAGTGCGGAGTTACCCAGAAGATCTCTAGCTGCACAATAGGTTGTAGCAGAACTGTGTACCCTCTCAAGATATAATAAACACAGTTCTATGGACATAGCTTCTACCTTGGAAGTGAACCACATAAAATCAGCGTGTTATGTGACTATTTCATGTGATTGTGCTTTACTCAGTTGATATCTGTTATCTGTTACATGAATGTTATATATCAGTAGTAAATGTATGTATGTTCTCGTTCAATTATAGCATTATAGAAGGTTAAAGGATGATTTAAATGTATGAAGTGTCTGCATATGAGTTATCAGTGCTTGTTTCACATAGTAATAGTCACTCTGTTAAGTGTTTCCAATATACTTATTCAGAAACTTAAGTATAGTTGACGTTGAGTGTGTTGAACCAAGGAAGTTCAAGTAAGATTTTCTAACTCCTTGTTGAAAGTTAGTCAAGTTATTCCACCATGTGAGACAGCCTTTGGACCTTGAGGGTCGCATTGGGCCGTACTATAGAAGATATCACATTAACAGAAGGCGATATCACACCGTGAGAGGGGCTACGGTGTGCAATATCACAGAAAGTGAGAAAAGCAGGTGGGATATTTTCTACATCGTCCTTGTCGTTGCAATGCAATAAGAGTCCCTCCCCTATCCGGGTCTGTGACTAAGAGAGAAGTGCGAATCATAGAGAGATCTCACTGACTAAGGAGAGCCGCGAGTCCCCATCATGCTACAGAACTTGGTTGAAGACACTTGAGTCTTTGGCCAACCCATAAGATCACTTCGGGTGAGACTTCAGTCTATTATGCGGTCTATCGCCCAAAGGGCTAGTGATCTAGGGGTATTATTGGTATAGGTATACAAGTAAACCCAGGGCTGCCCACGATAGCCAACAAAACCTCCGCCAAAACTCTAATTCTCATGAATTTTGGGGTGTGGGTTTCTAAAAACTGCCTTCAAAAACACCTTTAGAGGGGGTGTTTCTAAGCCCCCACCCACCCCAAATGTCCTGAGAATTGTACCTTTGGGGGTAGTTTTAAAAGAACCACCCTTGAAAGTACAACTCTTAGGACTTTTGGGGGAGGGTGGATTTAAGAACCACCCCGAAAGACATAAAAAAACTTTGGGGGGGGGGGTGGCTGGTGGAGGGGTTGAGCTAAAACGCTACAAGCCAAAGCCACCCCCAAAAGGGTATTTTTTTGTAATGACAATCTTTAAATTCCTCATAATGGAATATCGTATTTCCAAATAATAATAGTGCTTCAGAGTTTCCCTTAAAATTATTTTCCAAAGATAAAAAAATATTATTTTCTTTATTTGATGTAAATTATTAAGGGGACCCCCTGATCCCAAAGAAATGTTATCATGTTTATGTAATATAATATAATATAAATTGGATAAATACATAAATACATATGTAAAACCTTAATATTTGATTAGTTGGATTGAGTGCAATTGCTACAATGTATAAATATATATTCAAGAATGAACAAAAAATAGTTGGATGTACTTCCCCATCATTGTTTTCAATGGATGTTTCTATGTGGACATTTAATATATTGTTGAATGTGTGTGTTTTGGTAGATCAAAACATTTATTTCTACCTCATTCGCTCTAGGTATAATAATCATTGTGTTAGGATAATTTTATCCACAAAAGAGATCATGGGATGCAAAGAACCTACAAAATGAATGTTTTTTTCCATAGATTAAGAAAATCCAATTTTGTTGATCAGGAGGCTACTGAGGATTCTTATAAAACTCATAAAAACTTCATGCAAAAGACTAGAAAGTTGTATAAGTAACCAAAATTTCTAAATCTAAAGTTTTGGATCTTATCATGACGTTATAGTCGATGCCCTTGGATAATAGCATATCATGAGTCAATCATAATAAATGTCATGTGACATATTTTTTATATATTAATATGATTATATGTAAACATTATGTTGTTTGATAAAACTGCAACGACAACTTGATGTGAGTGTGGACTAATTTTGTCCAATATTTGACTATCGAACCAGTGACATGTGGTAATTGAGTCTACCAACATATACCATTTTCTCAGTGATTAATTGAGTGTACGAACATATGGAATTTTCTCATTGATTAAGGAACACATAGAAAATGAAATATCGTTCTTGAAGTTTCCTACTGACAAAAGGATCTATCATGAGTAAAGATACCAAATGGATTGTTAATTTGTAAGAGATTATTGACCAACATAAGTATTGAGAAGCAACACAGTCAACCAACAATTGATTTTCATTAACCACCCTCTCTACCAAAAGTCGAATCCATGTAATTGAATACTCAAACAATAGTCTCAAACACCATCAAAATCCATGGAAATGTTCATACACTATAGCAATCTATCCCCATTGACTAGAGCAATTAGTCTGTCAACTAGACCATCGAGTGAACATTATAGTTTGTGCCATCAAACTATTTACTTTTAATTAAGTTAGTCAAGTCTACTAATATAGATAATAGCTTGGTATATATGGAATTGATTGAGTCAGTTTGTTTAGTTACACTGAGGAAATATAAAATACCTAATGGAAAAAGAACAACTGAATTTGAGCCACTTGATAGTTGACCTGTACATAATTCCCTAGGTCATCACCTCAAAATCTAGAAGGCATGGAAATGGTCACTAAGTCCTTTCTTATCTGTGAAATTGGATCCCTAAAATGATCCCTTCATCATCCCAGATGAATCAAATTAAGAGGAGTAGTAAGGGAGTCAAAACAACCAGTGTTTGGTGGCAGCAACGTTCCATGACACTGATTAACTATGCACACACCTACAATATTTAAGATAGAGGTTGAAGGGTAATGGGTTACAATAGAACATTGGATCCATTTTTCTTCCTATCACAATGACATCTAAGTTAGCATGAAGTCTCATATGCATGCTTGATTCAAATTAATGATTACTTCAGAAGGAGAAGATACCTAGGTTGTCAATGCATAACTTCTTTAGGGTGAATAAGAGTTTAAAGGTGGGGAAGATGTTGATATGACCCCTTGGAAAGTGGAAAATGCATAACTTTATATGTAAATCCATAATATGAGACTAGTTAGAGTGTGTTTAATCACTCCACCCATTCCTACAATTTATAAGTATGTATGAAGGAATGAATACAAATTAGATAGATGTTCCTCCGAAAACTTCTTCTTAATGGATGTTTCTATGGGTGTGCTTTAATCTCTTCTCTAAGCTTGTGCTATGGGGGATCAAAATAAGAATAAATAATTTTGAAAGTATAAAAATTAACATAATTGATTTCATCTATTTAGCTGATATATTTTTAATAATATATTGTTCAATGAAAATACAACTTGTACATCAAAGTAAGTTATAGTTCTTAAAAGTGAAGAGAGATAAAAATTTGTTGAGAGCTTTCTAGTAGTTAGGGTTTTCTCGAGTTTCGACATCCATTCTACTTAGGTATAGGGCCTAAGCCTCCAACTAATGGATCCTCTTGATCTATAACCTGATGGAAGGCATGTCTGCCTTGAGGAATTCCTCAAGAATATTGTGGCATTACAACCTCCTCCAAGTAAATCCCTCAACCCGGACTCACATTTCATCAAAATAATTGAAATTCCTGATGCCAACATCTCTTTAGCTACCTCCAAATGTAAGGTATTCACACTTAGTAAGAAAGGGATCATCTTCCTCTTTATGTGGATTTGGTTGTCTCCTTAGGCTATTGAAACGTGGTTAAGCAAAAAATGTAGGCCGATCATTCAAGACGAAGTGCAACAAATTTTATGTGGCAAAGGGTACTTTATCTTTCTCTTTGAAAAAAAGGAAGATTGAGATCTTATTTTAATAAACACACCTTACTTAATGAGACCTAGGGGCACATATCTTAATAAATGGGACCTATAATTTGACCCTAAAAGATATCCCTACTCCAATCCAAGTTTGGATGAAAATCCCCCACCTTCCTCTGCATTGTTGGAATGACAAAGACCTTCGAGTAATAGGAAACACACTGCAAAATATATAGACAAATCTAAGTCCAAACCCCCAATGTTTTCTTGTGCTAGGATTTATGTTTTAGTTGAATTGGAGAAAGGTATTCCATAGGCCATTAATCTCTCACAGGAAGGATGGAATTACATGCATATTGTTGACTCTGAGAAAATACACTTCAAATGCAAAGTGTGTCATGAATACATACACTTTGCAAAATTCTTCCCTAAAAAAACAAGGAATAGAATAGAGCAGAACCCAAGAGAAGGATGGAACAAGCTCAATAGCAAGAAAGGAAACAAAGAAACCCCCATATAACACATTCTCTAGATAAAAATAAAATAACAGAAAAAATGTATAAGGTCCTTATGGGATAAGATAATTAAGATGGAGATACTGCGGATGGAAAAAAGAAAAATATCCTCGGTAATGATCCAGAATGAGAAGAGGACATGGCATGAATTGCTTAAGAATATGATTTTTTATAAACCCTTCCACTTCAAACACATATAGAAGTAATATATGAGGCTTCAATGAAATATAGAGGATCGGTCACGAGATCAAGGGAAAAGGTGCAAACAGAAGAATCTTCGGAAAGAAAAAACAAAAAAGTTGAAACACAATAAAAAAAATGAACGAAATTGATCAAGACCATTAAAGAAATGGAAGCATCCAGGGAAAAAGAGGCTGGGAAGAAATCCAGTTTAGAATTCTTGGTTAGAAATACTCAACCAGGGAGGCAACCTTTGGGAGATGCTGAGGAAAAAAAGGATAAGCCCTCCCACCCTCATAAGAAATAATGAACCTTATCTCCTGGAATTGTAGAGGGATAGGAGAAAACAAAAGCTATAAAATATTAAAAGTTTTACAAAAAACTGAATAAAACACAATCCTTTCCATCAAGGAGACAAAAATGCAAGAGGACGAATTTCTAAAATTAATGAACATAAATTGGGCTAGAGGGAAAGGTAAAGTCGTTAGTTCCTCTAGAGCCTCAGAGGGGATACTCACCTGGTGGGACAAACATTGATACAATATGCTCTCGGCCTTAAAAAATAGGAACTAGATCTTCATAGAGTTAGAATATAAATAGAGTAAAGAATTTGTAACACCCCAGTTTTTACCCCATGGTATTAAAATTGTACATGATGTATATACTATATTTAAATCATGGAAAGGATCTCAAGGCCAAGTACTTGTCATTGATTTGGTGTTTTTTTTATAGGTGATCAAGGTTGATGCCTATGGTTTATCGTGCTGGTCAAGTAAGATTGCATTTTGAGGTATCATGTAAGTATACAATTTAATAAAATACCACAAACTAGCTATGCACTGCAACATGAAGAGATGTGGGAATGATTTCACAAGGAATAGGGAGGTGAGTTATCCAGACTAATTCCAGGTCATAGATTTTCGGTCCAGTCCTCACAAAACCTAGTATAATCAACAGAATATCCTTCATTGATTTGTCATCCAACTCAACTAGGAAGACTTAAGACGAAACACATTATTTTGGATAATAATTATGTGACTTCTCACTGATGTTAAACAACTTTCTAGGTGAATCAATGAAATTTTTTATGGCCATCGGATTTATGTCCCCACTAGATCAACGACAGACATCAAATGTGATGAAGTGTATTTCATAAAAATTCGACGAACATCAAATGTTTCCTAAACCATGCATCTTCAATCAGCGGAAATGTTGTGCGCCATCGATCGATTTTGATGGTTGATCTCAACCATGGATCTATTCAAAGATACACATCCTTTAAGACTCATCTACCATGTGCTCAATCATTCAATTTTACTGCAGAATATTACTTGAGGAAGTTAATACCTTGAGCAGGGCGAGGTATGGTAGTCTATTTTTTGAATGAGCAAGCCTGCAGTCTGCAGGTGCCATGTTCTTGCCTCTGAAGCAAGTAAAACCAAAAAATGTGTGCCCAGTCCGTCATCCTTTTTTTCACCTGAATGTGTTTATTCATTCGAGTGTTGCTGATTATTCATTCATTCCACTCTACTAGTGGCTCATAGTTGTTGTTTATTATCCTGAGTCATAGATCATTTTGTTCACACAGAAAGTGTTTAACCTCATTGACCTTTACTGAAACCCTGGTTGTGTATTATAGGGTTCTTTTGAAATATAGAGTGATATGAGACGCTGTTTCTCTTTGTTGTAGAGTGAAGAATTGTGTTGTTGTGGATCCTTGTGGTTTGATGTGATGTGCATCTTGGTTTGGGTCTAAATTGTATGGAATACTTAGGAGTGGAAGAGATGCTCAATGGGATTGAAAACCTAGTGCAAACAAGAACCTCACCAAAAAGACAAGAGTGGCTAGTGAATATTCTATGCACAACCTGAAAAGAAATGGAAGGGAAGGCATAACTCGAGGGACTATGTAGCAGAGAAGGAGATGCTTCCTTGTGTTGGGTGTGTAGTTATTGTGGATGCCAGGATAGATAGAACTTATGGAGGTGTCCTTGGATCTTGAATGATCCACTAGATTAGCCACTATTCCCATCCACTTCCTTAGTATCCTCATAAACCCAAGTGGATATTGTCCTGGCTAGGAAGCTCTATAAACCCAATCATATATTGGCTTGCTTGAGCAGCCTGATAAACCCAATTGGTAGTTGGATTGGGTGTGTGTTGTTGCACATTTTGGACATGTGTGTAATCTTTAGTTGAACATCGTGATACACCCAACTGTATGTTGGGTTGGATGAGTAATACTGATAAACCCAAGAGTGTGATGGATTGGCTAAGTAGCTTGATAAACCCATGAACTAGTTGGATTGACTAGTTCTTGTTGAGAATGTTGGATTCACTATGAGTAATCTTATAAAACCAACTATATGCTGGCTTGGCTAAGTAATTCCAATAAAACCAAAAGTGTGAAGGCTTGGCTGAGTAGCCTGATAAACCCATCTGTTAGTTGGCTTGGCTGAGTATCCTGATAAACCCAATTGTTAGCTGGCTTGGCTATGTATCCTAATAAACGTAGCAGTGTTTGGCTTGATTGCATGTAGCCTGATAAACACAATGGTGTATTGGCTTGGCTGGACAGCCTAATAAACCCAGCTGAAGATTGGCTTAACTATGTGTGATATTATCTACCTCTATGTGAGTCTTGTTTTCCCTAGTTCCATGCAGAATTCATGCCCATATCGGGGGTGGAAGTTTTTCTGAGAGATTAATTAACACAACTCTCGTATGGTTGGGTGGAAAATTGCAACGACATAGATAGTTGTGGGACAACTTTATCTTCGAAGATAAGTATTATGTTGTAATATTTATGCAATGTATTTGTTTATGAATATGTTGAATATGATGAATTCTTCTTAATGGTTTTGGTACAGTGTGCTATTGCTAAATGTTCCTACATTTGCATCTGCATATGCCTGGTATGTTTCAATGCATTTTTCTTATGATCATGGAGGCTAGAAGCCTGGTTACATAGACAAGTCGCATTTGACTTAAGTGTATCCGCACCCCAAAATCCTCCTGTGGAAGGCGGAAAGTGGAAGGAAGAAAATAGAAGTTGAAAAAGGAAGAATCTTGGTTTTCCACACCTCAGTATCGTCCTGCAGAAGGCGGAAGTTAGAAGAAGAAAAATAGATGAAAATCCTAAGAGAAAGTTGGATTTTTTATTCCCAAAGTCCGCAGTGGAGGGAGGAAGTCAACATAACAGAAAAGACTACGGAAGAAAGTTGTTTTTTTTAATTCTTGAAGTCTCTAGTGGAAAGAGGAAAGTCAGAAGTCGGGAAACCATAAGTTAAAGGTATCATTTGGTGAGTTTGAAATTTGCTAGATCCAATGTCAAAATTCAAAGTTGGAAGACATGAAGAGAAATAAGGCCAAAATTTAAGTTTATGATTTCCTAAGTTGGAATGCGGAAGGCAGAATATGATCAAATCAATCGAATTGTGAGTTTCTAATTCGCGAGTTTGGAAGCGGAAGGAGGAAAGGTCAGTTTTAGTGTGGAAATGACCTTTCCAAATACAAAGTGGATATGTTACTATCCAGATGACTATTACTATGGTTTTAGTCCTTAGAATGGATATATAAGGATGAGAATGACCGATAAATATGTTAAAAGAGATAGTAAAGAGAAATTTTAAATTATTTTGCATATCGGTCAGGTGTATGGGCACCGAGCTCATGGTCATCGTGGTATATCAAAGTAGTGTTTATTCTTAAGCATGAATGTTGAAGAGTGTTTTCATGGCCATCCCCTGTGTTTCAAAAGAAGAATCAAATCTCTTTAAGAAAATTTTAATTATGCATGATAATCGAGTTATGGGTATGTGACAAAATTGTTTTGCAATAGTAATATTTATGGACCCATGAATCAAGTAAGTAAGGAAGCATTTTGGAATACTATGGTGTATCAGAGGCATGAGAATATGCATCTTCCATGTATCATAGAAAGACACTTCAATGGTCACCATATCAATATAGTAATTAAGAGGACGCTCAAAAGTTTGAGTTCCATTTGAAGAAAGAATGGAAGATATACTTGCATTATGGGTTCTAATCGACATAAAACCAAAAAGAGGGAAATTCACCTGGACCAGCAAAAGGATTATATGAGGTGTCATTCCCCCAACCCTTACTCGATGGAGAGGACACGACTAACATCTAACAACTCGAGAAACTAAGATCCATGAACATAATATAAAATATGCTTGAAAATAAATATTCATAAGTATAAATAGATGCATAATGAAATATACATGATAAATACAACTGAATAAAATCATTGATTCAACACATTCATGCATTCATCATAATTTCATAATAGTTCATAAGTGAATACATTTGCAGAACTTAAATACACAAGAATACTTATCTTTGAAATTAGCTCATCCTGTAACTAGCTATTTTGATACAACATTCCACCCAACCATAGGCTAGTGTGACATTTAATCTTTCAGCAACACTTCCACCTCCAATCTGGGCACGAGCTTCCCCAAGGAATAAAGAACACTAGCAGATTTCACCCATAGCCAAGGATGCAATTAAAATTTAGTCAAGCCAAAACAATTGGCTTTATCAGACTTACACAGGCAGTGGTATACACTTATCCAAATTCACATGTGACACAGCCAAGAAAACATATGGGTTTATTAGGATACCAACCAATCCATCCTTATAGTTGGGTTTATCAGGCTGCCAAGGAGGTGGAAAGACCGGTTGCTACGCTAGTGAGCTCAACCCTAGAGCTATGAACACCCACACTCGATCTAGACTGATTTCTAAACAATTACACACCCAACACAAGGAATCATTCCATTCTCTTCTACATATTCCCTTAGGCCATGCCTTCCCTTCCATTGTTATTCAGGGAATCCAAAGAAGAAAACTACCCTTCTAGATTGGTCTGTGACGTTCTTTCACACAATGGGTTTATCAAGTAAGTCTAGACTCTATTTGCATTCCTTAAACCAATTCAAATGCCAAACATGGATGGACACACAGGGATCTCAGTCCTAGGATTTATCAAAACATATACCAGGGATTACATACACACACATAAATTTATTAATTTATGAACATTTCCGATGCCGGACTGACTACTACAAAAAAATACCAAAAAAAAAACATTGCTCGTCTTTCAACACAAAGACACAAAATTAGATTCATGGAAATCGTGTTTAGGAAAACAACTAATAGATAGGGGAAAACATGAGAGAGAACAATTCACGGAGGAAAACCAAAAAAGTAAAGGATTCAGGATGCTTGGAAGGATAAATTCGTGAAAGGTTCAGTCTTAGAAATAATTTTTGCTTGCTTCCTGTTGTGTGAAAAATGCTCCATTGGTTTTCCCCAAAATCGTTCTTCCATTCCAAATCATGAGAGAAGGTTAAATGGTGTCGCATGAGGGAAAGGTGGTCATTTTGGTGTTTTCTTTCCCAAGAAATAAAAAAATATTTTTCCCAAAGCGAGGCTCTGCCCAATTTGAATTTTTGTACTCTTCCAATCCCCCACTCCCTTATCCTTAGGAAAAAACATGCCTCCATCTCATTTAGTTGCATTGACATAGTAGGCTGTGGGTTTTAATTAAAAATTGCAATTTAACTTGGTGTCCATATTTTTAATGTTTAACTAGCATAAAAAAATAACTTCGACCTAAATTTAATTGCCAAAACATAACACTAAATCAATGGTGGGCTTTTTCCTAGCTCAACACCACAATTATTTACATCATCTAATTTAAATCAAAATGGGGTCAAAACCGGGTGTAACACGAGGGCACATAGTAGGAAGGATAGAATGAATCCTAGTAATTTATTCCTTCCTCAGCAAAATAACCACCCTGAAGTGGCCTCCATTATTTTTTATCACAAACCCATCTCCTTCTTCATCTCCTACATAGGAAATATGGGTCCGCCTCCATTCACATTCAATCCCTTATGGTATGAATCGGAAGGTGATTTGAATTTTATAAAAAAAAAGCACATAACACCTTCATATCTAGATCACCTAGCTATTCATGGGAACAAAAGCCAAAGAAATTTAAAATGGAGCTTAAAAATTGGGTCGCACAGAATTATCTAGACCAATGGAAAAGGAATAAAGAACTTGTGAAATACTTAGGAATTTTGCAAGGTAAAATGGAAGAAGAAGATTAGAGATTGTGCTCTAGGAATACATGGCTAAAAGGTGGGTACACGAATACTGAATTCTTCCACAATCATTGCAAGGATCGACAAAGGAAGAATACTATAATGGAGATAATTAAGCATGACGGGACCAAGCTAACTCATCAAGAGGAAATTAAATAAGTGATCATAGGATTTTTTGAGAAACTATATAGACAAGACGAACAATGAACACATGAAGAGATGGTGGATATGAGCTCAGACATCCCCTCTGTAATCAGGAATAAAGGTATAGAATCCCTAGATTCACCCAAATCTAAATAAGAGATGAGAAAGGATTTTGGTCCCTCCACTGAGATAAATCTCTTGGTCTATAGTGGTTCTCCATTTTATTCTATAGAAAATGTTGGCATTTCATAAAAATATACATGTTTAGAATTCTTACCTTGACACAATCTAAATAAAAAATTGGTGGCACTAATAACTTGACTTTCCTAGTAGTCATACGCAAGGGCCCAAATCCCACTTCCATTAACCATTTCAAACCCATCTCTCTATGCAACTCCTCTTATAAAATACATGCCAAAGTTATTTTGAATAGGATTAAAAAACTAAATCTTCATCTTACTTCCCCCAACCAAGGAAGATTCATTGGAAATTGATAGATTAATGACAACATTCTCTCTGTCCAAGAAGCAATACACTCTAGTCAGCACAAACAAGAAGCAAGTATGACTATTAAAATGGATCTAGAAAATGATTTTGACAGAATAAGACATGACAATATCTTTTTGGTCCTTGAAAAATATGGTTTCTACACTAAGTTTATTAAATTAATTAAATCCTGCATCATCCTTCCTTGGATATCCCCTCTTATAAATGACTGACCAACTGACATTTTTAAATCCAAATGAGAAATTTGACAATGCTTCCCTTTTTATCCTTTCCTGTATATTCTCGTTGTGGACTCTTTCAACAGAAGATTAACTATAAGAGTCCAAATGGATGTAACTATTCGTGGAATACCTTACGAAAAAGGAATTCAACCTATAAATTGTGGTCTCTTTGTTGAGGATTCTATCTTTTTGGGTAGTTCTTCACACTAGATAGCTAGAAGATTCAACCTTTATCTTGAACCTTTTATCTGCACCTCTAGGAGAAAATAAAACCTTCGCGATTTTCGGTTGTATGGATGGAACAATAATTCAAATAACCTCAAATAAATTGCTCATTTCATGAATATCAAATTTAGTTACGAATGGATAAAATTTAATTATCTAGGCATCCCCATTGCAAATATATCCATCTATTTCTCAATGTGAAGACCCGTTGTTCAGAACATAAAGAATAAGGTTCAATCGTGGGGGATGTGATGGTTCAAACTGGATGGAAATACCACCTCAATCAAATCAATGATTTCCTATGAACCCATCTATACTAGTTCAATTGCGTCAGTTCCTAAGACTGTAATGAACAATATTAGTGTGTAAATCAAAAAATTCTTATGGCAGGGTGGGAAAACTCAATGTAAAAAAATTCATCTTGTGAAAAGGGACACAGTTAAAGTTGACAAAACTAAAGGAGGATTATGGATGAGAGATCAAATGCATATGAATAAATCCCTTGGAGCCAAACTTGTTGAGATGCTTGTTACAGGGGTCAAGGACTGGTGGAATGCGGTTATCCATAAAAAGTATATGAAACTATCCAAATAAAAAAGTTTGGACAGTAATTGCGAGGGGAAAGGAGCCTCTATTTCGAATCTATGCAAAACATCTGGTTGTCTAATTGAATACAATCTTTATTGGATCATGGGAAATGGTAGAAGGATTCAAATCTATGCGAATTTTTTTTTAGGACACCCTATGATAGAATCTCTTTCAAATCTTGAATAAACCTCAAGGTGGAGACAAGAGAATAAGCTTGAGACATTGTTTGATATTTATATTTGGGATGACTCAGTTTTCTGGAAATGTTGGGAAGTTTTAAACCCTCCACAACACTTAAAGCAGGATTTTGAACTTTTTCTAAAACATCTTCATGGGAAATCCCCTTCTCACCGTAGGATTCAAGACACTATAGGGTGGGGATGTAATAGTTCCTACTACGTCAAAGAATGCTACAACATTTTGTGTAATATCCTGAATTTTGACCTAGCACTTATGGGCATACGCCCCATTGATTATGATAATACTTTGATGTTTAATTGATATATTGGGTCTAAGAAACCACTGCATATGAATATGATGATTTGTTCTATATATTGGGCGTAATCCAATTGCATATGTTTTATATATATGATTTCATATGTTGGGCATGGACCTTGAAGAACATAATTGATGAGATGTTTTGTGTTGATCTAGGAGCTCTGGAGCACATGGGTATTTGACACTTTGTGTTGAGAAAGACACTCTAGAGCACATGAGTATTTATATTTTTGTTGATCAAGAAGCTCTGGAACACATGAGTCATGATACATTTTTGTTGATCATGAAGCTCTGCAGCACATGAAAAATATATATTGGAAGTGATGGGCATAAGCCCTGGATACTTCCAAGTTGATGTTGAGTCTAAGCTCTGGAACATCGGATCCTTGGCAATTTTATCCCTAGGATCTACACTTAAATTTGACCATGCAATGAACCAATCCAACATACATGTCAAAAAGGATCTACACTTACATTTGACCATGTGAAAAACCAATGCAACCTACATGTCGAAAGGGCTCTCAACCCCAGGCTGAGGATTTCTAGTAATTGACCAGATGCCTCCATTCTCCTAGAGAATGGAATCATCCATGACATCTTATCAAGTGGGAATGCATCCCTCAATCACATCAAAATGGCTTTGCACTTATATCTGATCATGTGAGAACACATCCCACAGTCATATCAAAATGGCCCTCAGCCCCAAACTGAGTATTCCTGGTAATTGAACAGGTGCCTCCATTCAAATAATGGCATTTAACACTTATATATGATCATGTAGGAACCAATCCTATAGTCACATCAGAATGACTCAACACTCACAATTGACATGGAAGGAACCAATCCTTTCACCATGACAGAATAGCTCAGCCCTTACATCTGACCATGGAAGGAACAAATCCTCTCACCATGTCAAAATGGATCACAAGATCATCAGTTCCTCTTGGAAGGAACCTCAATCTAGAGAACACCAAGCTTCTCCCTGAAGTACTCAAACTTAAGTCTTTCCAATGGGTTTGTCAACACATCAGCTATCTCTTTGTTTGTTGTAACATACTGGAGCTTCACTGCTCCTCTCTGCACCATATCCCAAATATAGTGATATTTGATCTCAATGTGCTTTGACTTGTCATGGAACACCGGGTTCTTTGACAACTTCACACAACTTTGGTTGTCGCAATATATATAAGTAGCATCCAACTGGAGATCAAATAAATTAGATAGTAGCTTCCTCAGCCATACTGCCTCACAACTAGCTGAACAAGCTGGGACATACTCTGCTTCAGCAATACTTGGTGCCATGTGAGACTATTTCTTGCTAAACCAAAAGATTACACATGATCCCATACTGAAGCAACACCATGAGGTGCTCTTTCTATCGATGGAAATTCCTTCCCAATCTGAATCGACATGACCTTCTAGGTTAATATTTTGATTCTTCTCATACTTGAGCCCACAATCAACTATACCCTTTAGGTACCTCAGAATATGCTTTGCAACAATCAAGTGAACATGTCTCAATGTGTTCACATTGAAGGAAATATCTAGTCTCATATTCATTAGGTACATCAAGGACCCAATCATCTGACGATACATCGTAGCATCAACCATCTCTGATGAAGCATCACTTAATAGATTCAGGTTCGATGCCAAAGGTGTGGTAATTTCCTTACAGTCCATCATCTTGAACCTCTTTAGGATATTTACTGCATACTTCCTCTATCCCAGGGATACGCCATTTGCATTCTTCCACACCTCCATGCCTAGAAAATAGCACATCATGCCTAAGTCCTACATTTCGAACTCAGCAGCAAGCTTCCTCTTGCAACTTTAATGAGTTCCATTTTTCTGTCAGGAACAAGTAATCAACATATAACAGGAGCATCACTGGCCTTCCGCCTTCAACCTTGAAGCAAAGGTTGGAATCCACTCTACTCTCAGTAAAGTCGAGAGTCACCAATAAGCTATCCATCCTGTCATACCATGTCAAACCTTGGGATATTCTATAGTCACTCCCTCTATGTTGGAGACATTTACCATCACACACACTCTTTTTGGTCAAATTGGCCTAGTTAAACCACTATCCTAAGTATAATTGACATTAATTGACATCAGTGGAGCATTAATTCCCATCATCTAGTCACACCCACACCTACCTACAGTCAAGCAGGCTAACTTAGCCTTTTCCTATAGTCAAGGAGGATAACTAGAGTGCTCTGGGGTGATCTGAGTGATATTAATGGACCTAATGGATAACTGGTGGTTACAATCAGTTCAACCAGTCATTTAAGGTGCCTCCTCTCATTAAATATATTATTTAATGATTATTTAATGATTATTTATTATTATTTAATGATTTGGAGTCAACAGGGGTGCCTCCACCAACTTCTGATTATCAGTTCAGCTTCAGTTAACCTCATCGAGGTTCATTGAAGTCATGGAGCACTAGCAATTGATGGTTGGCTTGCTAAGACATGTGTTTGAACTCCTTCAGTTGAGATTCAGTCATTTATTGCACTCTGACTTCAGTTAGGGTTTGGTGAGTCAATTAGGGTTTTGGTCAAGTGGTTAACTGAGTGTGAATGAATGGCTAAGAGTCAGTTAAGGCAGACTCACTCATTGATTTTGAAATTCCTCCTTAGGTATTTGAGTTCCTCATGGATTCAAGCTATTGCTTGACATTGGTATTGCAACTATTCATTGTTTATTGAATATACAGAGAGGAAACCATTATGGTTCCAATTAACACCATTTCATGAGTATTTGTTGATTATTCTTTGATGAGATTGATTCTTAGTTCCTATATCAATGTGAAAGATTAATTGGTATCAAATCATATGGAAAGATAAAGATATATCTCTCAAAGAAAATCTTTTTGATAGATTTCTCCATGAAATTTGAGCAATAGCTCAAAAATCTAGCACTGCACTAGAAGCCAAGGCTTACCACTCAATGTCCCAAGTAAAGAGCTTGTTGAAAAATATTGCTTGATTGACTATGTTGGGTGTGATGAAAGCCTAGAATGTGCAGGCTCTTCAAACTTATGGTGCCCCTTTTGTTTTGATTTGCAGGTTTTAACAGGTACAACTTCGAATGGACTCATCAATCCCTCTTCTCACCCCATTCACAAGCTATTCGGAATGGAAGTTGAAGATGATTGCATATTTGAAGAGACGAGGTCTCTATGAGGTGTATATTAGACTTGGAAAAGAGTCTTATGAGAATGAGAATGACTGGATAAATTACGGTGATAGAGATTTTGGAGCAATATGTCTAGCCCTTTCTCCTAGCTTGTACTACCTTAATGGTTTTGTTGAATACCCAAAGGATCTCTGGACAAAATTGGACAGAACCTTTGGAAAGCAAAATGAGTATCATAATAGTAATTTGGAGATCATAGCCAACACAACAAGAGTTCTTTACTCAAAATTCTCGGCCTCTACTCTCTCTGATGAAGTTGTTCAAGATGAAGATGAAGCAGAATCTTCTACACATTCAATTCGAATTGAAGAAAGTCTCCATGCAGTGAATCCTTCTCCCGATGCTCTAGAAGTTCATGAGATATATGATATCTCATATCCTTGTATTTCTAAAACATAAGAATACATTCGAATCTCTGATATTGAAGAAAAATATTGCTGCACTTCCATGCAAACATTCATCGGTGATTTTCCTTTGAATTCTGTGCAAAATTTACGAGTAATTGCTTCTGAAAGTTAAGAGAAATTTGTTTTTTCTTCCTCTAATGTTTCTGCTGGTGTGAAAATATGTAAAAAATTGGATATTTTGGAAGAAATATCAGATTATAAGAGTGACACATTCACTCCATGTGATATATATCTTCTAGCAAAATCCTGCAAGATTGCATGCACCAAAATTTAGAATTTTGAAAAAAAGACAACTGTGCATCCACCGTCTCGGTTGACCATAATTTTTTATCTAATATGAACCTTTTTTTTATCTGATATGATCTTATTTGGATATTATTTTATATTTCTTGGTTAAAAATTTCAGGTTCCTAAACCTTCAGTACTGCTTGTAGCTGTTCTCATCAACGGTGTGAAGAAACAAGTACCGCAAGTCTCCTACAAAACTGTTGCTGAGGATTTGATTTGATTTCATAGTTTTGGATCTATTGTGAAATTATTTAAATATGATTTACATTCTTATATGATATTATTTTGTTCATATTTTAAAATACAAGATCTTTTAGTACTTCTTGAAGCTGCTCTCACCAATTCTGGTATGAAAAATCAAGTACCGCAGTTCTTCTTCAATTTTGCTACTCAGGATTTCGTGTTAGTTTCCTCTTATGAGGTTGCTCATATTTTATTTTGTGAATCATTAGATATTTTGGAAGCTATATCAGATTATGGAGCTCAAGAATTCTCTCTCCAGATTCCCAGGGATTCTCTACCTTTTCTCACAAGCTCCTCTCCTCACAGAACTAGTAAAGATGAAGACATTCTGCATCCGCTTGGACACTTGCTCCTAAAAATTGGGGCTTATTTTACCACTCATGGTTTTATTTTCAAGGCTGAAACATATCAGTTTCTTGATTGTTCCACACATGGTTCGAATCCTTAAGAACCTTTTCTCTCTTTTCAGATGATTTCAGGTACTCTACATGGGTCCAGTTTTCACCATGCAGCTGTTTATATTTCTGATTCAGTTGAGTGCATTGTTCTTATTCTAAAGTGGAAGATTCCTCCAGACATATTCATTTAGTTTGGATTCATGGGTTCACATGCACAATCTCAGTATACTGCTGCATATAAGAACCAATTCTTGATTTACTGCTTAGTTTGAGAGGGTTTATTTTTCCCATGAGGTTTTCCATGTTTCCTTGCTTATATTAAGAAATTAATTTATTGTACGGGGTGACATATGGCCTTTGTTTCTGGGGCCCTAGAATTTTTATGCATCTATGTTTTCTAACTCTTATGAAGTATAGCTTAAGGGGGGGTGTTGGACACATTTACCATCACATACACTCTTTTTGGTCAAATTGGCCTAGTTAAACCACTATCCTAAGTATAATTGACATTAATTGACATCAGTGGAGCATTAATTGCCATCATCTAGTCACACCCACGCATACCTATAATCAAGGAGGCTAACTTAGCCTTTTCCTATAGTCAAGGAGGCTAACTTGAGTGCTCTGGGGGTGATTTGAGTGATATTAATGCACCTAATGGCTAATTGGTGGTTATAATTAGTTCAACCAGTCAGTTAATGCACCTCCTCTCATTAAATATATTATTTAATGATTATTTTTTATTATTTAATGATTTGGAGTCAACAGGGGCGCCTCCACCAACTTCTGATGATCTGTTCAGCTTTAGTTAACCTCATTGGGGTTCATTGAAGTCATGGAGCACTAGCACTTGATGGTTGGCTTGTTGTGACATGTGTTTGATCTCCTTCAATTGAGATTCAGTCATTTATTGCACTCTGACTTCAGTTAGGGTTTGGTGAGTCAATTAGGGTTTTGTTCAAGTGGTTAACATAGTGTGAATGAATGGCTAAGAGTCAGTTAAGCCAAACTCACTCATTGATTTTGAATTTCCTCCTTAGGTATTTGAATTTCTCATGGATTCAAGCTATTGCTTGACATTGGTATTGTAGGCATTCATTGTTTATTGAATATACAGAGACGAAACCATTCTAGTTCCGATTAACACCATTTCATGAGTATTTGTTGATTATTCTTTGATGATATTGATTCTTAGTTCCGAGATGAATGTGCAAGATTAATACTCTGAAGTGAAGCATCATACTCCATACACTCTTTTTGTGAGAATCCTCATGCTACGCATATTTCCTTGTATCCCATGATGTTTCCATCTACTACATGATGGAACTACAAACTTCCTGTCAGGTATCGATACTGCATCCTAGACATCATTCTTCTTGAACTGGTTTTCCCTTTCTTATTGGTTACTTATTCATAGCTGGAAGGTTCTGCATCAATGATGTCACTGCATTCATCATATCATTCTCTATCTATGGTCACTTGTTCTTTGGAACAAGTCTCATCCTTTTTTTCTTGTAGATGATTATGTACGCGATCTTTCCTACAATTCAAATGCATTAGTTGTATGGTTCGAAACATTTCATAAGGCATATTAATAATGACAAATTATTATGCATAAATATATGATCATGCAACTATTTTAGTGAATACAAAATTCATCCATATATCACATAAACGTTTCTAAATGCCTTCTATCTCCACTAGGATAACATTGAGATTGCGCACTAATCCAATATGTCACCAAAGAGGTTTCATTATAAACAACTAGCATTGGAGAGTTGTATAGCACCATGAGCTACTTACCCATCACATGCATATTAGTAGTATACCGTCATTCATGAAAACATTCTATCATGCATAATACATCAAATGAATATCAACAAATGCATAACAAAACAATATCATGAAATGAAAATTGAATACTTATATTTATTTGTTTCGTGTGTAGACTCCTTGAGCCTTCAACTTTATCATCTTCTTCATTCATTATAGCATCATTTCTCATCCAAATGCTAAGATGGATAAGAGGTTCTTCAAGAATTGAGTTATTCGTAGTCCTCATTGCTTGAGAGATCTTCTTTGGATGGTGAGAGCTTCATCTTTAGTTGCTCCCATATTCTCTTCTCTTATTATGAGTCAAGCTTCTTCTTCTTCCTAGAGTCTGCTGAAAGTAATCACTTCCTTCTAGCACACATTCATCGCATGAATGAATCCCATGATCCTAGGAGGCCATTCAAGGTGGCTATCACCACTTCTTCATTCTCCACTTCTTCTTCTACTACTACAAGATGTTCTTTGATTTGAGACACCCTCGTAAATTATGACTGTATGTTTTCTGTATTCTGAGTCTTCACATTCTTCAACTATTTTCTCAAAGTCATATTCCAATTTATGTTATTCCCTTAAAATAGCTTGGTCGAGGAGTTAAACATCTTTTTTAGGGAATACACTTGAGGTATGAGTTGATTCATGATTGAATCAGCAATGATATTCTTGGCCTTAACCAATTTATTCCGGTGTAAGGATTTTAGCCTCATCTCCCTCTGGAACTAGAACCTCTCCACTTATATAGGTGTCGGAGTAAGGCCCCGCAGCTACAGGAAAAGCTGATATTTTTGGTAGAAGATGGACAATTTTGGGAGGAAAGACATTTTTGGCGATGCCAATAAGATAGTGATATAAGAGATGTGATAAAGGTACAACACCGTAGCGCATTTCCCACCATGGATCACGGGCCGGAAATCACGGCAGTCAAAACAAGGAAGTCAAAGAAAATAGTACTTGAAGCGGCTGAGAAGAGAGCTCAACCACTGCATTTAAGGTAGCGGTGACGACAGGAGGGCTCAGCTACCCTCATAAATGGAGAAGGAGCAATGGGCCGAGGTATTAAAGACAAAGTATAGAAGGGAAGTGACCAAGGAAGCGGCGTCCATACCAGCGATCAGTGCCGAAAATTGTGGAAGACTTCAGAAAGCTGTGGTGTGACCAGTAAGTGGTGGTTCAAAGTACAGATAGGCTGACTGTCACAGTTAGGGTTTTGGGTTACTATTGGGATAGGCCCACAGTTTTGTATCATGGTGAGACCTTTGGGCCACCTATTGAAGCATGTATGTTGTATTATGAAGGGTTGGGTTTTTTTGGTTGTTACTAGTTGTCATCAGTATTGTAAGAGATTAAGGAAGATTCGAGCTCTGGTTTTGTCATTAAGTCTATAGTTATCTTACTGTAACTAGTGGTCATCTCCTTGAGCATGAATGTAACAATCCGCAGGGATTGAGAGAGAGAGAAAGGGTATATTGTAAGAAGAAAGCATTATGGAAAGAGAAGAGATCTAAGAGAAGGGCTTCCAACTGTGTGCGTGGAGTTTCCCAGAAGATCTCAAGCTGCATAAGAGGTTGCAGTGGAACTTTGTTTACTCTCTCAAGATATAATATAAACACAGTTCCTGTGGATGTAGCTTCCCCCCCCCCAGAAGTGAACCACGTACATCCATGTGTTGTGTGACTGTTTCATGTGATTGTGCTCTAACTTATTTGCTATTTGTTATATATTACATGAACTTTGCTTATCAGGTAATGAATGTATGTATGCTATCCTTCAGTTTACAATAGCATAGAAGGTTAAATGCGAGTTGAATGTGTTGAGTATTATGTATATGAGTTTATCAGTGCTTGATTCATGACAACTAACAGCTACAGTGTTAAGGGACTTCTCTATATTTAGTTCAGAGAGTTGAGCGTAATTGATGTTGATCCTGTTAAACTGTAGAAGCTTAAGTGAAGTTGTTTATCACCCTAATGAAGGTTAACTTAGCTATTATACCCAGGGAGGAAGTATCTCAACCTTGAGAGTTAATGAGCATATTGAGTCTTACTATAGGAAATATCACAGTGTAAAAAGGCGATATCGCATTGTCGGGGGAGCTACGGCGTGGGATATCGTAGGTTAAGATTTGAGAAGAAGACAAAGTTGCACTTCGTCCTAGAAGTTGCGATGCGATAAGAGTTAGTCCCATAGCAAAGTCAGCTAGGATGAGAGAAGTAACCCTTGCTGAGAGATTTAGCTAGTTAATTAGAGTCAAGAGGACCTAGGATGCTACAAAACCTGGTTGAGGAAACCTGATTCTTCAACCACCCCATCTAGGATCACTTTGGGTGATACTTCAGGCCATTCTGCGGTCTGTTGCCGAAAGGGCCAGTGATCTAGGGGTTTTTTTGGTACAATAAAGTAAACCCGGGTCTGCCCAGTGAAGACCAACAAATAGTTCCGTCGCCGGTTTTAAACAAATTGAAGAGCTGATGTTCTGTTGGCATCCTACTAAAGAAGAACTTAACCAGTGGGTTGATTGTAAGGAAAGAGAATTTTTTGAGAAAGAAAACAAGAGTCCCAGGCTAAGTACATAGGTCTGGTTACAGAAACATATCTTCACAGACCTACATGAGATATTTTTTGTGACCTATGCAAATGCGTTGTACGATTGGTTGTCAAATTTGAATGATAAGCATGTATTAAAGAAGAAAAGGAACATTGTGTGGACACTGGAGATGATTCACATCGTGAAGAGCGTAAATAATCCCATTTCATGGGCAGTAGACTTCTGGCTTGCGAGTTTGCTGGAAGGTTTTATTACAGAGTTTGCAGTTGATCAAAGAAAGAGTTTCAGTGAAGCACAGAGGTACTTATTCAAGGGATATTGCGGTCAGTACTTAAACTATTTAAATTTGACCCTAAGATGTTATTGTATGAAAAAGGAGTCCTGGATATATTCTCAGATGAATAAGTTAAGTAAGTGTAATGTCACAAGAGTTTGAGAGTGATTCTAAAGAAATTGGATGTACACGTAGCAGTAAGAGATATAAAGTAGATTTCAGATCTTCCTTCTTTGAAGACAGTTCAGACAGTACTAGAGAACATAGTCAAATTAATAGAGAAAGAACAGCAAGGGGTATCCCTTACCACCCTTATACCCCATAGAAACCAACCGGGACTCAGAATAATCCCACAGGAACTATGTTTAGTAGTTCACACATAGTACATAATACCTCTACACCACCTACATTTACACTGCCGAGTGGTAGTAATACAGCAAATCAGAATCCACCTCGTAGAAAAAGAATGGGGGATGACATGAAATTACCTACCTTTAGGGGTACAGTGGCAGAAGACCCAGAACAACATTGGTTCCTATGTGAATTTGTATGGACCATTAAATAGATCCAGGATGACAATACTAAGCTTGTGCAATTGGCCACTACACTTGGACAAAGAGCTTTAACATGGTATGTGAAGTATACATCAGTGTAGAACAGAACACTCGTAGAGTTCAGGAATGCAATGATTAAGGAATTTAAGAAACCCAAGTTTAAGTCACAATGTATCATAGAACTTAAAGACATTAAATAGTTACCCACAGAGTCAGTATGGGATTTCGATCAGAAATTTAAATATCTTATAAAACAAGTTAGTTTTGAGTTTACGCCAGAGCAGCATAAGGAATGGTTCATCGTAGCACTGCTCCCTCATATCATACTTCCACTAATGCAACCGAAACTCCATATGTAGGATAAAGCATTGGAGATGGCAATGAAACTAGAGGCTTCACCTTTAGCTGAGACTAGTGCAGGTATGGAAAACTTATAGAATCAGTTAGCCAATCTCACTTTACAGCTACATGAGATTAAGAAAGGAAAAGAGGTTGAAGAAGAATCATGGTGTACAAAGTGTAAAGGACATGGCCATACCAAAGATAATTGTCTAGTTTTTGTTGAGTATATAGAAAGTGGGGCTCATATCCCCTTAGTATAGAATCAAGGGCCATGGTGTGAAATCTGTAGAAGATGAGGCCATAGACCACATGAATGCCCTTTACTTCATAATTATGTACAAACTCCTAAGAATTTATACTGTAACTTCTGTAAGTCAGTAGGACATGATGAAAATAATTGCAGAGCTTATGATCTCATGATAGAGAGAAAACATGACTTCTGTAGAGTCTTGTCAGAGACATCAGGACCAACAGCACGACCACAGCATGAACCGGCTCATGATGGCCATGGTGGAAGATTCAGAGGATGAGGCCGTGGTGGAAGATTCAGAGGATGAGGCTATGGTGGAGGCTTTGGTCATGGCCGTGGACCGATTGTTTGTTATAATTGTGGAGCCATAGGACATTATGCTAGGGATTGTCAGAACCCTACTACAACATGTAAGTATTGCAAGTCCTATGATCATACTATAGAAGAATGTCCTATCTTGATAGCCAAGATTAAGGATCCTAAGCCAGTAGTAAACCACAATATTCAGCTTATTGCTGCTGAGCAGAAAGAGCCAAAACCAAGAGTTAATGTTGTGACATCGCAGTGAGGAGATGTTCCCCATGCTACAAAGATGGTTTTGAAAGGGAAAGAGGGCCAGTCACTTCACCTTCTGACAAGAAATTAATATATATATTATAGGTATACATTGCCCTAGATTTGGAAACAGTACAATGATTATCCTAGATTTGGTAAATCTTGGTTGAGACCAGTGCTTGCACATAATTTTCGAGGGAAATTTGAACGGGTTGTCAGCAATTAATGAGGAGCGGGGCGCGGGGTGTTGTCTTTTCCATGCAATAAATGTCGCCAATTGGTCCAGCCTAAGCAATTGTTTATTTAGATATTATCACCTTCATTACAAATACACAGATCATTCAAACAGAATGGTTACTTTTGCGATTTCTGAGAGTTAAAGAGTAATTTGTAGAGTTTTCCCTACGTAGAGATACTCCAGTTACAGAGTTCTAGTTTTCCCATTTTTGCAGCCATTTCCAGTCCAGAGTATCATACCAGGTGGTTTATGTCTGAGAAGGAACCTTTAGAAGATGTCATGTGACAATTCAAGCGTGGTGACCTCGATTCTGCTATGACGACGTCGCCCAAGATTGTGAAATTAGGTGCACCACAGGTCAGGCAGACTCCAAGGATGAAGAGTCAAGATCATGTAGTAGAAGAGCCCAGCTCAGAACAAGAAGAATAACTTCATGTGGCAATAGTATACATTTCTCCAAGAGTCTAGGACACACCATAGGTAACCATTCCCAAGGGCACTAAGTTTCCTATTCCGCTACTGCCGATTGATCCTTGCGTAAAGGAATATGGAGAACTGTTAGGATATGTCCCTGCTCTCAAATTTACAGAATATAACCTTAGATACAGTAAGACATATCCTCAGTTTTGGCCGGATCAGTATCTTATGGTTCACAGGAACCCGAGGACCAGTGCAGATGAGTTTGTTCATATGGAACATGTTCAGATTCTTGAGCAGTTAGGCTTGCTCAATTTTTTGAAAATACCACACTTCGGATGAGGTGTAGAGGTTAATGCCGTGGTGTGTGTGCTAATTTCCTGTGTACATGGAGGTTACCTTTGGATGGGTAACACGGTTGATATGAACATCGATTTGATACACCGCATCACCGAGCTGTCCAAAAATGGTAAGGACCCTTAGACACATATATCGGGAAAGAGCAAGGATACTAAGCTACCGACGCTTCTAGTTAAGAAGTATAAGCTATAGAAAGGAGGTCGGGATTATGACCTCGTAGCCTTAGTAGATGATACACTCAGATTTACAGCTAGTCTGCTTGTAGGAAGACTTTTAACCAAAGTTCACCTGAAAGAAGTCACAGTAGCAGTAATTCACCTTGTTGTGCAGGTCGCATAAGGTGAACAATTTAATTGGTGTTTGTTTCTATTAAGTATTTTTCTTGCAGATTTTTTGGCAGCGCAGGACATGCCAAACCACCCCTTCCAGTTCTCCTGGCTACTTATATTATCTACAATCGTCGAGTGGAGAGAGCCGTCCCATACCCAGTTTCTACATCTACAAGGCGGGGAGTGCAGAGGCGCGCACTATGAAAACTTATGGGAAAGCAACAACCCAACCAAGAAAAAGATCAATATGATAGTATTCTATGAATACTATAAGTTGTTGAAGCAAGTCATCCAGGAGACACCACAGATCAACACAAAGGTTGTTGATATGTATCACAATCGGCTTGATTTCATTGCGGACAAGAGTACAATCTATCTGAGGCCAAAAGGGTTTAGAAAGGATGACTGGGCTATTGGCTTGTTTAGGATGACAGTGCAGGATGTAGAAGATGTCATCAAAGACTTTAATGAAGAGTGGAAGAAGGCATTAGAAGATTCCACAGTAGGAAATGTACCAGCATATACCGCACCGATAGACCCATTAGACAAAGGAAAAGATAAGGTGAGTTTCAAGAGGAAAGATGCAACAGAAGTGCCACAAGCGGCACAAAATAGGACAAAATTCAAAGCCTCAATTCCAACTACAGAGACCGCACTAACAGAGGATGACTATGATCTCATCGCAGTGACATTGAAGGAGGAGATGCGGGACTCATTTTAGGCAATGCAGACCTTGTAGGACAAGCTGCAGAGCATGATAGATAAGCAGCTTCTGGAGTTGAAGGCACTAACTAAGAAGAATACCATGATGCAGACTTAGCCAGTCAAGGTGACAGTAGGAGAAATCTCACAAACATCGATTTCCCACGAGGAAGTCTTTCCAAAGGATAGCACCAATACAGTGCTAATACCTCCAGGGAGCATTCGATTCCTTGTTTCGATGATTGATGTGCAGATACAGGTTAGACAACCTATCGAGGTTAATCTGACACAATTCCCCATTGATTAACTACAGATAATCTAGTAGCAGATAGCCACAGAGCTCAGGGATAGAGAGCTTGCGGCTTATAAGTAGAACACTCAGCTGATACAACAGAATGCAGAGCTCACCGCAGGATTTCAAACAAAGGTGGAGGAGTTAAGACAATATGAAGAAAGAGAACAAGATCTAAGTCAGGTCCTGTAGAACATCGTATTGGAGTTACCCCAGTGTAACATAGAGTTTTCCTTAACTCTAATGTATAAAGTAAGAAGAATTGCAGATAGAGAAAAGGTTCTGAAAGAGACAATGGCCAAGATGGAGGAAGACCACAAGGAACAGATTGTTTATCTTGAGGCTTGAGCACCAGGCACACCTGAGGTAGACAAGGAAGCAAGGGAACAGGCCTTTAGAATCACTTCAATGCAGATGAAGTGTCGCATATATGATGTAGAGGAATTACTAGTTGATGCAACGAAGACATGGTCAGAGCTAGAAGAGCTCCCAGATAGACTGGATTTGCAGCAGAGAATCCAGAACATAGAGAATGCAATAGCAGCAATAAAGGAAGAAGCCAAGATCTTAGGAGCTCTTGCAAAGATGAAAAAGATGACAGAGATGAATCGTTTGCAATAGGAAGCATAGAGGTTGTGAGAAAAAGAGATACAATTCAATAATATGCTTCAACCGTATCAGGAACAAATCGTAGAGCTGGTCGATGCGGTTGAACAAAAGATCAAGGAGTTCACTGCAAGCAAGAGTGTAATTGATAGCATAGAAGACCCCATGATTGGTCAAGTTATGCTTGAAGCACCACAATACTGTGTCGAAGCTATGGACAAAGATGTCACAGGAATCAGGGAGAGATTCGCAAGGACTTCGCAGGAAGCCAACTGTTAGTGGCTCGGGGACTATTGGAGCAGGGCCCCGTGGCTACAGGAAAAGCTGCTATTTTTGGTAGAAGATGGACAATTTTCAGAGGAAAGATAGTTTTGGGGATGCTGATAAGATAGTGATATAAGAGATGCGATAAAGGTACAATGCCGTAGCGCATTTCCCACTGTGGATCAAGGGCTTGAAATCGCGGTGGTCGGAACAAGGTAGTCAAAGAAAATAGTAATTGAAGCGACCGAGAAGAGAGCTCAACCACTGCATTTAAGGTAGCGGTGACAACAAGAGGGATCAGCTACCCTCATAAATGGAGAAGGAGCAATGGGCTGAGGTATTAAAGATAGAGGATAGAAGGGGAGCGATCGAGCAAGCGACGCCCATACCTGCGATCAGCGCTGGAAGTCATGGAAGACTGCAGAAAGCTGCGGTGTGACTAGTAAGCGGTGGTTCAAAGTACAGATAGGCTAACTGCCACAATTAGGGTTTTGGGTTACTGTTGGGATTGGCCCATAGTTTTGTATCACGGTGATACCATCGGGCCACCTATTTAAGCATGTATTTTGTATTATGAAGGGTTGGGTTTTTTTGGTTGTTACTAGTTGTCGTCAGTATTGTAAGACATTAGGGAAGATTCGGGCTCTGGTTCTGTCATTAAGTCTGTAGTTATCTTACTGTAACCAGTGGCCGGATCCTTAAGCATGAATGTAACAATCCGCAGGGATTGAGAGAGAGAGAAAGGGTATATTGTAAGAAGAAAGCATTATAGAAAGAGAAGATATCTAAGAGAAGGGATCCCAACTATGTGCATGGAGTTTCCTAGAAGATCTCAAGCTGCATAAGAGGTTGCAGCGAAACTATGTTTACTCTCTCAAGATATAATATAAACACAGTTCCTGTGGATGTAGCTTCCCCCCCTTGGAAGTGAACCACGTACATCCGTGTGCTGTGCGACTATTTCAAGTGAGTGTGCTCTAACTTATTTGCTATCTCTTATCCGTTACATGAACTTTTCTTATCATAATGAATGTATGTATTCTATCCTTCACTTTATAGCAACATATAAGGTTAAATGAGAGTTAAATGTGTCGCGTATTCTGTATATGAGTTTATCAGTGCTTGATTCACGACAACTAACAGCTACAGTGTTAAGTGACTTCTGTGTATTTAGTTTAGAGAGTTGAGCGTAACTGATGTTGAGCATGTTAAACTGTAGAAGCTTAAGTGAAGTTGTTTATCACCCTAATGAAGATTAACTGAGCTATTGTACCCAGGGAGGAAGTCTCTGGACCTTGAGATTTGATAAGCATATTGAGTCTTACTATAGGAAATATCGTAGCGTAGAAAGGAGATATCCCACTGTCAAGGAAGCTGCAGCGTGGGATATTGTAGGTTAAGAGTTGAGCAGAAGAGAAAGTTGTGCATCATCCTAGAAGCTACAATGCGATAAGAGTCAATCCCATAGTGAAGTCAGCTAGGAAGAGAGAAACAACCCTTGCTGAGAGATTTAGTTGGTTAATTAGAGCCAAGAGGACCTAGGATGCTACAAAACCTGGTTGAGGAAACCTGATTCTTCAGCCACCCCATCTAGGATCACTTTGGGTGAGACTTTAGGCCATTCTATGGTCTCTTTCCAAAAGGGCCAGTGAGCTAGGGGTTTTGTTGCTACATTAAAGTAAACTCAGGTCTGCCCAGTGAAGACCAACAATAGGTGTCGAATTGATTTTCTTTAGAGAGATCATATACTTCCATGCTTGTAATTTGTGAACTTCACCAAGCTTATCGTCAAGCTAATGTGATCTATAACTTTGAAATGAGAGCCTCAAATGAAAATAGAAAACGATTATATCTTACTGATTTGAGGTGTTCTTCCTAGTTCCAAACCTTACTGATCTAGGGTTTGTCAGAGAAAGCCTAATTTTCAAAACTTGGAATTTTTCAGATCTAATTGGCTAGAAATATAGAAATCTTCAAGGTGATCTATACAATGTATTCCTTTTCTGAAAACAGTGGAGGGAAGATCCTAGAAGAGGAAGCCCTAGTTTTCCAATTTCTTCTACAGAAATGTCTGATACTGTTTCTGCAATATCTCCAAAATTAATACTCCTCTGTGTCTAAAAATTTGTACTGAGATATACTCTCCTATCCCTATACCAACACCATAGGTTTCATAATAATTGGTTTCACTAATTGGGACTTATGATTTTTTCCCCAAGGTGACCTGTTTCAAATTTGTTCATCATAGCGAAGTGGTACAGACTGCCACGTGTCAGTGTTTCATCGTCAAGGTCTGAAACTTCTACCACATAAATTATAGTTTGTTCCCTTTCTGGAACATCTTCATTAACATAATTTTGAACTTTGTAGTTTGAAATATAGTAATTCTCCCCATGTGTCCTGTTTAGGGATAAATCCTTAAAGAGGCTGAACCGCTAACTTGGAGCGATCATGTCTCCTAGAATATAGAGAATTTGAGGTAGATTTTTTGCAAAGTGTAAATCAAGATTTTATCTTTGGCATGTGAATGTTTCAGCTCTTGATCCTTCTCTAATCCAAATATAGAGCAAATGTAACAAAACTTATCAGTTTTAGTATTTACAGTTTTTCCAGCCTGGGGTCAAACTAGGGTTTGACTTTCCTGGAATTTCACCCAACCAAAAATCTCTACCTAGGTCTATAAAAAATAGTTTTGATGAGGAGAGAAATCCTATGCAGAGCTCACTCAAAAATTCCTCTTCTGTAAGAAGCCCTAATTTCTCCCACCAAAAACTGAAAATGTCTGGATTCGAATTTTGCTTCGACAAAAAGATGCATTCTTCAATGGAGAGTCAGCCTAGCATATGTTTGCTGATAGATTGTGGAGAGAAACCCAAAAAGTAAGAAGCCCTAGCTTCTACAGCTGCATAATGTCATATTCTTAGGTTATCTCTGATACCATGTTATTTTTTATCATTCCAACTAGCATTATATTAGGATCTTTAACTGAGAGAATAGTATGCACAGCAATAAAACACAAGAGACAAGAGACAGAAAGAATTTTCCTCAGGGAAACCATAAAGGATAAATCCCCACAACTTCCTCAGAGATAGAATCAACACCAAAAGTAAAACCAAAAAACATAAAGATGATCTTCCGAGAGCAGTAGTCTCTCTCTCTGATCCCAGCTTATTCTCTCTGACTCATGCGCCCCGGTTAGTGAGTGTGTGTGTGTGATAAATAGAGAGGCTCACTCTCTATTTATATTATTTTTTTCACTTAAATTCCACTCCAACATGTTGGCCTCACTTAACAATTACTTACTAGAGCTGACATCTCTAGGAGATTCTAATAACCCTAGTGCCCCACAACTTGTGGTGACTTTTCCCCTACGACCAAGAAGGAGGGTTATACTTAACACAACAGTGGGGAATATTGCCCCAACTTACAATAACTCACCCGGGGTCAACTTCTCGAGGATATTATAATAACCCTAGAGCCCCACAACTACAGGGACGTTAACCCTTGAACAATAGGATGGTTACCCACAATGAATTGACATGACTTATTTACATTATTGAATCTCCCGATAGGCACATTGGGGCATGACATGACTTCAATACATTATAGACACTTCCTGAAATAAAAATTGGGGTACAATACATAGTATATATAGGTGAATACATTCTAAAGTTACAAATATATCAACATTAACACATAATTACAAGCAATATACATTCTAATAAAAACAAGATGTGCTTACATTATTTTTAGTTCAAGCCTTTGTTAAAAAAACTTAGTAGATTGGATTGGGTGAAATAAATAGCCCTTTTATATATCAAAACTATGAATTCATGACTCCATAGAGGTAACACAAACCCTTTAAAGTGCAAAGAAAATAAAACATCTGGATAAAACCCAAACAATTCTTACAAAATCTACAACCATGCTCGAGAACAAACAAATAACTCAAACAATGATTCAAACCCAAGTTTGGATATTTAATTACATTATTGTCTGAAAACATACATATTACATTATAATAATCTAATAAGATAGTCAAGAATAATAAAAATAAGATTCCATTATGGGTTAAACTCACAAGAGTTTTCCCTTATGATCCTATACAATAATAGAAACCAAAGAACATATGATTTGACCAACATTCATGAGAACAAACTAATTGTAAATATTTAAAGCATAACTAAAATAATTCACCATAAGAAGACGAAGTGGAAATCTCAGTTTGAATGCATATCCCATGAACCCAAAGGAAAAACAAGGGTTAGCATATTAGAGAAGAGTAATAAATTCAATAGTAAAACAATGCACATAAGTTTTCGTACTAAGACTTTTGAGAGATTATCATTACACTTACCACAACATCTACACTAAAGCACTCTAGAACTCACCCATGTGGCCAATGTTAATATTATATCTGCAAATAGACAAGTGAACAATTAAAACACTGGAATTATGCAACAAGCAAATACAATTCCCTAAAATCTATTTAAAGGATTAAAAGTATTAAAACAATTTGTACCTAGACTCTCATGATGAGCCTTCTAAATATGTCAGCATGTCTTCTCTAACAATTAAAACCAAAAAAAGAAAACCAATAGCTTGTACAAACTTTGTATATGAATTTTCTTTTTTGGGAATTTGGCCTAGTAAAAAAAAATGAGAAGTAGTGTCTGTGTGTTTTCAGGTGGAATTATTGCTATCCAACTTACCATAAACCACATGAAGCATGGGGCTTAGTGACATTGTCTTCTTCTCTAGAATATTAGCCTCTAACTTGTGATCGTTGCTTGTCATGGTGGATATTGTCACATCAAATCCCAACCTCAATATACAATTATAGTTGTTGTCATTCATGGTCTTTTTAGTGTTGGGTTTTTTGGGGTTTCCTTTGCCAATACATTTACCACTCTTACATGTGCCACCCCTTCTATTCAGTTCTCATGTCTGAGTTATCAAATGAGTGTGATCGACTGCTGCACACACATGGAGTCTTACTTGGCCATGTTGGTTTATCATGGATATATGAGTTACTAACATGGTTGAGGATGTATGACAATGGAAACAAGGTGGATGTGATGATTGTTTCCACTACCTTGATGAAGGGGTGTATAATCATGCATCATGTGTTGAAGGAGGAGTGGAGGAAATGGCAGTCATTTGGTTTGGCCACCAAGGAGATTGAATCCAATTTTCACACAGTTCCCACCAATATATTGGAAGCCTATTTTTTCTAGCACAAACAAAACCTCTTGCACATCAAAGACATGCATTCATCCTTTGCGATATGTGCATTGATGTTTCTTTCCATCAATGTAATATTCTGAATTTTTACCCAACACTTTTGGGCATTGATCTCATTGATTATGATGTTACTACGATGTTTTATTTCGATATATTGGGTATAGGACCCCACTACATAAGAACATGATGATTTGTTTGATATATTCGATGTAAGCGAATTGCATATGTTATATATATATATTCTCATTTGTTGATCGTAGACTGTGAAGCACAAGATTGATGAGATGTTTTATATTGAGCGAGGAGCTCTGGAGCACATGAAAAGATAAATTGGAAGTGTTGGGAATATGCCCTCAAGCCTTCCAAGTTAATGTTGAGCTTAAGCTCTGGAACATCGAATCCTTGGCTATTGTATCCATAGGTGTATCCTACAAGTATATCCTAGCATTAGTGTTGAGCAAGGGAGTTTCAGAATTGCATTAAGTTTGTAACTCCCTGTTTTTACCTTTGAGTATGGGATCTAGATAAGTGCTAGGAGTTATTGAAAGAATTAATATGTCGAGTGAATATGAATTGAAATAAAACATTGATCTCATCTGACTTATTTTTAAGTGATTAAATGAAATTTTGAATTTATGTATCTCATCAAGTACTCAAGAAATACCATGTTATACGAGGGAATCCAACATGCAAGAAGGTTTAGAGTTGTCTAACCTAGTAGACCTAATCCCTTCCTAAAGGCCTTATTAAAGAAAGTGGCATATGTTTAGGGATCGTGCTATATGATACCTACAGACAAAATGTTAACAAATAATATATAAATAATTATATAGTTTATACATGATATGTATAAAGAGTAAACATACTAATACTACTAATAGCTATAAGAAATAAAGAAAGGATCCATATATTATTATTATTACTAAAAGATAATTAAATATTAGAATACCTACAAGAGTCCAAATAGGAACTAGTTAAAATTTCCTATGTCAAATATTAAAAGTGTCTAAATTAAATAAAAATGGTTAAATCAAGAAATCAAATGATACTTGATTTAACTGCCCCTTTTACTAAAAAGTATTCCCATAAAAAATCCAAGCCAAAGAGAGGCTTGGGGATATTTTGAATATTCCATAATTTTATCTGATTATTATCAAGAGAGTTCTTGGAGAACATTTTTCCTAAGAGGACAAATGAGAACTAATTCAAAACCTGATATCCCAATTAGGGAAGCCAAGAACGGTTCTCGGTCATGGTTTGGTGGAACGTGGTAGTTCCCAAGTGATTTGTTTATCTATACAGAAGTTAGATTTGTCTGTGAATTTGTTAATATTGAGTATTTGAGTGTGTAGGTTTTTAGCCATTGAAATAACTTCATCTTGTAGGTAAGAGGTTCTTATTTTTTCCCTTGCAAACTACATAATTTTTACTATTTGAAATATATTGAATTATGAATGATTATGTAGTAAGTTTCTACTATAAGCTAAGTTATCTTTTTTTCAATTGATTTCGTGTCTATTAATTTAAGGGTTTTGTTTTTCTAATTATTTTCTACAATTTATTTTTTGTCTTTAAATTTATTTTCAAGACCTAGAACTAGTCAAAATAGAGCATATATATATTATCTCTGCTGCAAAATTTCATATTGTAGTATTATGTTAAATATAAATAGACCCAAACTATGTTATCCGTAGTATTAACCTAATCTTTATGAAAAATATTATAACATAAAATATAAAATGGCTAACACTTTAAATTAATTATAAATACAACACAACCATAAACAAATCCTTCTCATCCTTATAAATAAACAATAATATGAAATATCAAGCTAAGCTATCAAAGACCTCTAAGGTCTGTGGACACAAGTGCCTCATTCATCATAACCACACTATATATTCCATAAATTAAACATAAAATACAATAATCCAAATCATATCTCATAAGAGAGTTTCTCACATGATGGAATCACATGGGAATTCATGCCAATTCCAAGTTATCCATGCACATATCCTTTACAACCATCATATCCCATGATCAAATCCTATAAAGCTCACGACTTCCAAACCCATGACACATTCAAACCATGGCTAACATCAAACCCTATATGATTCGTTAACAAACATTCTAACTTTTTATTAATTCATAAATAATCTACATAGTCTACACTATAAAAATAAAATGCCGTAAGAGTTAACCATAGATCAAAATTGTTTCCTTGTCAATGTTTCCCTATATCATTTAGCAAATCATTTATATAGGCCATAAACCATCTTTTAACATAGCTCCATAGAGAAATAAAACCCCAAGTTATTAATTACATGTTGTATCCATTTCATGGCTCACAACTATTATACAAAAATAGTAAATGCTCAACAGAATCAATTAATACCCTGTCTATGCTAAGCTTAAATCCTTTTCATAAATATTAAACCCCACAGTTATGGCCATTTCCAATTAAATACACACGTAAGGAAATAAACACTACAAATAACCATAATCAACACAGTCGCTATATTACACAGAAAGAGTTCCATTTCTAGTGATGGAACGACTCTAAAAGCCAAGAAACATTGTTAAAATATCCAAATAAAGAACTTAAAATAAAAATGCAAGTTTACACAGAGTCAAAAAATTGCCGACTAAGAATCATACAAATGATACACACATAGTAGCTAATGCTTTACAAATTAACCACTATAACTTATATAATAATTTACATAGTCGGGATTACGAGCCAATGCACCATTGCAAGCAATGGTGATGTCACCATTTACAAAAACCCAACATCATTAACAAAACACACAACCTATAATATTAACCATGGCTAACATTATCAACCAAAGTATCATTAGAGGAAATTTCAACTCAAAATGAGCCTCCTAAGGAAAATAATAAAATAATATTTATTAATTTTGGAGGAAGAAAATAAAAAACTACTTTTTGTTCGTATTTTCAACATATCTCCCTGTTTTTTTACTCAAATTTCGATTGTGGGAGCTCATTTGATGCAAAATTAAATTCCACATCGAATGAGTACCCACTCTACGTACTTTTCACGTACCATGCTACCCTAGAAACAAGAAATACCTGAAAAATGTGATGATGATGTCATCATCACATTTGTTAGATATTTCTTGGTTTTGGGGTAGCAGGGTCCGTCAAAAGTATGCAGAGTGGGTACTCGTTGGATGTGTTATTTAATTCCATGTCAACAGAGCTATCTCGATCGAAATTTGACTAAAAAAACAGGGATTTATGAAAAAAAAAAATAGTTTTCTTATGATACTTATCCCCAAATTTATATTAAAAAAGTGTTTAAGACCTATACAATATTTAAAATTTAAATAAATTTCAATGGCTAACACATGATGAAATGGAATTTGAATTAGGTTTGAAAGGCCCATTTTGATTTGAAATTTCCTCTAATGTCATTTACAGAGTTGAACCACACCAGTCTCGTCCTGGAGGCACCAAATCCAACAAAAACCCCAATTCATAAATGCATGTCTAGATGCTTTACTTCCATTACAAATAGACCATTATAGTCAAAGCCCTTAAAACCCAAACCACATATTAATCCAAACAATGAGCTTCATGCTCTATCAAAACACCTAGACTCAGAGGAATGAGTTTTAAACTTGTTTTGTAATAGGGCTTATCCATGAATTGTAATGTGTCGGCCACCTGGGAGACCCACAACCCATGCTGTGAAGAACCTGCATCCTATAAAATCCAAAACAAAGGATGAGGAGTATGTCGAAACCTCGAACTTGAAAAAACTAAACAAGTGTTGAAAAACTAGAATGAAGGACATACCTTCCAAGTGCATCCTGACTCTAAACCTCATGCCATGATATAGACCAGAGAGCCGAGTAGAGCCCACCCAACATAAATGCAAATGACTCATACATTCACGATAGTCCAAGATTAGTGCTTGAGACCCTCATTTCTTAACGTGCATTAACTCCGCCACCATGTCCTTAATTATGTTATTTCCAAACCCAAAGACTATATTCCATAAAAAATGCATTATGACAAATATCTACCATGCATTTAATAAACCCCAAATTTGGTATCGTGCACATAGAATAAAACCATAATTCTTGGCATATGTAATATGCCATGAATGGATTACAATACACCTTCAACATTTATATACAAAGAACCTTAACCAACATAGGGTCCATGCTTAATATTATAAGCCCTATATAATACAACATAAACCATATAAATGTTAAAGTAGACACTCAAACTAAATCAAGGTCTTAAGACGATAACTAATAATGGTAACCAGTGTAAACATAGGTATAATTAAACCCAACCTTGCTTAAACAACAACACTAATGATTGTAATATGACTCGCTAAGTTAGAACTGTAGTTCAATTCATCATCTAAGATGTGAGGTAGTTGAGGATAGGCAATATGCCTTTGTTTCACTATTATAGTCAGTTTTCCATCACCAAGTGCACCTGCACAAGAGAAAGAAAGAAGTGCCTTAGTTCAATAAAGAACTAAGTAAAACCTATAGTAACAAGTGAAACTAATTACCTTGATAGGTGTTTCTACAAGGGATACAATTTTGGCCACTCCAACCATTGACAATACAAGTTAACTCAGTTTTATCCATAAAACAGTAATAAAAAATTATAAACAATAAGTAAGCAAATGGTTGTACATACATACATGTAAATACATAACCATCGAACTCAGATTTAAGGAACATAGCAACAACATAGAATTAAACTAATAACCACATCGAGGAAAATATCTAGAATAAGGTAAGAACAACTTACAAAAATTTAGTTCAGTGAACCAACTATGACACATTCCACAAAAGCTGAGATAATGTCAAGTTTTGGTAGTAATTAACTAGCCTAATTAAAAAAAAATCAAAGTTTGGGGACATTACAAGTGGTATCGGACCCCAGTTTCAATATTAAGAGACGGAATGAGCGTACGAGACATTTGTTGCAAGAAAATAAAGTATGTTTTAAATTTTGTTAAGTAACATCATTTTTTTCCCGTTATTAAAAATTTTCAATTGCAAGATTTTAAAATAACAGTTCAAAACATGAACACTAGAGAGGAAAACATCCCATAATGAAATTTGAATACCCCCACCCATGAAGAATAACTGGTGGTGGAACTAAATTCTAATATATTAAAAATAATATAGAATCTCCAAGAAGACTTTTATATTGTCAGATATGATAATCCAAATGAAAGAAAGGAACACCAAGAAATTGATGAAGCATTGTTGTGAAACATGATGGGAGGAAGCCCACAGGGAAAACCCACTCATTCCACAAACAAGATCAAGAAAGTATTTTACCAAAAATGGGACAAAATCTTGAGATAAGAAGGAAAACAAAAACATTCCCCTAAACCTCTAGAAGGAGATTATCACAACCCTTCTAGTGCTGATTTTCTTTCCCCATGCAGGAAGAAACAGAGAAATGATGACAATCTCTAGGGAGAGTTCAGAAAATTAAAATCCCTAACCTATGAGGGAGAGATGAACACAGGATAGAAGTATGAAGAATGGATTATAGGTATGAGCAAATATTTATGAGTTTATAACTACTCTAGAAAAATGAAAGCTTTTGTGGCCATTTGTAATTTAAATGGAAAAGTAGCTAGATGGTGGAGAGACTTCAAGCATACCAAGAAAGATGAGGTAAGATAAATACAATGGAGTAACTTCCACAAGATTTTTCAAGAAAAATACATGTCGAAGAGGTTCTTCTACAGAAATGTGAAAGAGTTTCATGAGTTACGTATAGGATCCATGACTATGGATGGTTTTATTAATAAATTTTTGGATATGTTTCATTATGTGCCATACATCAAGGACGACAAGGTAAAAACACAACACTTTTTAGGATGTCTTCCTCCCAACTTTTGAGAAAAGATTTAATTTGATATGCCTAAAACATTTGAAACCATTTTACACAAAGCTAGGCTTTTCTATGAGCATGGGCAGTTGAGGAAAGAGAACATCAACAAAAACAGAGATAGGTCTAAAAACGTCTTTGACAATTGTAAACCGGGTTTAAACCCACCACTGTACAGAAAAAAAAAACAACATTTTTCTAGCCAACAAGAACTTCAACAAAACAGGTACAAAGCCATATCTATGAGCTCCAAATACTAACAAACAAATAGAAAATGGGGAAGCCAATTTTTCCCCGCTGCAAATCAAATGTTGGAAATGCCAAGGGCCTCATTGTGAAATAACTATTATACCTCGATGCCATTATGTGTAAAGAGGGGGAAATTTTTTGTTTTTGTTGTTACTACAAAATGAGTCAATCGGGTTAGTGGTGGATTTTATATGGCATTTTAATGAAGCAAATCCAATCAATTCAGAAATGTCAAGGCTCCACATGTTGTAACACAATCATTTGACAATTTACATCCATCCTCCTCTACCGAAACCAAATATGTGATTTGTATCCAATTTACTACAATTGCCTTTTGTAACAAACCTAAACATTTGAATATAATTTTTTTTTGTATAGGTTCCATTCAAACCTTCAAATGGTTTCCCTAGGAGGATGTGAGTGTTAATATGACAAAAGATTTTGCATAATATCATCATCCAAGGTATTAGCCCCAAAATAGACTACTTACTGAATCCTGTGTATCATAAGTCTAGTGCATTAAGGTCTACTACTGCAATCCTTCATATGATTTACATCATTATAACCCTGTAATGGAGATCTTCTTTTGTAGGTAACAATTTACAGTATCATTTCATGACTCAACAATTTACAGTATTATTCTCAACAATTTACAGAATAATTTCCTGACTTAACAATTTACAGCATTATCTTATCACTTAACAGTTTACAGAATCATTTCATGAATCGACAATTTATGACATTTATCACTTAACAGTTTATAGAATCATTTCGTGACTCAACAATTTACATCATTATTTTATCACTTAACAGTTTACAGAATCATTTCATGATTCAACAATTTACAACATTATTTTATCACTTAATAGTTTGCAAAATCATTTCATGACTCAAAACTTTATTAGTGATTAAAATCAATGCCAATACAATTATTATTCATGACAGAAGAACTTCATCATTGAGGTGCCATCAAAATCATTCCAGTGCATGGATCAAGTTGTTAGGGTAACCATGAATTTCATTTATAAAGTGATAAATCAAAAGACAAGGTTGCAACACAATGTTATATATACACAAAATAATACAGATAAAAATTAAACATTCACACACAAGAAACAAGAAGAAAACAATGTCCGTGGTTCACCCCAACCTTTGTGCTACGTCCAAAAAAAGTGTCACATTCCTACGACATTCATTTCATTAATAGGTTACGATTCTGCAATGTCAATGTTGCCACACTTTCGTAATCTCACAACTCTCTCACCGAGAGTATCTTTAAAGAGAACTAGAAAATTCTTGGTATGGAACCTAGAGATATTGATCGTGAGTTCTTTATGCAGAAATAATGAAAATAATGTTCATAACCAAGATTATACTTGAGACTCAAACCTTCCTTTGCTCTTATTTTTAATGTCATACAATCACTAACCTCTCTATGCCTTTGATTGTTAGTACATTACCTATATCACAATCATAATGGCTCAAAGTGTTTTCGAGAACCTGAATACACTAAGAACCTATATATATATACACATACCATAACCATAGATGCACTATGTATCGGTTTTTCATTAAATACAATTCACTCTTATGCCATAGTGAAGTATCATTACTTAACCTTAGTAAATACCTTTACTCTATTAGTTGTTATATCTTGTTGTCTTACCATAAAGGTCCATCAAAGTGGGGATGAATATATACATATTAACATAAATATCCATTCCAAAACAAGGCTAGGGTATAATCTCCCATTTTTAACTCTTTGATTTATACCTCGGCTCTCTTGTTTAATAGTTAAAATAGACCAACGGGGAGGTGAGCAATAAGGTCTGATAATATAAAAAAAAAACAATTTCGAAAATGGCTCTCTTTATCATTGATGGATAAGCCCATACAGTAGCATATATGGTTACAACAACCCAGAGATATTGCAAGTTTTGAATAGTTTTTGTGGGTTTTATAAAGTTCAAAAGATATCCTCAAAGTTCCATGACAGAAGGAAAAAAAAGCACACATGAAAATCAATGATTGAGTTCAGGTGTAGGTCGATCCCCAAAATACTCCGCAGACATGTATTAAGTTGTTGGATCATTCAGGCATGTGGTTGAGTACTAAAATCTTCAATGAAATCCTAAAAGAAACACAATTCCCTCAACCCCATATGCAGATATGGAAATCAACTTCAACCTACAGCGATAGGGATATTGGTTCAAAGACTAGATCAAGCTTAACATTATTCCTTTCACCAAAAAATAATATTTAAAGAAAATATTTAAAGGCTGGGAATGTGATTGATAGAACACAGAGACATCATTGGAGGTTGTGCTGAGTCGATGAGGGGGTGTGGTGTCTATTCATCCAAAACATTTTTGCTCAAGACTGGTTTGGGTTTTTAATCAAGCAGGATATTTATTAGAGCACCCAAGCCATGCCAATGTTCGGGAACTGTAATTTGTTCAGCCTATTATTTTCACATACTGTCCACAAGTTGAGAAAACAAAGAATTTTGATGGGGAAAAAAAATCGCTTTCATACAACTGGCAGATTGGATCTGAAGGTCACTCAAGAAAAACATACGTACACTTTTTAGAAATCTCATATCTGAAGGAAAAAGAAAAACACGGTCACTGGAACCATGATCCATATCTGATTTCAATGAAAAATGCATAAAACCATGAAGGCACCTCAAAAAATTTCCCATGAAAGAATACCATATCCATATCTAGCTCTTGATGTGCATCAAGTAATGAAGGAAAAATCAAATGGTTTCAATGCGGGTATACCATATCATATCTCATAATTATATCAAAACCTAATATGAAGGGAACATTTGTTCAATGATTGAAACTCCTTAGATATGACATTTACCCTCTGAAAGGATAGATCCAAATGCAATAAATTACCCAAAAAATGATTTTAGATGTTGTGATGTTTTTTTAAAATCTTGATGTTTAACATTTCACCAATAGATCAAAATGGATATGGGCATATTATCACATACCGGTATAGAACACCCAATATTTGCAATTCTGCATCACACGTAGGCCATTGGATAAAGTCACAGCCTCAATTCCCTATACTGATAAGGATAGCAATCCAAAACCAAGATGGTCATGGGTATCTCCCAGATATATTATGCTCAGTCAAGGTTTCAAAAATTGAGCTCTCACTCAGAATCCTTGAGTGAACAATGTTGGGGATCTGGAACTAAGATCCATCATGCCATAATGGGCATAGACCAGAAAATACTACCAGGTAAAAAAAGAACCTAGAACTCTCGCAAAAGAATCCCAATCAATTTTTCTCCCGAAATCAAGAGAGAGCCCCCTCCTCAAATCGCATCCCTTTCTTTTAAATTATTGCAAAACGAGATTCCTCCCGATCCTCCCTCCTTAGGTAGAGGACATGCCATTTTTTTTTTTCCGGCAACATGGAAATTATGGCTGAGAAAGATCCTCGAGGAGGATATTTTTCCCCGATTGTTTCCTTATTTCTAGTGGAAATACTAAAATTAAATTTAGTTTTATTCTAGAGTTACTTGGTGTTTCCTTTGGAAAGAATAAGCCACCTCAATTTTTCCTCGACCTTATCTTCATTTTATGTTAGGTAAAACTTTCTATACTTGACACGTCATTCCCTTCAGTGTTAAACTATATATATATATATACATACTTACCTATAATGTTTATCAACGTAGGGAGTCTTGATAACCCTTTTATATATTTAAACACGAATCCCTCTATATAATAATCAAGGTGTAATATATGCCATCTATATTAAATTGGGGCATATTGGTATGTACAACGATGACATCATCTACCCAATATGGTTCCTTAATAATTGGTTGTTTTCGCCTCTTTGTTTCTTGTAGCTCTCAAGACAAATTCCTTGATGCTTTTGGTCAAGGTATCCTCTCATATTATATTAGTGTTTAATTAACAAGGATATAGTCTTTTTTATAATTGGGGCTAGTTATGGCATGAATAGGAATCCTTATAAGATTCCATAGTTAGGATGATATGAAGAGTACATCAGTGAGCTTAAAATCCCTTGTTATTCTCTTTTCGCCATCATGGGTCTAGTTGGCCCCATGTTAGGTTCTGTCACTGTATTACGTCTCCTAAGTTTTCAACTTAGCTAATTAAATTAAGCTGCAACATTTTGTTTCTGGTGGGGCCTTGGGCTTGAGCTCCTCACCAAGACAAGTACAATAAAATTCAAAAATACAAAATTATCTAGGGTATGCGGGAGGGTTATTACACTCATTATGCCCGAGACTATAAGAAAAAAACCAATGTAGTCTTGAACAACTTTCAAGAAGAACAAACGGTAGAGGACATAGCTGAAACACCACAGATTTATGTAGCCTTGGATAGCTGACAAGTAGACCATCAGCCTACCATGGTTGAAATAGAAGGTAAGATCTTAAACACTTCTATTTCAATACTGATTGACCTAGGTTCTTGTCAGAGCTATGTATCACCTAAAATTGTTGACGTATGTAAACTAGGAAAAGTTAAACATGATAATCCTTAGCTGATGCATTTAGACACAGGTACGAAATAGAAAATTTTTGAATTAGTTAAGAACTGTGAGGTAAACCTGAATGGTTTTCCTACTAGAGTAAACTTGAACATCGAACCCTTATGATCGTGTGATATACTTATCAGCATGGACTGGTTAGAACAACACCATGTCATGCTCGATTACTTGCACAAGTAAATCTTGTGTACAGATAGCCAAGGCAATCAAGTAAATATTCAAGGAATACCTAAGAAAGTTTTTATAAGGAAGATATCCGATTTACAAGCAAAGACGTGCATTAGGAAAGGCTACAAATTTTTGCAGTAAACATCTAGGACATAGAAGCCAAAAGAGAACAACACATTGAGGACTTTCCAGTTCTTGTAGACTTCAAAGACGTATTTTTTAAGAAAATCCTAGGATTACCACTAAAATGAGACCTAGATTTTTCCATAGAACTGACACCATGATCATTTCCAGCTTCAAAATTTCCTGAACTCATGAGCACAGTAGCGTTCGTGGAACTCAAACTGTAGTTGCAGCAGTTGATTGAGAAAGGATATATCTGACCAAGTGTGTCCCCTTGGGGAGCATCAATACTTTTCGTAAAGAAGAAGGATGGTAAAATGTGGATGTGCATTGATTACCATCAGCTTAACAAGATTACTATCAAGAATCGATACCCACTCCCTAGGATCGTTGACTTATTCGATCAAGTAGGAGGAGCTAATATATTTTTGAATATCGACCTGCAATATTGGTACCATCAGGTATGGATTCACGAAGAGTTATTAAAAAAACCACCTTTTGATCAATGTACGACCACTACGAGTTTGTAGTAATGTAGTTCGGGTTGACCAATATTGCATCCAAGAAATTTATGTGTATGATGAATAATGTACTCAGTAAATACTTGGATAAATTTGTTTTGGTCTTTATAGATGACATCCTAGTGTACTATAAGAGTAAAAAGGAACACAAGGAACACCTCTGCATAGTTCTACAAGAGTTATGAGAACACCATCTCTATGCCAAGTTTAGTAAACGTGATTTTTACAAACCACAGATACAGTAATTGGGTCACATCATCTCTTAAACAGGGATAGTTGTGGACCCAGAGATGATTAAAGCCATAGAAGATTGGCCTAACCCTACTAGTGGCACTGACATTAGATCCTTTTTGGGATTAGCCAGTGATTATCAGAATTTCATTGAGAACTTCTCGATGATAGCATGTCCCATGACTACTTTGCAAAAGAAGGAAAATAATTTCTCGTTGATGACCAAGTGTGAGGAAAGTTTCCAAAAGCTTAAACAGCTTTTGACGACCACACCGATACTATGAATTGTGGATCCCAATGGGGATTTTTTTGTTTGCAAGGATGCAAGCAAGGAAAGGGTTAGAGGAGTCCTCTCGCAGAATGATTATGTGATATATTATGAATCATGAAAGTTAAAAGAACATGAGTTGAACTGCCCCACCCATGATCTTGAGTTAGTGACCAACATCCATGCCTTGAAGCTATGGAGGCACTACCTCATGGTAAGTAAATTCCTTTTGAGGACAGACAATATAATTTTGAAATATTTATTTGAACAACCGAATTCATATGGTTGGCTTTCCTCAGTGAGTACCATTTCGAGCTAAAGCATATAAATGAAAAAGAGAACAAGATTGCTGATGCTTTGAGCCAACGAATGCATATGATATATGAGGTGACTTTAACTCGAAATGATTTGGATTTACATGAGAGGATTAGAATGGCCAACAAAGTTGACCCTTTCTATGTTGAAATCCTCAAGAAGGTATAAGCGGATAGGTTGTTTCAACAACAAATAGAGTACACAGTAGTCGAAATGAGACTGATATCATCCAAGGAGAGATTGTACGACCCAGAAGGAGGGTACATTCGATCCAGCATCCTCACGGAATTCCATCGGGCACCCTACTTGGGGAATCCAGGATATCAAAAGATGATATCCGCAGTTAATAGACACCTTTTCTGGACTAAATTAAAGATCAACATAGAATTTTTTATCGCAAAATGTCAAGAATGTCAGCTGGTCAAAGCTGAGCATGTTGCAGCCATTACCCATTCCAGAATGGAAGTGGGAGGTCATTAGTATGGATTTTATTATGGGTCTACCTAAGAGTAAGAAACAAAATGATTCTATCTTTGTAGTAGTTGAAAAATTGTCAAAAGCAGCACACTTCACTCTAGTGAAGTCGACCTAAAAGGAAGTACACATTGTTGATATCTTATTGAAGGAGATATTTAGATTGCATGGGATACCCAAGAAAATCATCTCATATCGAGATACTAAGTTTACCAAGAAATATTGGAGATCCTTATTCTTCGGATTAGAGACAGAGTTGAACCTTAGTTCTACTTACTATCTGCAAACAGACAGGAAGGTCGAACGAGTAAACCATATTGTAGAGGACATGCTTAGGATGTATGTCATGAACAACCCCACCAAGTGGTAAGATTACCTACATCTTGTAGAGTTTGCATATAACAACGAATACCGGACTTCCACTAAGATGGGTCCCTGTGAGGTACGCTATGGACGAAAGTGTAGAACGTCGATTAATTTGGATAGCTTGGTGGATCAACTCACATTAGGGCTTGAATTACTAAAGGACTTGGAAAAATTGGTTACAAAGGTTCAGTTGAACCTTAAAGAAGCACAAGACTGCTTGAAAAGCTACGCGGATAAGAAAAAAAAGATAAAGATTATCAAATAGGAGACAATGTTTACTTGAAAGTAAGAGAAAAATGAAGCTCGTTGAGCTTGGGAAGGTGTGTTAAGTTATCACCTACATTTTGTAGACCCTTTGAGATACTGACCAAGAGAGGGCCAGTGGCATATGAACTAGCATTACCGGCTCACATAAGAGTCCTTAATGTTTTCCATGCATATTTATTAAGGAAATATGTTTATGATACTAGACATGTGATTGATTGGTCCTTATTATAGGTGGAACTTAAAGGGGAGTTCTCCCCTGAACCTCTTCATATAATGGAAAAGAGAAAGGTTCACCTCAGGAAGCGCACCATCGTCCAGTTGAAAGTGAAATGGAGGAACTTCGAGGCTGATGAGGCTATTTGAGAGAATGAAGCCACCATGAGAAGCTCTTACCCTGCATTGCTTCATGATTTCATTCTAAATCCCTAGAACACTAGGGATGGTGTTGTTCCAAGTGAAGAAGGATGTAATATCCCAAATTTTTACTTAACACTTATGGGATAAGCCCCATTGATTATGATGTCACTTTGATGTTTTATTTTGATATATTGGGTCAAAGACCACACTCCATATGAACATGATGATTCATTTGATATATTGGGTGTAAGACAATTGCATATGTTATATATATATATATATATATATATATATGTTTTCATGTGTTGGGCGTGAAACCTGAAGCACATGATTGATGAGATGTTTTCTGTTGAGCGAGGAGCTCTAGAGAACATGAGTTTTGAGACATTTGTGTTGAGCATGAAGCTCTGGAGCACATGAAAATATAAATTAGAAGTGTTTGGAATAAGCCCTGGAGCCTTCCAATTTGATGTTGAGCTTAAGCTATGGAACATCAAATCCCTGGCCATTGTATCCCTAGGTGTATCCTACAAGTACATCCTAGAATTTGTGTTGAGCAAGGAGCTATGGAATTGCACTAAGTTTGAAACTCCTTATTTTTATCATTGAGTTTGGGCTCTAGATAAGCTCTAGGAGTTACTAAAAATAATTAATATCCCGAGTGAAAATGAATCAAATAAATAAATGATCTCCTCTAACTTATTTTTAAGTGATTAAATGAACTTTTGAATTTTTGTATCTCATCAAGTACTAAATAACTACCATGTTATATGAGGGGATCCAACAGGTAAGGAGGTTTAGAGTTTCCTAAACTAGTATACNGTTTATACATGATATCTATAAAGAGTAAACATAGTAATACTATTAATAGCGATAAGAAATAAAGAAAGGCGACATATATTATTAATATTACTAAAAGATAAATAAATATTAGAATACCTACAAAGTCCAAATAGGAACTAGTTAAAAGTTTCTAAGTTAAATATTAAAAGTTCCTAAATTAAATAAAAAGGGTTAAATCAATAAATCAAATGATTCTTGATTTAACTTCCCCTTTGACTAAAAAGTATGCCTATAAAAACCCCAATCAAAGAGAGGCTTGGCAATCTTTTAGATATTCCATAATTCTATCTGATTATTCTTAAGAGAGTTCTTGGAGAACATTTTTCCTAGGAGGAAAAAGGAGAACTCATTCAGAACGTGATATCCTAGTTAAGGAAGCCTTACCTTAGGAGCTCTAAGCTAATTGCATGTTTGAACCACCTCGGGGGGATCCATATTGAAACTAGGAAAGGTTTTGGGTCATGGTTCGGTGGAATGTGGTAGTTTCCTAGTGATTCAACTATTTATACAGAGGTCATATCTATTTTTGAATTTGTTAATACTGGGTATTTGAAATAGCTTCATCTTCCATGTAAGATGTTCTTCATTTTTCCCTTACAAACTACCCAAGTTTTACTATTTGAAATATATTGAACTCTGAATGACTATGTAGTTACTGTCTACTATAAGATAGGTTATATTTTTTGTAGTTCCTTTTGTGTCTATTAATTTAAGGGTGTTGTATTTCTAATTCCTTTTTGCAATATTTTTCATGGCTTTAAGTTTATTTCCAAGAACTAGAACTAATCAAAATAGAGCCTATATATATTATCTCTACTATAATATTTCATATTGTGAACATGCTTATATTAAATATAAATAGACTCAAATTATTTTATCCATAGTATTAACCTAATCTTTATGTAGAATCTCATAACAGAAAATATAAAATGGAAAACACTTTAAATTAATTATAAATACAATAGAACTATAAACAAATCCTTCTCATTCTTATAAATAAACAATAATATCAAATATCAAGCTAAGATATCGAATACCTCTAACGCATGTGGGTGCAAGTGCCTCATTCATCATAATCACACTATATATTCCATAATTTAAACATAAAATACAATTATCCAAATCATATCTCATAAGAGAGTTTTCCACAAAATAAATCAACCATAAACTTACGAAACTCATTAAACATATATCGTATAAGAAAAAGGGTCACATGATTGAATCATGTGGGCATTCATGCCAATCCCAAGTTATCCAGGCACATATTCTTTACAACTAGCATATCCCAAGATCAAATCGTGTGAAACTCATGACTCCCAACCCATGATACATTCAAAGAATGGCTAACATAAAACCGTGTAGGATTTGTTAACAACCATTTTAACATTGTATTAACTCATGAATATTCTATAGATTCTACGCTGTAAAAATCAAATGCCATAAGAGTTAACCACAGATTGAAACCATTTCCGTGTCAAAGTTTCCCCATATCATTTACCAAATATTTTATACACGCCTTAAACCATGTTTTAACATAGCTTCATAAACAAATAAAACCACAAGTTATTATTTACACGTTATATCCATTTTGTGGCTCACGACCATTATACAAAAATAGTAAACCCTCAACATAATCAATTAAAACTATGTATACGCTAAGCTTAGCCACAACATCCTTTTCATAAAGATTAAACCCTATAGCTACGGTCATTTCCAATTAAATACACACATAAGGAAATAAATACTACAAATAACTATAATCAACATAGTTTCTACGCTACATGGAAAGAGTTCCATTGGGAGTGATGGCACAACTCTAAAAGCCAAGAAATGCTGTTAAAATATCCAAATAAAGAACTTAAAATACAAATGCAAGTTTATAGAGAGTCAAAACATTTCCAACTAAGAATTGTAACCACGATACAAACATAGTAGCAAATGCTATAGAAATTAACCACTATAACTTATATAAGGATTTACACACTCATGATTATGAGCCAATCCACCATTGCAAGCAATGGTGCTCTCACCATTTACCAAAACCCGACATCATTAACAAAACACATAGTTTGTAATACTAACCATGACCAACATTATCAACCAAAGTATTCATTTACACAGTTGAACCACACGAGTCTCAGCTCGAAGGCACAAAACCCAACAAAAACCCCAATTCATATACACGTCTCTTGATGCTTTACTTCAATTACACCACGGGGGCGTCACCTAGGGACCAATATGATATCACGTCCGTTCATATTGGGGGCTTAAAATTAAAAAATTAAAAATTAATATATTGGGGGTATATTAGGGGTAATTAGGGTTTTTTTTTACTATTTAAATATGCAATATGCTGGGCCAAGTTTTATTCAAATTTTTGGCCCGAGCCATTCACGAGTCCTCCGAGCCTTGCCTGTGTGCCTGTGCGTGCGAGATGTTCCTGTGCCTGCGAGCTCATTTGCTGAGGAGCTCCTAAGGCCGTTAGCATAGGAAGGGAATGGTTATACCAAGATATGCTTCAGCAACAAAAGCTTTGGTCTCGATGCTGCTCGTGTTGCAGAGAGAATCTTGATGGAAGTTCAGAGTAATCTGACTGATGTTGATCTTTCATATTTCATCTCGGGAAGAGGCGAGGATGAGGCCCTTCAGGTAATGGCCATATTTTCATCCATTTTACAAGGGTGTGTATTGAGGACCTTGAACCTTTCTGACAATGCACTGGGTGAGAAGGGCGTTAGGGATTTTGGGTCTCTGTTAAAATCTTAGAAAACGTTGGAGGAACTGTATTTTATGAACAATGGTATCTCTGTGGAGGCTACTAGATCCATCTGTGAGCTTTTTCCCTCCGTTGAGAGGCTTAGGGTTCTGCATTTCCATAATAATATGACAGGGGATGAAGGGGCAGAGGCACTTTCAGGGCTTGTTAGGAACTGCACTGCGTTGGAGGATTTCAGATGCTCATCTACTAGGGTTTGTGCTGCGGGTGGTATAGCTCTAGAAAAAGCTCTAGGAGTAGGTGATAAATTGAAGAAGTTGGATTTAAGGGATAACATGTTTGGGAAGAAGTGTGGGGTTGCTTTGAGAAAATCCATTTCAGGCCATTTGGGTCTCACAGAGGCTTACTTGAGCTATCTTGGTTTTCAGGATAAGGGGACAATAGCTCTTTCCAACAGCCTCAAGGAAGGGGCTCCATCCCTCAAGGTTCTCGAGATGGCAGGCAATGAATTTACTACGAAAGAAGCTTCGGCTTTGGCAGAGTGCCTTGGTTTGAAAAACATGCTTACAAATTTAGTTTTGTCAGAGAATGATCTCAAGGACGAGGGAACTGTTGTGATCTGCGGAGCACTTGTGGAAGGCCATGAGCATATGAAGGAACTTGATTTGAGTTCAAATTTCATTAGCGCAGAAGGGGAAAAGGTTGCAGCTGAGTCTGTGATCAATAAGCCTGACTTTGGTCTGGTGAATATTGATGGAAACTACATTTCGGAAGAAGGAATTGTTGTTGTTAAAGATGTGCTGGGAAGAAGTGTCAAGAGTGCTTCTATGCTTGGATCTTTGGAAGATAATGATGCAGAGGGCGAAGGTGATGACTATGAGGGCAAGGATGGGGATGGGGATGAGGATGATGATGGAAATGAGAGCAGTGACAATGATGGTGATTTAGAGGCCAAGCTTAAGGATCTGAAAATGCAGTAGCACGGTGTATAATCTTGGGATACACATATAAGGACAAATTTTGGCCTTCATTTGCTGCGAAAGCTCTGATCCCCTGAAGGCAAACTTTTCGAGTTTTGGTTGCTGTAGATAAGTCCCATTATATTTAAATGATTAGAAATTCTATCACCGGCTAAATGTTGTTTTCTGAATGAGAAATGTGATTTTGTAGCATTTGGCTACCCCAGCTTAAGTTCTGTTTCTTGTATTGCACGTTTACTTGTGTTTCAGTTAGAATTTATTTTTCAAATTCTTCATCATTCCTAATGAAGATGTTTTTGGGTACTTTGAGGTCCTTTCAATTTTTTGCTACCACAGCTTTAATATCTTTATTTGATGTGCTTCGGCAAAAGTATGAATGTTGCTATATTTTCACATTGGTATGCAATGTTCAAATTTTATATCTTGGCTTGACGTTATTTTTTTTCCTTATTTGAGTTAATGTGCTCGTTTATATCCATTCAGTCTAAAATGATTTTGATGTTCAAATTGAATGGACGGTCAATAGTGTAGATTTTAACACAAATGGTGGACGTATCTGGGAGTGTGAGAATGGATTCTTCATTATCATGTGATATGTTCTGGACAAAATGCTTTTCCATAGATGCGAAAGAAGTGTATTGGAGTTGAATATATTTGTGTAAACCTCCAATAAAAGAAGCCAGAGGCTCCAGATTTTGTCCGTAATAGCTCCATGTTGCTTATTTGGAACACAGCTAAAATGTTCTTGCCTATTTCCTGTCATTGAAGTGTTGTTTCCCTGTTTAAATTTCTTCAGATTTTTATTACCTGCTAATTTTACCAAATACATCATAACAAACTATTAAACATAATGCATGCTAATCTCAGGGAGGGGTGCTAGAAGTAGTGCACCTTTATTTTTGGGTCAAATTTGCCATTTGGAGGGGCAAGAGGACTCCCACTGGGAAAGAGGACCCTCATCCCTGTTGAATTTTAACATGTATATGATATTTTCAACAAATTGCAGACTGTATTAGAGATAGGACTTGAGATATTAACAGCACTAAGATAAATACAGTAGTCAATTAAGGATCACACAATTGAACACACGATTTTTCACGGTGAAACCTTTTAAGGACAAAAACCCCAAAGCATTAGTAATTCATCCTCTAAATGAGATGACTGAGTTTGTACATGAAAAGGAATTTTTGTTCTCAGAACTCTGAGATGAATGTATAAATTTTTTCCAAAACCAAAGTAGCCCTAGCAGGCTTACTTCTGCTACCTCTGATACCACCTGTGATGTACTGTAATGTACCTTCTGCAACGTCAACTTGACTGCTGTTGCCTGTGACCACCGAGCTTGCTGATGCTGCCCACCGTGACCTTCATTGAGGCTATAGCAGCCTCCTGCTAACTATGGCCACCAAGGCTGTAACAGCCTGCTACTGCTAGCCGTGACCACCACTGGCTGGATCAGCCTCCTACTGCTAACCCTAGCCACCACCAAGAGTGTTGCTGCTGCCCTAGTCTCCACCAAACCTACTGTTGCAGCTTGCTGCTACTACCAAGCCTGCTGTAGCAGCCCTTGTCACCACCAAGCCTACTGTAGCAACTTGCTGCTGCTACCCTTGTCACCACCATGAACTGTGTGCTGTGAAGGGAGAAGACCTAGCAGGCTAGGAGCCACCACACTAGGAAAAGATAAAGAATAAAAGAAAAATCAGCCACGATTTTTTTTTCTTCCATAGCAGCGATGTTGATGAGGGTCCCAATCACGAATTGCCTCAGTCAAATGGAACAGTCAAGTGATAGTTGTGTGTTCAAATAATTTGCAAATGTCATTTATTTATAGTCCATCAAACATTTAAGTTGGTTCCACATAATTAGGAGTTGACATTAGGGCTTCCTTTATTTTTCATCTTTGACCCTTGACTTTTAATCTTTTGTGGTACAATGTTCTTCTTGGTGTTTTGACTTGTGCCACTTGGTTATTCTCTTGATGGTCTCATGGACCAAGACTAGGGTTAGATGGTCCTCCAAGTATATTTGTGTTCATAACAAGTTGTCTTACGGGTCCTCATGGTTCATTCATGCCCACTCAAAGTACATCTTCATAAATAAGGAGAATTATCCAATGCTTTATCTTGATCTTCTTGTGCCACCAAGGTCAGGTGCTAGATCTCTCAACTAGGGGTAGCTAGTCCCTGGAGAAGGTCTCATAGCACATAGATCAAGGAGAGGAGTGCATCACTTGCCCAAATCCAGTCTAGGGATTATGGTGACAACTTGGTAACTGACTAGGTGCCTCAACTCTAGGCTACATCAGATGACTCAATGTCAAATACTTGGTAACTGAGAAAGCACTCCATTCTCCCAGAGAATGTCTCTCAGCGCCAGGCTGAGATTCTAGCCCTGGACTAGATTAAATTCTTGTTAATTGACTAGGTTCCTCCATTCAGTGAATGGCCCTCAAAATAGACTGCTACTACAGCTTTGAATGCCCACCAGACGGTGATCTGAATTTGAAAAAGATTTTCCTTTGGCCTCACTGAATGCTGGAAACCTTAGCTGTGAATGTCGAAAACACTATTTTTCTGTGTTGCAGAAGCTATTGAAAAAATATGAGCATAGTGGGGCTTATTTTGTAGACTAGTAATTATAAGGGGACAGACTGAGGTTTTCATCAGGATTTTGAGTCAAAATTGCTTGGCTGTGAAAACTCAGTTAGTACTTGTGGGCAAGAGTTTGTCCTATGAGTACTTGCAAGCTAGACATGCTGGCATTGAATTTGACTATCTGGCATTTTGAAACCATTTGTTTTGAGAGGCGATCCAGGTTTGACTCATGAGTCCCAGTATATCTTGGTGAGTTTTGCTACTTGTTTCCAAGGGTGGGCATGCTTCCCCAGGGAAATGCTGATTGGAAATGTATGAGAAACGAAATTAAGCAATCTGTAGGATAATTTGAAGGATATGTAAATCTATCCTTTATAGAAGTCTTATAAGTTCTATTTAAATTTATTATGGGATCCGGATTTGATAAAGTATATGCATGGCAGTTGGGCTTTGGGAGATGGTACTCATCTGTCTGATTATATCCTAATTTATAAACATAGAATGCACTTTCTGTTGTTACCAAATGATTATATTGGACTTCCAGTTGACTACAAAATAAATCGAAGCATGCCTGCATGAATAGTATAAGGTGGCAAATGGTGCCCTGAATGTATACTTAGTTTCAGTGCTAGTACAAGTAGCCAACTAAGAAAATAATGCGTTTTGTAAGAAAGCATTCTTCTTTTTTGCATATTTTCTTTAATCATTGTATTTATTATTTTAGTCTATTGTTCAATTGCTAAAGTTGATAACATTTTTCTCAACATCTGGCTCTGATATCATGTTGCAAATTGTACAAGCTAGGAATCAAACCCTCAGGCCTGGGCTGCTTTATCGCTGAGCTAGCTGCCCTTTTTGTGACTAGTTCAGTATCAAGGAGAGGATTGATTTCTCTAATTCTTTCCTTCAAGCGACAATTTGGCTGAAGCCTCCTAGCCAACACAACTAAACTTGATAGAATGTGGCTGCCTTTAGATTTGAATGGTTTCAGAAGCACCTACATCTTTGAATAAATTAGACACAATTATCTGCCAAAGTTAATTTATATATGGTTTATAACGGTAAGGGCACTTGTTAACCTTATTTTAAGATAAAATTTTAAAAAATGTATTACCATATCTCACTTTCTTTCATGTCTGACCAAGTTATAGTAAAATCAGCCCAAGCAGATTAATTTTTAAGTAAGTGCAAAGAATTTGTTTAAACTTTAAAGTACCTCGGGATATTTTTGAAGAGGATGGAGATCTGCAGGTTAGTCAATTTTGAAAATGTGCAATGTATGTAAGTATTGAACAGAATGAGAGTGATTCATGTCAAAACTAAATAGTAATCAATAGCCATTGTTGATTGGAAAGTTTCAAAGCTTGAACCCAGCGCTGCACAACCTTACCCTCACCCTTACACCCATGAAAGGTCAACTAGCATAGACCCTCTAAGCCTGGGTTTGATATGCGCCTCGAGGGAGCTATAAGTTGCATATATCGAAGTCTAACATTTAATAGATCCCTCATTTGTTTGAACTCCATATATTGATCTTCTAGCTTCTCAATCTTGATGTGTATATGAAACCAGGGTCCAGCTTTAGATGGGTTTGTAATACGTTCAGTATTCAACGCATACAGAGAAATATCTAGATTTAATGCACTGTTAGATAGATCCCACCCACCCAAGTTTAAATGGGTCTTTGCTAATGTAAATATTAAATGTACCATATGCATTGTCTAGATGCAATGCGCTATTAGATGGATCCCCACCCACCCAAGCTGCTGAGCACCTCGCTTCTATCTCTTGGTGCAATGAATATCATATTATGGGTTTATTCAGTGGTTAATGATCATATAAGATTCAGGTGTATGAGAATCCTCAGATCTAGAATCCATGCCCTTCTTGTTCACTTTGTCTTCCCACAGTGTTTTTGATGTCTGAACCCTTAAACAATTTTTGTAAGACTGAGGGGCATACTGTAGAGGAGTGATTCTTATAAGCGACCCTTGCATTGTATTTTGATTTTTCCTCTTTACAGACCAGATTGGCCATTGGGGAATACTAATATTTTGATGTTTTTAGCAATGTTGCTTTGTAATTTAGGATCTTTGTTAGTAGATTCTCTAATTCATGGCCTGCTTTACTTGTATGATGTTTTACCTTGGAGATGCAGTAGTAATTCCCTCTGCACATTCTATAACATTGTATTTTGTTTTTTCCTATTTATGGACCAGATTGGCCTGTGGGGTATATCAATATTTTTTTTATTTCTATGCTATTTGTTGTTTAATTGAGGTATGCAGGTCACAGAGTTGAAGCTCTCGGTAGACAGTTTGGAGAAGGAAAGAGACTTTTACTTTGCAAAGCTCAGGGATATCGAAATACTTTGTCAAAATCCAGATGTTGAACAATTACCTGTTTCATAATTCAGCTGTGTGGGCCTTCTTACCTATATATTTGTTGTATATAAGTATATAGATGAGAATCTATTGCAAATACACTTATCTCAAAGTCAAGGTCATGTCACGATGATATAGGAAATCCCTAGTATCTCTAAGTTATAACTTGTTCAATTCAATAAATTGAAAACATTAAACCAGTGACTGTAAAGAGATTTAATTAAGATTTTTTCTAAAATATTTGCAACTGCTTGGGTACTGGTATTACAAGTAATCCATTCTGCTAAGAGTGCCTGCTATGCTACAATGTACGGTCTAAGCAATGCAATCCAACGACCATCACCACCATTGGTATGTGGTGTCAAGTCATGAATAAATAAAAGTTATTTGGACACAACAGGATAATTTGGTACCTGGATAGATTATGAGAGAGAAATTCCGGGTTTAAACATCAAGGTTCTACCACTATCCTAATGAAGAAAATTTCTTCCTTTTTCATTCTGGGTAGCAGTGACATAAATGTAAGATAATGTCCTCTATTTTTCTCGCTAGGAAAAATGTTACCTGATTATTTTATTTTGAAGTGGCTAAATGTACCATATTTTTGCCATGGGTTGAGAAGTCCAAGGCATGAAATATCACTTGTGGGCCGAATACTCTTTTGCAACATGAGAGATCACTTCACTCTCTCTTTTTCTATAGAGAAACAATTTGTATTTTGGGTAGCAGTGCCATATATGGAAGATATTGTCTTCTCTATTGCTTTCATAAGAAAAAGTCGCTTTTTGAATCTTTTATTTTGAAGTGGCTCAAATGTAACTCCATGCCATATTCTGACCATGACCTGAGAGGACCTGGCCATGCAATACCACTTGTGAGTTGAATACTTTTTTGTAACATGAGTAGCCACTGCACTCTCTTTTTCTTTAGAGAAAGGATCTGTATTTTGGGTTGAATGTAAAATATTGTCCACTCTATTGCAAAAGTGGGTACCTGAATCTTTTATTTCGATGTGGATCAAATGTAAATCCATGCATTATTATAATTATGGATTGAGAGGTCCAGGGCCCACGCAATCTTACTTGTTGGCAGAATATTATTAAGTAACACGAGAAGTCAGTGCACTCTTTTTCTTTAAAGAAAGGATTGGTATTTTGGGCAGCAGTGGTATAAGTGTAAAATATTACCCCCTCTATTGCTCTCATAATAAGAATTGGGTACCTAAATCTTTTATTTCAAAGTAGCTCAAACGTAATTCCATGCCTTATCCTCACTGCGGCTGGAGAGGTCCAGGGCCACGCAATATCACCTGTGGGATGAGTACTTTTTTGTCACATGAAAAGCACTGGATTCCTTTCTGTCTTTAGAGAAAGGATTTGTGATATTCTTTTGTTGACTGTGGAAAGATAAAAAAATGATTAGTTGTCATAACACACAAATGGTTCCAAGACTCAAGCCCAACAAACCTTGCATTTCATAAATACGGTATAGCCCTAAAAGGCCATACCACCATTCGAGGATGAACCCAACTAAGAAGAACTTGGCCTTCCATTGCACAGGACATTAATGACTATTCAAATTAGTTATGTTGTCACTATTATAAATGTTTCTGGTAGTTGCACTGTTATATGTTCTCTACATAACCACCTATAAGCATTGTTCATCCTATATTTCTTTAAGGGCTTGGCTTTATTCCAGTATTGAAGTCCCAACTTCAATAGGATGGATTCCTGAATATGCCTTTTTGTCACCTACAAAACCAACCTATCAAGGTTGGTGAATTCAAGGCACATTCCTTTGGCCTTGGCCATGGTATATAGCCCATGTCAAATAGGAGAAGTGAAGTGGTATTGAACAATATTAATTCTTCTTTTAAAGAATCTCAAAGATGAGAACCAAGGTAACTCGTCCATGGTCTTGCCTTCCTTTAAGAGGATCTCTTCCTTTAAGAGGATATGTGATGACCATATCGAGAGATTGTTGAATGACGTGCTGTTACCACATCATATTGCAAAGATGTCCTCATTTTCATGAAAAATTTCACATTTTCAGTAAAAGAGGTACACATTTGATGGAGCTAGGTGGCTTATGTTTCATGTGTAGATTTTGCCTTATGTACACCCCTAGTACATTGGTTTCTGTGATGAGGGTGATAATGATTGGTTAAATGTTTTTTGACCTTTATGGCAGAGCACTTGGCTATATCCATGGGATAATTGTTGCTATTTGATGACACTTTTCCTTATTTGGATCATTTCATAGCATGTAGAATGCTTGGTTGATATGGGATAATTGTTGCTGTTTGATGACACTTTTCCTTATTTGGATCATTTCATAGCATGTAGAATGCTTGCTTGATTGGGCATATTTTCACATTTATGATGACATGGATGGTGTTGGACCACTCTTTGACATGATTTAATGAGCAGTAAAGCCCTCACCTAGACACACTGACACAGAAGTGCAGTCTTCTCTTCATTATCTTATCAATGCTGTTTGGTTTGTGATATAATTAAGAAGGGTTTTTCATGGCTATTTCATATGAAGTAATACAGCTTTTGGAGATTGTAGAAACTTACCACTGCAAATTTGAGTAGATCTGTGCATAAAACACAGCAGTGAGCAGCATATTCTTTCATGTCTGGGCATGATCTGAGCAGAATATGTTGTGAGCAGCATATTCTTTCAGGTTTGGTTAGGATCTGAGTAGAATATGTTTACTCTTGTACCAAGGACTCAAATCAATAGCAGAACAACAAAGAAGTGGCTACCTTTAGCAACTAGGATGTTAGTTATTGGTTGCTAAGCACAAACAGATATTGGACATAGTTCTAATATACAACGGCTGGAAACCAATGTTACCACTTTTCCATCTACTGATGAGAATTCATCTTGAACAGTCAAAACTTTTGTCTAGCCAAATTTTACTATCCATATACAACCTTTTGTCTAGAAATGTTTTCTGCATGAGTTTAATGGAGTGACAAATATCAGATTTTGATACCTGTAATTTTGAACAGATAGTTGCAGCAATACAGAGGATTCTATATGCTGTTGATGATAGTCTAGCTGTAATTGCTGAGGCACAAGCAGTAATATACAAGTCATCCAATCCATCCGATGAAAATGATGAGAACAAGGCAAGGAGAGATATTAACAAACGTAAATTAGCAGGGACACCTGAGGTTGAAGATGCTACGAAGTCTAGTCTTTCCCCTAGACAGCGAAGGAACTCATGTGAAGAGTCTAACACCGTAGATATATACGAGAGTACTTCACCTTTGAAGATGCGTTAATCGGATGATAAAATAATTTCTTCTCTTATTCAATATCTGGAGGAATCCTATCAGCACCGGTATGATCTATGCAGAGAGACCTCTTGTTTCACTGATTGGAGCAGGGCTGCAAGGAATGGGCAAAATTGTGCTTTGAACAAATAGTTTGCCATGAGCAAATATTCTCTTTTAATTGTTCTATTGCAATTGTAGTAATTGATGAGATTATTAGTATGATGACATGCCAATGCCAAATGGTTAACATGGTTTTGGGATACCTTCATGATGGTACCCTGTTATGGTCAGTTTTAGATGGACACCTTCATTCTTTTCAATGTTGGTTCTAGTTGGGTGTACCCTGTTATGGTTAGTTTTAGATGACTGACAGATTAGGTGTGAATTTCCTCACTCTTGTTTTTCAAGTTTCTTGACAGAGCAGGGCGTGTTTTCCAGCAGGCCCTTTTAGGTTTCTTGACAGAGCAGGGCGTTTCTTCCAATTTCAGGCCCTTTCTGAAATGTAATGGGTGTGGAATGGAAGGTTTCAGGAAGAAATTTTCCAATTACTTAACAAGGTTGCATCTTCTACCCATGCAAAGAAGATGGTATGCTTTAACAAACTGAAAAGGTCTTCCTGGAATAGAATGAGAAAATGAAATGAAGCTTATAGGCCACTCTTGTATATTCTTTGTTGTTGGTATCATGCCAAGTGAAATTAATTCTGTATTTGATTGTAGGCTTGGAAGAGGAGCTATGTTTGACTTTAGATAATAAGGCTGTACAAGAATATGTACAGGTGGAGAGAAATTCATTGTAGTTTTGGGCTGTGACTGGGTACAAGTGTTTTGAGATGCACATCTTGAATACCAGGCAGAGTAGATAATTCTTCGAAAGGTCTTTTTAATATTTTGTATTGGGTTTTATTACTTTAATGCCACAAGAGTCCATCTAAATGTCTTTCATTGTATATATTACAACTTCCAATTTCAGATCAATTGTTTTTGAATACTTCATTTATTTTTCCTGCTTGCAGCAGCACTCTTCAACTTGCTATGATGACTCCACTATCCAGGTACTACTCTTGGATCACGTTTTACTGTGATCCCAATTTTTTAACAGATAACTGGATGGATTCTGGGGTTCTCATATATATGATCAAGAACAATATTTATATGACAAGAAACATGAAGAATCAGCTTATCAAATCTCTAGATCTTCCATTTTAATGGAGGATATCTCCTATGTTTTTCATAAGTTAAACATGGTGCATCCCTAATGTTTTTAATTGTTTAATGGATATGCCCGTTCTGGTCTAATGAATTGTCTTGTATTTTATATGTTTTAGCAAAATGATTATGTAACTTTCTGATATCACATTGTTTCTTCGTTAAGTACAAGAACAAATAATTTCCTATTGCGACAGGGGTCATGTAAGCATATCGCCCACCTATTTATTTGTGCTACAAGTACATATATACAAAATACCAGGTTTGTTCATGTACTGAATTTCCCTTGAGGACTATTTGAATCTCGTCTACTATTGCTGCTTAATTTTGTACCCTTTGAGCAATTGTTCATTTTTCCACCACAAAGTCTCATCAGTGGATTACTGATTCCTCCGCAATTCTTCATAGAAACTTGTTGATTTGTCTTTGTTGACAGAGAACCTATGACTACCTTGCCAAAAGACTGAAAAAAACCATCTAAGAGATTCTGGCAGTGATGCATACAGGTTTGGAGATGGAAAGGATGGTTCGATTGCAGCATTGACTCTGACACATGCCACTCAGAATAATGCAGATCCTTTGCTCCAAGGAGCTTATGTAATTGCGATTCAGGTCATCTTGTTAGAAGTGTTCTCAGAGAAAAACATCTCTGGTTTTTGTTGTTTATTTAAAGTCTATTGAAACTGCTTGGATTTTAGCATTACATCTAACCATTTTAATCATAAACCTTTTGTTAGACATATTATTTGTTCAATGCTTGAGCATGGATAGAGGGGTTCTAGTTGGTGTTCCATGCCTATGGGAATGACTATTATCTTTATTTAAGGTACAAAATACACTTGCCATTGATTTTATTGTTAATTAACAATCCTCTAGTACACTCCACTGCTAAAGAAGGATATTTTGTAATCATAGGCCTAGTGGCATAACTAGAGACAAATGCCAACCTGATGAAACCTAGGAAAGGCTAGTTGGTGGGAGCTATCTTCAATCAAGATTAGTCAAGTTATTGTAGTTTTTGCTACAAGAATGGGGAATTCTTTAGAGAGGTTGAAGTGTATGCCCTCATAATTGGATAAAACTATTCATAGATGATAGAATTTAGAACTTGTGAGTCCAAAGTTATTGGATGCTCATTGTAAGTCTAGCAAGAGGGCAAATCGAGAAATTGCAAGAGAAGTAAATGACCTCTTAATCGAGGCAAACTAAATCACTAAGTTGTTTGAAGAATAATGTAGGAGCATGCCCCTTAAAACCATATTTACTAAGTTCGAATTTGAATTTAAATATGGATAGGTATGATATGGAAAAAATGTGTAAAAAATCTAGCATGGAATTTTTGTGAGTATTCATCTAAATAATACAAATACATTTTTGGTGAATTTCAGCCATAAAATTCAAAGTGAGTCTGGTTCAATTTGGTCAAAAAATCATTGACTTCACTAAATTGTAACTGAGGTGAATAATTCTGCTGATTGGAATTGACCTGAACCTCCAGTTTGGATGAATTTGGTAACTGTGCTTAAAACCATGCCAAGTTGGTCGATATGTTGACATTAATGTTTAGTTGTAGACAACTTAAGAGTGTGAGCCATATTAGAATGTTGTAAAAACTAGTAAACCCTATGACATGGGAGAATAACAAAGCCATGGATCTAAGACTATGCAAAATAGAATACGAGTGAATGAAGAGAATCGAGTACAACATATGGATAAGACATCATTAGAGTATATTGTAAGGGAAGGTGTTGTATGTAAGAGATTTAAGGAATGTCTCAAGGTATATGCCATGGCACTGGGTGTAGAGGAATCTAACTAAATATAGAAAACTGGTGGAAAAGCCAAAGACAAGTGAATTTTATAAACACATGTACTCTATGTAATTAATTCATGGCCCTTTTATGAATTAGAGTGCTAGTTACTTGAATATCTTTTATGCTTTGTTGATATTGTGTGACATGGTTATGCATAAGTTATATTAGAGCCATGGAGATGTGTGAGTGAGCAAGTTTGACATGCTCCTATTTGTTTATGTTGTTTTTTACATCTG
>LPNX010930690.1:0-49241 GCA_001517045.1 Pseudotsuga menziesii | reverse complement strand
TATGTAGGATTGAGATGCTTGTTAGGTTGTGAGGATTGTTGGCCTTTGTGAGAGAGAACTTGAATGCACGCAGTGAAGTTTTTACGAGGGTAGAGCTATGTTAGTTTTGAGAGCATTTTGAGTGAAGCTTTTTGGGTGTGTTATTCTTTCCTAAAAAATTGCAATTGTTCTCTACTTGTGGAGTTTATGAGCCCTTGGAATATTGAAAGTTGTCTTAAAATTACTTGCAAAGTGAGGAAGCTTTGGTTCAACTGTGAAAGAAGTAGAGCTAGGCTCTCCACTTAAGATTGTCTCTCTATGAAATATAAATGTTCAACTAATGCTAGTCAAAGCACTAAGAAATGTATGAGAGTATTATGTATACAAACTAGATTTTTAAAGCTATTTTGAGAAAAGTTGTTGAAGCTCTAAAACAAAGGAGCACTAAAATATGCGTGATTTTCAATGAAAGCATTTAAAATTATACTACAACTGAAAAGGCCTCTCAGCCTCTGGAGTTGGATATATATCCAGTGTCCACATCTTGAAGTAGTTACTGAAGCAGTTACACACTACTGTTTGAGATTGGTACAAATAAACCCTCTCTTATTTGTTTTGACATCATGTGATACATTTTAATTCCTAATAAAGTGATTTGCCTAAGGGCGCCTATCAAGTGTCTCCCTTTCTTGTGTTTAGTTTTTTTCCCTTAGGTAGAAATATAAAGGGGTATAAAAAATGTAAATGAAAAAATGGATACATGCAATATATAGGGAAAATAGGGGTTTTTTAAAATCGACAAGGCATATTGGGAGGGGGTTAAAAAAATGATTTTTGGAGGTATTTTCCAATATTTTTTGAAAATAGGGGTATTGTTTCATATGCCATGAATGAACGTGCTATGGCATAGTTTCACCAAGTGAAGACCCTGTGAATTACACATAGAGAATTATGGTTTCAACCCTTAAAACCCAAACCACATATTCATTCAAACAACATTCCATGATCCAAGTTTGGGTTTTAAGGGTTGAAACCATAATTCTCTATGTGTAATTCAATGATCCAAGTTTAGGGCTTGAGACTCTCATTTCCAAAAGCGCATTAACTCCACCACGGTATCCTCCATTACGTGATTTCAAAACCCAAATCCCATAGTCTATACAAAATGGGTTGTGACAAATATCTACCATGCATTTCATAAACCCCAACTTTGGTATCGTGCACATATAATAAGGCCATAGTTCATGTCATATGTAATAAGTCATGAATGGCTTACAATACACCTTCAACATTTATATACAAAGAACCTTAACCAACATAGGGTGCAGAAATATTATCATAAGCCCTATACAATACAACATAAACCATATAAATGTTAAAGTACAGGCTCAAACTAAATCAAGGTCTTAATACCATAAGTAATCATGGTAACAAGTGTAAACATTGGGTATAATTAAACCCATCCTTTCTTAAACAACAACAGTAACGACCGTAATAAGAATCGCTAAGTTAGAACTGTAGGTTTGTCCATCATCTAATATGTGAGGTAGTTGAGCATAGGCAATATGTCTTTGTTTCACTATTATTGTCACTTTTCCATCACCAAGTGCACCTACAGAAAACAAAGAAATAAATGCATTAGTTCAATAAAGAACTAAGTAAACCATGTAGGCGCAAGTAAAACTAATTACCTTTTCAGGTGTTTCTACAAGGGATATAAGTCTCGCTAGTCCACCCCTTGACAATACAAGTTAAGTCAAGTCTATCCATAAAACAGTAAATCAAACATGAAATGACTGTAGATACATACATGTAAATACATAATCATTGACCTCAGATTTAAGCAACATAACGACAACATAGAATTACACTAATAACCATATCAAAGAAAATATCTAGAATAAGGTAAGAACAACTTAGGACAATTCACTTTAGGGTGCTCAGATGAAGTTGGTTCCACTTTTTAGTGCCACTTAAAAAATTAGAAAGGCACTTCCGAAGTGCAAATAAAGAACACATATGCATTATTGATGGTATGTTCAAAATAACCTGAGCCCAAACACAAGACTAAGGTTCGTGAAAACGTATCATGTATGCGATATATCGCATATGCGTTTCGTAAATGTTGAATATCGCATATGCGATATATCGCTATATAGGATAGAAACTTATTGCTGGAAGGATTGTGAAATGATAACAATGGATGTGGAAGACACGGTTCAAGTTTTAAAACTAGTAAACTACATTGATAAAGTTAATGGAGTTCACACATGAAATAACAAACAACCTAGAAATCACTAGGTTTCTTCTTGTTTCAAAAGGTTCCTAATATTTGAAATATCAATGATCCATGGCTTGACTTTGGAAGCCTCTATTCACCATGTGTAGGCTTTAATCGTTGTATAGCTAACTTCAAGATTGACTTGGGATAGATGACTAAAATAGACCATTTCTATTTGAGAATTTTTTCTCATGATCATATAGGAATCAAAATAAATATATTTAAATGGTGGCAAGAAGCATACATAACGAGGGGGGTCTTAAGTATTGTTTTCAACAAAGACTAAAAAATCTCAAAATAGGCTGAAAATATATAACCACGAAATATTTGGGAACATAATTGTATCTAAAAGAGATCTAGATGATAAAATTGATTGGCTTTAACAATATAGGATCACGTAGGGATGTTTGGGACAAATTAAGAAGGAATAAATGGATCTAAGGGCCCAATTAGGAATTAGAGAATGGAAAGAAGACACCTCATGGAGGTAGAAATATAGAGTCAAGTTACTAAAAAATTTGAAATAATGAGGTGAAATAATTACTTCGAAATATCCATTAGATAGCTTAGAAACACTATTTAATTCATCATGTCAACAATTTTTCTATTCTTGCAGTTATGTACAGGATTTTATTATTTCCTGCAAAGTTTCAAGTTGGAAAGAAGACACTCGTGGAGGTAGAAATATAGAGTCATGAAATCAATAAAATGTTCAAATCCATGGCCAATGGAAACCATTTCTACTTCCTTAAATGGATAGCAACATCCATTTTTTTAAAGGAGAAACCATTGTGGAGGATATACAATCTAAGGATATTCGAAATGTAGAGATCGAAATCCATGATTTAGAGTAACCATTCAGCAACGCTTCCATCTCACTGTCTTCTTCCACTACCTTCCCAATGAAGGTTTCCTACTTCCAACAACACCCAATCAATCAATTTCATTTTGATATTTTCATTGGATGGACTAGAATAACAAGGTCCAAAACATATCTATAGATTTTCCTAGAATTTATTGTTCAAACAAAACAATATGGCATAAATGAAAAATGTGAATTATATATATTGTTCTATCCGAGTTTGTTTGAATAGAATGTTTGTGCCAATATTGTAATCTCAGAAGGAACAAGATCAATCATATAATTTCTCATAGCCTTTATAGTATAATGAGCTTTGAATGACACTCTTTTCATCCTTCCTACTCTTTCCAACCTTCCATCAACTAGTTAATAGGCAAGCCTAAATTTTTCTTCATTAACATATGAGCTATTAATACACAATAATATATTTGGTATTGTATCATGAATTATTCCAATTAAAGTATATCTGGAGAGAACAAGAAATGTAAGAGGACTCACAAATGTTTCTTACATACCATAAGAAATTTAGTGCTTGTAAGTTGAAAGCATTATGTGTAAAGGGAAATAATGATCAATGCTATTAAATAATAACAAAATAGTGATATTATCTCCACAAAGTAGTATTTTAGCATTACATAGTACATATGGCTAATAATGGATCTCCACAATGTGCCTAGAAAATATACACAAATGACACCACATATTACCCTTGATAAAAAAACATGCAATATGGAATGTTGCAGGAAAGAATAAAATCCCATGCATAACTGCAAGAATAGAAAAATTGTTGACATGATGAATTAAATACTGTTTCTGAGCTATCGATATTTCGAAGTCATTATTTCACATTTACAATATCGCATAGGTGATATATTGCATATGCAATATATATCACAACTATGATATATCGCATATGCGATATTAAAAAGTAAAAAAAAATAAAACAGAGGCCGCAAGCCCCTCAAATATCATTTGCACAGGATCGGGACAGCGAAACACAACAAGGGTGAAATAGCACATAAGCGATTTTCGTTTTAGATTTTTGACATCGAGTTCAAGGTCGAGTGGCTCCAATAGTAGGTAAATGATCTTATCCTTTTCACTTAGTCTTCAATTCTTTAATTTTTCCATGATTTCATTGTTTTTATAATTATTTTAAACAAATTTATAAAAAAAATTGAATGTTCAATCAAAGAATGATTAAAAGTGAAATAAATTCTAGTTTTTTGTTTAAATCTTAACAAACAACACAAATGAACAACACAATGTGGAAAACACACCCTCGAATAACCCACAATAAACTAACCCACAACCTAGCCCAAACCCAAACCCAGAGGGGGAACAAGATCGAAACTCACAGATTATTGCGCGTTTGGCGTTGTTGAGGTGCCTTAGCTCATCTATTATAGGGGGGGATCATTTGAGAGAGTCTTTATCCAATGCATTGAACATAATAACAGATATAATTGTTGAATCCCAAGGAGCTCTGTACAACATTACCTTGTACAGAGAATTCAGGAGGCAATACTACACCGATGGATTGACTCATAAAGACATCAAAGCCGTTAAAATTACAAAATACCAGTTATTTTTATTATTCCAAGACCCTAGCACCGGATTGGTTCCACTCACCAGTTAAGCACACATTTCCATAGACTGGTGCATTGAACCAAATATAAAGGCCAATTGGATGGATCGTTGGTATATGGTATTCGATGAAGAACCCGATGGGAATAGGGACATTCCAATTTATTTCCTTAGGAATTTGTATGCAGAGTTCATCCTAGGGAAACATGTTAACTACTTCAATCTCTTAGGCAACCAGGGTGTTCGTCATGGGATGCCCCAAGATAAGGAAGGTGCTAAAATGGATCCTAAGCGTGTGCCACACCCACCACGCACACCAAAAACCCCTCGGGTATATCCTCCTACAGGTCTTGTGATTGAGAATACACAAGAGGCATTATTTGACATAGTAGATACATTGCTTCAGCATGGGACTGATGTCCAAGGCAATGTAGATCAAGGGGTTTTCACTTCTAAGGCGGGCCCATCTATAGATCACAGAGGATATGCAGAGTCTTCAAAGCATTGTGTTACTCCACACCCTTGCACATCATGTGGAGGCATATGTCATGGCCCTGCTTCTGACTTTCAAGACGATGGATTACTTCTCTTTGTAAGTAAAACTCATTATTTTCATATTATATTTTGTTTCATGTCAAAATTTTCAATTGTTTTGCAATTTATTTCTATTTAATTATCTAACAAATTATGTGAACAAATATACACCTCATGTCCCATCACACACCACAGTCGCATAGTCTGCCGATCAACGTTGAGAACATTGATGTGGCTGTCAATATTGCTTATGGGTTTGGTTCTTCACTAGTAGGGGTAAGAACTATACTTGTTAATTTGTCAATTTTATTTACATATTTATAGTATAGATTGTAACATTCAATATGTATCCTAATTTTGATACAACATGTTTTATGCAGGTTAACCAGGATGAGTATATTGTATTGCAGCCTATTCCCTCTCATGCAGAGGTAGATTCTTAGACACAGGTATTATTTGAAATATGCTTTTAATTATGTTTCACTTTCTTTGGAAAAATCATTTTACTTGTATTGCTTTGGCATATGTTACTTTATGCAGGAAATTATTGTTGTAGTGGTGCTTGAAGAGCACCAAAGCGAGGTTGTTGTCAACCCACCTCTTCCCCCCAACCAGGTATGTATGTTTTTCTTTCTTTGGTAACATCATTTTCCTTCCAGGTAGTATATATGTCTCTGATTCACTATTTTATATGAAATTGACATATATGTTACTTTATATGCAGGCCCCTAGTGAGGCACTGGTGCAGGAAGAGAACCAAATTGGTGGCCCACCTTTGATGAGCCAGCAGGTATGTTTACGTAGATCACTTTCTTTGTATGTTTGTGTATATCTTTCTCTGATTTGGTACTTGAAGAGACCCAAATTGGTGACCCTCTTCCCCCCCAAGGTACATGTATATTTCTTGACATTGGCATATATATATATATATATATATATATATATATATATATATATATATATTATGTAGTCTGATAGTGAGTAAGTGGTGGAAGAAGAGCACCCAATCAGGGTCACTGTTAGTGAGGCACCAGGACCCGTGATTACTTACTCACGTAGAGTAAGTAGAAATGCTATTTTGGTTTTGGAATTTGAACAAATGTACATAGAATTTTTAAAGGTTGGTAAATCAACTTACAAAATTTTGTTTTTCTATAGTCTCCACTGATGCGACCCATCCCTCTTGTTCAACGATGGGGATCACCAGTTAGTAGTTGGAAAAGAAAGCTACACTTCTCTGAATACTCTCGCAATGGTAGAAAAAGGGGGGATAACTAGAATAAATGTATAGGGGGCATACATAGATGTAAATTTTTGTTCATATGTACACATAGATGTAATTTTTGATCAACTATTTTGTATTATAACCATGTGGCATGGCAATTTTCGTAACATTATTGCTATACATATATAATATAAAGCAAGGTTCAAATTTATACATATATGGTTGACTTGATCTTGGAACATGATATGTGTTGATCACCTATGTGATATAATGATATGTGTGGTTTGTGCATGTGTGCTAACTTAAATAAATTTCCAATACTTAAAGGAATAATTTATGACTCATCAAGTTTTTAACATCATAACCATACCATACACTAAGTAAATTACATACACTAACAATCATAAAACTATGCCATGCATGGATGTGTAATATATACCATATCATACCCTACAATACCCTATGATACTAACATCATACAATTCTAACATACAATAACATACCCTACAATACCCTATGACACTAACATCATACCATACTAACACACAATAACAACCATAACATAACATGTACTTTAACATATACCATACACTAACATTATAACACTAATTCATGCATGCACATTTTTACTATAGCATATCATACCCTACAATACCCTATAATACTAACATCATACCATACTAACGCACAATAACATACTCTGCATTACCCTACGACACTAACATCATACCATACTAACATACAATAACATGTACCATAACATTTACATACTAACAATATGTACCATTTAAAACTAAGTCATGTATGCATGTGTAATATATACCATATCATACCCTACAATACCCTATGATACTAGTTCATCAAACCATACTAACATACATCATGTACCCTACAAACCCTAAATTGGTTGAAGTAAACCCTAGTTCCATTTCATTATTTGTCAACCCTAGTGATAGCATGCAAAGTGGTGTTCATGAAAGCCTAGTTGGTTTCCGATTTGTACATGGCCATGTGTTTCTAGTTCCCTCTCCTAACTTGCAAATTGCTCACAAAACCCTAGTTCCATCTCATGCCTTCTCAACCTTAGTTGGTGCATGCAAATTGGTGTTCATGAAATCCTAGTTGATGCATGCAAGTATTGGTGATCGTGTGTTTCTAGTTCCCTCTCCTAACTTACATGATTGCTCACTAAACCCTAGTTCCATCTCATACCTTGGTAACCCTAGTTGGAGCATGCAAATTGTTGTTCATGAAAGCCTAGTTGGTGCATGCAAGTATTTGTGATCGTGTGTTTCTAGTTCCCTCTCTTAACTTGCAAATTTCTCACCAAACCATAGTTCCATATCATACCTTGGTAACCCTAGTTGGAGCATGCAAATTGATGTTCATGAGATAAGGAAGCTCCACCATGGGCCTAATTCCATCTCGTCAAACTACCCCAATAGATAACAGCAGACAAAATAATGCATGATCTTTGCAAAAAAATTTAGTCAATATAGAAAATTTGGTTAAAATGATTAACATCCACGGAACTCTGAAATGTTAAGAGAATTACAGTGTCTTCCAAACAAGTTCTATAACTTAATAATTATAATTGAATATTTAAGTGACCATAACAATTATATTAAACAACTATTTACATATTGTTACCATGTTGGTCCTATATGGGAGAAAAATCCCAATTTCAAAAATTGTCCAAAAATAATAATAATATTATTATAGAAAATATCCAAAAACACACATAGTCTTATACATCCAAAAAACTGTATGAACCAAGAGATTATCTAACCTAGCAAAATATTGAAATATACATCTATTACATGTCACCTTTATTTGAATCACAAGGAATAAACCAAATAGGGCCCTTCAATTATCTCTTCTAACTCCATAACTTCCATAATTTGACTTGCTTTAGGAGGAGAATTGAAACAATAATGTTTAGTTCCCAAAAACATGCTGAAAATAAATGTACAAAGAGTAGCAGTATTTGACAATTAGGTCTTGTTTAACATCTAATTTAGAGTGATATCCTAGTCAACAAAAACCTAGAGAGTTTTTACACCACCATTGAAAGCGCATTTCATCAAGAGCATTGAGACCATTAATTATGCAAAGTTGTTTGTTCCAATGCTAGTTCCAACTTTATACTTACTAACATGCATATCAAAGAAAAATAAGATGCCCTATGATACTAAAATTCGGATCAGTTTGATATGCACCATCAAGGAAACCCATGACTTCTACTTGTCAATAATAACAACTTTTGTAAGCTACCATGGGAAAAGAATTAGATACATGTTTAGTGTACTTTTTGAGACAATGCTTGAATAAGAGATTAATTCTTGAAAAAAAGAATGATTTTTTCCTCAAATAAAATTAAGAACTAACTTCATCCATAGCCAAATCCCCCATATGAACATAAAAATAATTACTTTAAACATTTTGAGTTCTCTTTTTCCATACCAATGCCACTAACAATCATAATAAAAGCACCTTTCCACATCATGTAATTTCCTTTGTGTAGTAGACACAACCTTGAACATTTGGTGTTGATATAGAATTTTACATTTAATTCATGCTAAGAAGGAAACACAAAGTGGTTAGGCACACAAATGACAAATTGGAGTAAATAGTGACTCAATTGCTCACCAAACCCTAGTTCCATCTCATATTTTAGTAACCCTAGTTGGAGCATGCAACTTGGTGACTCATGAAAGCCTAGTTGGTGCATGCAAGTATTGGTGATCATGTGTTTCTGGTTCCCTCTCCTAACTTGCATGGTTCCTCACCAAACCCTAGTTCCATCGCATACCTTGTCTTGACCCTATTTGGAGCATGCAACTTGGTGACCCATGAAAACCTAGTTGGTGCATGCAAGTATTGGTGATCATGTGTTTCTAGTTCCCTCTCCTAACTTGCATGATTGCTCACCAAACCCTAGTTCCATCTCATACCTTGTCTTGACCCTAATTGGAGCATGTGACTTGGTGGCTCATGAAAGCCTAGTTGGTGCATGCAAGTATTGGTGATCATGTGTTTCTAGTTCCATCTCCTAACTTGCATCATTGCTCACCAAACCCTAGTTGGACATCTCATACCTTGTCTTGACCCTAATTGGAGCATGCAACTTGGTGACTCATAAAATCCTAGTTGGTGCATGCATGTATTGGTAATCATGTTGTTGGGCACTGTTTTTGACCCCTTTTTGCCTCTTAAATAACCTTCATTTCCTTCATAAAACCTCCATTTTTTAGTAGAAAGATTTAAAGTTCATCTATAAACCTTGGTTAAAAAGGTTGAGTAATTACAGGACAGCTAGGAGGGAAATGGAAGATCAAGAATGGATCCTTAATGTCCACAGATGGATGAACATACAACAGTCAAGTGAAGTGGCCTGTGCAGATGTCGAGTCAATTAGAGTCAAAGATGGCCACATGTTCTGCATTCAACACAAAAGAAGGAACAATGTTGATTTTGTGGAACTCCACGATTCTGAAGATGATCTCGTTACCTCTTAGCATTAATTATATGCAGGTTTATAGCAATTACAGTTTGATTTAGAATTTGTATAAATCATTTGCAAGACAATGAGAGAGGGCATCACGATTTTGAAGAGGAACGCACTTGTGCTTCCAAACTGCGTGGTATCTCTGTGTAAAACAATTCTGGTGAATGAATACAAAGCTTTAGTTCTGTGAAATCTTTTCATTGTGTGTTGGGAAAGACTTTGGAGGGCCCCCATCGTCGAACTCTCACACTTTCATGTTGCCGGTAGATCAATTTGATGGTTGCAGCGATTTAATTCTGGTGCTAACTATCTGAATCGTGTTAATGGTATGCATTTTATTGTAATTTCCAGTTTATAAATTGTAGAACAAGTTTAATCAATTTTTAAATCAATTCTATTGATGCTCTATTTCTTTAATTTACGGTTCAAATTATAAATTCTATTGTGCTGTATATCACCAACGATTATTGGATAAACTCTGTTTTATTTAATGGTTGAGACTGAATGCGTTGAAGGTTTAAATTAAGATTTAATTCATTATATATTGCTGAGTATCCAATGGAGAAATGGTAAAGAACATTTACAGATTATGAATATTGTCTTGTAAGAGAAATTAATTGGTGAATGTGTCTTCAGCGCTGATAGAACTCTGTAGTTTGAGCCTAGGTTTTAGATCTGTTATTTCTTTTTACCTCAGTCTTTTATGTTTTCACAAATCAACTACTGTATGCTTAAAAAGAGACAATGAAATCACCCTTGTAAGAGGATTTTGTCTCTGTGAACTACAGTATCTTAGTTTCTGTTAGTAGATTCATTTTCAGTTAGCTAAATTCCAACTGAGTCCAGCTTCTCTGTCCTAAACTTGGATGTGTCTCGAAGTTCACAAACCCGGATTGATTTTAAATTCAAGTTCTGATTAACACTAATAGATCAGAGCCCAACATTTTGGCGCCGTTGCCGGGGAGGCACTGTAGAAGCAGACTTAGGAACCTTAGATTTCTGATAAAAACAAAATTTTTAAACAAAAACACAGAATAGGTTTTACTTTTATGTCAAGACTAAGGGACGAAAAAGGAAGATTTCGTACAAACCCCCCAAAAACAGAACTAAAAGGAGCTTCTCTTCCAAAGGGATTTATCTCAACAGTTGGTAGTTCAAAGATGTCTGAGGAAGAAACGTCAAAAGGCCCAATAGCTGAGCAGAGAAGAGAATATGAAAGGATGTTAGAGATAGAAAATAAATGAAGACAAGAAAGAAGAGACCAAGAGAGGAGACATGAAAGAGAAGAGGAAAGAGGACATGAGAGAGAGGAAAAGGTAGAAGAAGATCAGGAAGCTACCTTCAAATTCCCTATTTTAGATACTAGTATTATTTTAGGGGAAGATGTCAAGATGAAGAACATTCCACCCTCTGTTTTACCAAACTTTTATGGCCTAACCTATGAAGATCCTGACTCTTTTCTATTTGAATTCGACATCTTGTGTAGAAATTATGGGTATACTGATGATGCCCATAAGCTCCATCTTTTCCCTGCTACCCTTAAGGCAGCTACCTTGAAGTGGTTTATGGGCCTAGGAGAACACTCTATTACTAGTTGGGATGAGATGAGGAAGATCTTTCTTCGGAAATATCAAGCCTATTGCAGATCAAAGGATCTCAAAGATGATATCTTTGGCATGACTCAACAGGAGGATGAGAGTCTAGAGGAGTATTTGTAAAGGTTTTCATATAACTTACAAAAATCTAAATACAATTCCTTAACATCAGAGATGATTAGAACAATATTTTTGAAAGGAATAAGAGAGGAGTATTTAGATATTTTAAATGTTATGGGCAAAGGTGACATTTCTTACCTTCCATTTGATGAAATACAAGATCTATGTCAAAAATATTCAAGAGGGAAAGCTAGGACTAGAAAAAGAGACATCATTACAAAAGTAAATAAGTCTGCAAATAGTGGTATTTCTAGGGCTGAACTTGGAAATTTGCTGGAGGATTTCAAAACCGATTTATTGAGTACATTGGGCACACAGGTTGAGGTAGCAAAAACTAAGAAAAGACAAGAACAACAGGACCAGGAAGATCAAGCCTTGTCCATCTTTTGTCCTAAGTGTAGAAAGAAGCACCCACTTAAAGAATGTCCTTTAAATGCTATTGAAATTTGTGGTTTATGCACTTTTAATCATAAGACTGATGATTTCCCTAGATTGAAAGAGTTGCAGGCAGCCCGAATGGAGGAAAGTCAAAGCATGGAGTCTCTCTACTTCATGGGACAAAGAAGACCTTGGTAGCCATGATTTTCAGGTATGTCCCAAGACCCTCTGCAACAATTTAATGCAAATTATCAAACTCCCATTCAGAACTCATGGAGTGCACCTATGCCTTGGCAAACCTGGTCTCCTCCTTTAGCCCAACCTGCTCCAAATTGGAGAGGTTATTCCCATGGTAATCAAACATATCAGCAAGCTTATTTGCAGCTATACCAACAACCTTCAGCCTATCCCCAATACCAGCAGCATCAAGTCCAAACTCCTTCTTATCAAACTCCTCCTTATCAAGCCCCATCTTACCAAGTCCCACAACCCAATATGGCTCCTCAATTGGGTCCACCACCTCAACAACTTCAATTTCCATCCAATCAGCCTCTACCTCGGCCTACACAACTACCAGATCATCCCATTCCAAATCCAAACAATAAAACAGAAATACCTATGTACAATGTTGATGATGGAATGGCACTTCCTTATTCAGTTCTTCCATTGCAAAATATTACTTTAAGATCTGGAAAGGCCTTACAAAAAGAATCTCCTATTATTGTAGAAGAACAAATAGAAAATGAGAAAAATACAAAAAAATTAAATACAGAAAAACCTCAATCAGAAAATCAGAGTCAAAAAGGAAAAGCTTTAGTCTCATATGAACCTCCTTTCCCAGAAAGGCTGGTTAAAGAAAAACCTTCAATTTCCTTACCTAACTTTGATGTTCTGAATGAGTTAAAAGATGCATATGTCAAAATTCCTTTAATGCAGGCTATAAAATATATTCCAATTTTCACTAAAGCAGTAAAAGAATTATGTCTAAATAAAAGGAAAAAGGATCCATCTAAAATACAAGTGGTAGGCAATCTTGCAGGTCTAATGTCTAACACTATTTTTATTGAGAAATATATGGATCCTGGGATTCCAATGGTTACTATTACTATCAATAATTTTTCAATTCCAAAGACATTGATAGATTTAGGTTCTGCAATTAATGTGATGACACTTGAAACAATGCAATATCTTCGTTTGACGAATCTTAGACCAACAACAACAGTCTTAGAATTAGCTGATAGGTCTAAGATCACACCTAAGGGAGTATTAGAGGATATTACTGTTTCTTTAGACTCTTGGGAGTATCCTGTTGATTTCATAGTGCTCCAGCCAAAGTCTAACCTAGGAGGTCATCCATTGATCCTTGGCAGACCTTGGTTAGCCACAGCAGATGCCTTCATAGGATGTAGGTCAAGTAGTATGCTTATTTCACATGGGACAGAAAGAAAACAAATCACACTCTATCCTTCTGCCCAAAGACCTTCAACCTTAGATCAATTGTCTTGGATTACTGAAACTAAAGAACAAGAAGAAGAAATAATTCAACCTATTCTGAGTATCAACCAGTTCTATGACTTTCAGGAAGCAAATAATGAAGACTTGTTAGACTATTTTATTGCTGAACCTGAAATTTCTGAAGAATTAAGAGATATACAATATGCTGCAGCAAATCAGGTTTTGGGTTATAATTTTCAAGAAAATTGCACAATACACTCTCTAGGATTAGCACTTCATGAACTTCTCAATGTTAATTCAATCACAGATAATCAGAGTAAGACAATTGAAATCAGTCCAGGCAAAAGTTTAAATATAAGTGCACATCTTACTCCATCACAAGAAGAACAATTGATTAATTTACTGAATACACATTCACATGCATTTTCTTGGGATTACACTGATATGCCTGGTATTCCTCATGAAACATGTACTCATCATATCTACACAGATGACAAAATTAAACCACTTAGACAACCACAACGCAGAATGAATCCTATATTAAAATAAATAGTCAAGGAAGAGCTACAAAAGTTGTTAAAAGTAGGGTTTATCTATCCCATTTCCGAAAGCCAATGGGTTTCTCCCTTAGTTGTTGTCCCTAAAAATAATGGTAAATGGCGTATATGTGTGGATTACAGGGAATTAAATAAAGCTACATTAAAATATTACTTCCCATTGCCTTTCATTGATTAGGTGTTGGATACCCTAGCTGGCAAAGAGTACTTTTCATTTTTAGACGGTTTTAGTGGTTATAATCAAATCAGTATTGCAATAGAAGACCAGGATAAGACCACCTTTACATGTCCCTAGGGTAACTATGCCTATAAGGTTTTACCTTTTGGCTTATGTAACGCCCCAGCTACCTTTCAGAGGGCAGTCCTGGCCATCTTTGCAGATTTGATTCATGAGTGTGTTGAGATTTACATGGATGACTTTTCTGTTTATGGAAGTAATTTTGAAGATTCTTTGGCAAACCTAAACAAAATTCTAAAGAGATGTGTTGACTCAAACCTTTCCCTCAGTAATGAAAAATGCTTTATGATGATGACTGAAGGAATCGTCTTAGGACATCACATTTCTGCATCTGGTATACAAGTTGATCCTGCTAAAATTCAAATAATTGAAAATATATCTGAACCAGCAACTCAAACAGATGTAAGAAGCTTTTTAGGGTATGCAGGCTATTATCGTAGATTTATTGCAAATTTCAGTAAAATAGCTCTGCCATTGTTCAAATTGCTTTCTAAAGATGTGAATTTTAATTGGGATACTGATTGTCAATCTGCATTTCAGACACTAAAGGAGAAACTCTCAACTGAACCCATCTTAAGAGGACCAAATTGGGCATTACCTTTTCATATTTCTACTGATGCCTCTGCTACTGCCATAGGGGCTTCATTAGGCCAGAAAGAACATACTTTAACTTATGCAATCTATTTTATAAGTAAAAATATTACACTTGCAGAATTAAACTATACAGTCACGGAAAAGGAAATGTTGGCCGTTGTTCATGCTGTCAATAAGTTTCGTCATTATATAACTGGTTATGAGATTTTTGTCCATACAGATCATTCAGCCTTGCGGTATCTAATGAACAAGTCTATCACTAATGGTCAGATTACTAGATGGTTATTATTAATGCAGGAATTCAACATCACTGTTCTAGATCGACTAGGACGAGAAAATCAAGTGGCAGACTTCCTGTCTCGTTTGCACAATACTGGTGAGATTGTTCCTGTTTTTGATAATTTTCCTGATGAACACCTGTTTGCAATTTCTATTATCACACCATGGTATGCTGACATTGCCAATTACTTATCATTAGGCCAATTACCACCATCTATGACCTCTAAAGAAAAGAAAAAGATTATTAAACAAAGTGCTAGGCATACATGGATTAATGGTGATCTCTTTTATACAGGATATGATTTAATTATAAGACGATGTGTACGACAGGATGAAATCCTAGACATTTTAAAAGCATGTCATGACGAACCATGTGGTGGTCATTTTGCAGATAAAAGGACAGCATACAAGATACTCAATCTTGGGTATTATTGGCCTACTATCTTCAAGGATGCTAAGAGGTATGTTAGAAGTTGTGATACTTGCCAACGGATGGGCCGGCCAGTCTGGTGTGATGAAATGCCACTCCATCCTCAAATCCTCATTGAACCATTTGAGAAGTGGGCCCTTGACTTCATTGGTCCAATTAATCCACCATCACAAGGGAAGAAGTACATTCTGGTATGCACGGACTATGTTACTAAATGGGTAGAGGCCAAGCCTTTACCAAGAGCTACGGAGCAAACTGTGGTAAATTTCCTTTTTGAAGAGATTTTTGTTAGATTTGGGGTGCCTATGGAAATTGTGACTGATCAAGGTGCCCAATTTACTTCCAAATTAGTGCAAGAGATAGTAGAAAAATATAATATTAAGCACAGAAAGTCCACTCCTTACCATCCACAAGCTAATGGCCAAGTGGAATCTACAAATAAAACCCTAGAAGGAATCATCACTAAGACTGTTCAGATGCATAGGAAGGATTGGTCAGCAAATCTTACTGAAGCTTTATGGGCATATAGGATCACTTGGAAAAATAGTACTAGTTTTTCTCCTTACCAGCTTGTCTATGGTAAGCAAGTCCTCCTCCCTATCGAGTTTCAAATTCATACATTTAAGTTGGCAACAGATTTGGGCATGGATCTTTCTGAGGCTCAGAAAGAAAGATTACTTCAGTTGAACCAGTTAGATGAGATCAGACAGGCTGCCATAGAACACAACACTCTGATCCAACAACAGCGGGCTCAATGGCATGACAAATTTATCAAAAAGAAGCAATTTCATGTTGGTGACTGGGAATTATTATTTGACTCCAAATTTAAAGATTTCAAGGCTAAATTTACTACTCATTGGCTTGGTCCATATGATATTGTTGATGTCTATGATAATGGGTCAGTCAAACTTAAAACTATAGATGATGAAGCACATCAATTTGTGGTCAATGGCCACCGCCTCAAGCTGTACAACAGACCTATCAATAGGATAGAATTTATACAACAACTTTCACAGCAAACGGAAATACAAGTGTTGGATAAACACATCAGTGTTTTTCCTTCACCTACTCCTTAGTTGTTTTGATACAGTCAACAAATAAACAAAAATAAATTAATTAATTAATTAAAAAATATAAAAAAAAAGGAAGTTTAGATGTGAAAACCAGTTTGCTGACACAGTATAAACTTGCATTTTCTCTGGAAAACCAGGCTTTCCTGGCCATTGAAAATTCACCAAAAATAAAGTCTTTTTCCAAATTCATGTTTTGTTTTACAAATAATGAAGATCCTATTTGACTTGAGGACAAGTCAAAAATTAGGCCTGTGAGGGGGATAAATTGTTCATGCTTCTTTAAAAACCCTCCAAGTCTTTTTCACAAGCAAAAGATTATGATTTTTCATCAACAGAAGGGACCTGATTACCAGCAATTTTATTAGCAGAAGGGACCTGATTACCAGACCTGATTACCAGCAATTTGAGGAGATTTTTAAAGGCAGAGGGCCTTGACTTGTGGTAAGGAAGAAAATATATACAAAAAGACCTGATTTTCAGTGAAAATGAAGGAAATTGAGACAGCAGCAGATAGAAGACATCAGAAGGACAATCAGAATACAAACCAATTTCACACTGGCAGCAAGCTCATCAAAGGAACATCAAGCAAGTCTGTAAGAATTTATGGTTTTTATGTTTAAAAAGTTTTCAAAATTCTTTTTTTTTTTAAGTGATGACATCTTACCAATTATTCCAACCTTGACTGTCCATACTGCCATTATTCTGATAAGTCTCTACCAGCTCCTTATTTACCTTTCATTAATCTCTGCCATTACCTCACTTAGTCTCTGTCAGCACTTCATTTTTATCTCTGCCAATACTTCATTTTCCACCTTAGGGGTCAGAATAGTTGACATAATCAAACCCAAGAGAAATTTTACATGGTCAACATCTATACTGGACTCTACAGGATCTACACTGCATTTTACAGGACATACATTGCATTCTACAGGAAGTATACTGCATACTACAATTTGAGTTTCAATTTGGTTTAAAGGATAAACAAGGTCTCTTTCTCAGCAAAAGTGAAACAGGGACATAAAAGACTTTCAAAGGTTTCTTTTGTACATGTATATAGTGCATTATACAATGGTTAAATTGAAGAAGAAAACAGAGCAAAAATACATCTTCAACACAGTTTTTATGAAAGGAAAAGGTTTATTTTTTAGAGAGAAAAGAAAACTTCTTTTATACAGCATGTTTATTAAACATAGGGCATATGATAAATTGAAGTATATATATTGCCAAATTGTTTACTAAACATTGGGCATATAAAAAGATTGATATGTTTTTTATCCTAAGTAAAATATCAAATGGAAATACCATACTTTGAAATGATGGAAAGAGAACATGGAAGATGCCCACGACAGCACACAAGTGAAATCGATTTCTGTTTTATATACCACGATTTGGTCATTTTCTTAGAAGCCGATTCCAATATTTGCTTCTGCATATGAAATCGATTGAAGGAAATTGACAGTAAGCTACAGGAAGTTTGAAAACATTGTTTGCTGAAGGTAATTTCCAGTGAGAAGGCCGTAAGCTACAGGAAGATTGAAATCGATTGCTACATAAAGGAATTGACAGAGAAAAGAGACCGTGGGTTATAGAAAATGTGAGATACCATTTGCTGAAGACAATCAACAGGAAGAAGGATTGTAAGCTACAGGAAGTTTGAAGATATCAATTGCTGAAGACAATTGACAGTGGAAAGAGGCCGTAGTTTACAAGAGACATCATTTGCTGAGGATAATTGCGCAGGAAAGAAGACAGCCAGTGAAAGGGGACGCAGTGAATACATCAATCTCTGTAAAAATTGTACAGGAAGAAGTAAAAATTGGTTACATCAGGGAACAAGTAAGCTTAAACTCTTTTCTTTGTTGGATACTATGTTTTATACCAGCAAACACTTCACAAATTCATAGTATTGTTGAAAGGAAGATAGAGACAGAATCAAAAATTGAAGATTTCTGTTTAAAATTTAAAATGTCAGCTAGATTGGAACCAAAAGAATTTAATTCTGCTGACCTTCATGAAAGATGCCTTGAGATCTTTGAAAACAAACAATGGATCGGTTTCTTTGAAAAATTCAATGGGCACAATGAGCAAGCTAGCTTGTCTTTTGCTGAGACCTTCAATGGAGAAAGAGCTAGAGTAGGAAACTTGCAAATTAGACTGTCAGAAGACATTCTAGCTCAAGTCACTGGTTTGCCACAGTAGGGTGAAAGGTTTTTCAAAACCAAACAGTTTAAAGAGAAGGTATGGATGCCATTTTTATGTAGGTCTAGGGCGGGATCAGTCAATTGGAAAAAGGGTATACCAAGAAGTTGGCTAGTCCATCCATGGGATGAGATAGTTTACATCATTCAGAAATTTGTTACATGTGAAGGCAGGTTTAGCATTATTTACCTCTATCATATTAGGCTGCTACAACATCTGAAAGGAGAATGTGAAATTAATATGCCTTACTTCCTGCTTCAGAGCTTGACTAAAATGGCCAAAGCTGTCCAAGGGCGATCAAAGGATAAGGTAACTAGTATTTTTCACTGTGGTCTTATTAAAATTATTATTCAGTATGAATTACACAGGCAGAATTTGACTTGGACAGAATTCCTAGCTCATAATCAATTTGAAAATCAAGAAGAGTTGCTTGAAGAAAATGCAGAGGAAGATGAACTATTGATGTTAACCTACCCTGAGGCAACAAGCTCAAAACCGCCTCAGGGGAAAAAGAAAAAAAAAGAGGTATTACTAATAACTGATGAGGAGGATAACTCTGAGGCAACAAGCCCAAAAACGCCTCAGAGAAGGATCCAAACTCGAAATGTGAAGAAGAAAGAAAAACAGGATCAAAAACAGGATCAGCTCTCACCACTTATCAGAGAAAGTCAAGAAAATAGAAGCAAGTTCAGAGCCAATCAGCATTGGAGGATGAGGAACATGTACAGACCTTGGGGAGTCTAAGAGAAGATTTAGCAGCTGAAACAGTACAGGATATTTCAGATCCTGATGAGATAATCAGGCAAACCAAGAAGATTAACCTCTTCTTTGACCGGCAAGAAAAAGAAAAAGAAAGGCAGTTCAAACAAGAATTGCCCAAAGATTCAAATTCTCTCTTCTCAGAACAGCAGGCTATGGAAGAGGAGAAAGAGCATTCAGCACAAGAGCATGGAGAATTGGGTGTGGATGCAACTTCTGAGCAGCTTCCAATAAAGATGAAGAAAAAGAAAGCTTCCAAAAACAGTAAGGAGATCAAAAGACTGAAACTTGAGCTAAAAGAACTTGAACAAAAGAATGAGAAATTAAGGGAAGTTAATTGGAAGCTAAAGGTTCAGAGAACACGTATCACTAAGCAAGCCTATAGATTGTACAAGCAAAGGAAAGTTTACAAGGCTAAGTATGAAAGGTTGAAGATTCTCTATGCATCTCGGGCATCAACAGATGCCTCATCACAGACTGAAGACTAAAGGCAGGATAATTAGCAGTAAATTTTGGTTTTGAACAGGGTCAAAGTTTTTGGCATGAGGACATGCTGCAGTTTCCTCTTGGGGGAGATGTTGGGCACTGTTTTTGACCCCTTTTTTCCTCTTAGATAACCTTCATTTCCTTCATAAAACCTCCATTTTTTAGTAGAAAGCTTTAAAGTTCATCTATAAACCTTGGTTAAAAAGGTTGAGTAATTACAGGATAGCTAGGAGGGAAACGGAAGATCAAGAATGGATCCTTAATTTCCACAGATGGATGAACATACAACAGTCAAGTGAAGTGGCCTGTGCAGATGTCGAGTCAATTAGAGTCAAAGATGGCCACATGTTCTGCATTCAACACAAAAGAAGGAACAATGTTGATTTTGTGGAACTCCACGATTCTGAAGATGATCTCGTTAGCTCTTAGCATTAATTAGATGCAGGTTTATAGCAATTACAGTTTGATTTAGAATTTGTATAAATCATTTGCAAGACAATGAGAGAGGGCATCATGATTTTGAAGAGGAACGCACTTGTGCTTCCAAACTGCGTGGTATCTCTGTGTAAAACAATTCTGGTGAATGAATACAAAGCTTTAGTTCTGTGAAATCTTTTCATTGTGTGTTGGGCAAGACTTTGGAGGGCCCCCATCATCGAACTCTCACACTTTCATGTTGCCGGTAGATCAATTTGATGGTTGCAGCGATTTACTTCTGGTGCTAACTATCTGAATCATGTTAATGGTATGCATTTTATTGTAATTTCCAGTTTATAAATTGTAGAACAAGTTTAATCAATTTTTAAATCAATTCTATTGATGCTCTGTTTCTTTCATTTACGGTTCAAATTATAAATTCTATTGTGCCGTATATCACCAACAACTATTGGATAAAATCTGTTTTATTTAATGGTTAAGACTGAATGCGTTGAAGGTTTAAATTAAGATTTAATTCATTATATATTGTTGAGTATCCAATGGAGAAATGGTAAAGGACATTTATAGATTATGAATATTGTCTTGTAAGAGAAATTAATTGGTGAATGTGTCTTCAGCGCTGATAGAGCTCTATAGTTTGAGCCTAGGTTTTAGATCTGTTATTGCTTTTCACCTCAGTCTTTTATGTTTTCACAAATTAACTACTGTATGCTTAAAAATAAACAATGAAATCACCCTTGTAAGAGGATTTTGTCTCTGTGAACTGCAGTATCTTAGTTTCTGTTAGTAGATTCATTTTCAGTTAGCTAAATTCCAACTGAGTCCATCTTCTCTGTACTAAACTTGGATGTGTCTCGAAGTTCACAAACCCGGATTGATTTTAAATTCAAGTTCTGATTAACACTAATATATCAGAGCCCAACACATGTGTCTCTAGTTCAGTCTCCTAACTTGCATGATTACTCACCAAACCCTAGTTCCATCTCATACATTGTCTTGACTCTAATTGGAGCATGCAACTTGGTGACTCATTAAATCCTAGTTGGTGCATGCAGGTATTGGTGATCATGTGTTTCTAGTTCCCTCTCCTAACTTGCATGATTGCTCACCAAACCCTAGCTGGATATCTCATACCTTGTCTTGACCCTAATTGGAGCATACAACTTGGTGACTCATGAAAGCCTATTTGGTGCATGTGCAAGTATTGGTGATCATGTGTTTCTACTTCCGTCTTGTAACTTGCATGATTTCTCACCAAACCCTAGTTCCATCTCATACCTTATCTTGACTGTAATTGGAGCATATAACTTGGTAAATCATGAAAGCCTAGTTGGTGCTTGCAAGTATTGGTGATCATGTGTTTCTAGTTCCCTCTCCTAACTTGCATGATTTCTCACCAGTGGACATCTCATACCTTGTCTTGACCCTAATTGGAGCATGCAACTTGGTGACTGATGAAATCCTAGTTGGTTCCTGCAAGTATTGGTGATCATGTGTTTCTAGCTCCCTCTCCTAACTTGCATGATTGCTCACCAAACCCTAGTTGGACATCTCATACCTTGTCTTTACCCTAATTGGAGAATGCAACTTGGTGACTGATGAAATCCTAGTTGGTGCTTGCAAGTATTGGTGATCATGTGTTTCTAGTTCCCTCTCCTAACTTGCATGATTGCTCACCAAACCCTAGTTGGACATCTCATACCTTTTCTTGACCCTAATTGGAGCATGCAACTTGGTGACTTCATGAAATCCTAGTTGGTGCATGCAAGTATTGGTGATCATGTGTTTCTAGTTCCCTCTCCTAACTTGCATGATTGCTCACCAAACCCTAGTTCCATCTCATACCTCGTCTTGACCCTAATTGGAGCATGCAACTTGGTGACTCACGAAAGCCTAGTTGGTGCATGCAAGTATTGATGATCATGTGTTTCTAGTTCTGCAAGTGTCAAGTACTCCCCTTTTACTCACTCAACCCTAGTTCCTTCTAATAACTTGTCAACCCTAGTTTGTGCATGAAAATTGGTGTTCATGAAATCCTAGTTGGTACATGCAAGTATGAAAGCCTGGTTGGATTCTGATTTGTACATGGAAATGTAACTAAATGTATATTAAACTAAAAACATCAAGAAATGTAAATTTCAACAACTCGAGAGCTTTTTATTTTCCGAACTCTATTTGGTGGTGTCTAAAGACACCATTCTTGGCACCTCTAATGTGTCGTAGATTGTGTTTGTATATTAGGCACAAAAAAGGATAGACATTAGTAACATCATAATAAAGAAAAGATAACCCAATGAAAATTTGAAAACATGATTTATAAATAACTCGCCCGAGTTTGTACGATCGTGTTTATAGTGTCCAGTATCCTCTGAATAATATTATGTCTGTGAATGGTATCTGTCAATCACATATTTATTACATTGGGAATAGAGTAAGGATAAATAATGGAAATTGTGCTTCAAAAATCACTTTTAAAAAGGTTAAATAATGCACCTAACAATGCACTCATACAACTAGGTCATCCGGATCATCTCTGGTGCTGATGGTGTCCACCAATATTTCGTGCTCGATATGAGGTAGCAAGTATCGTACATGTCACCTATTTTTGTGAGAAAGTGTGCACAGCTTGATGTTTATACCAACTACTAGGTTGGTGAATTAGTATGCAATAGGTCATGGTCTATAATCGTGATATACATACCCACCCTTCCTTTTCTATTGTGATGCAAGTGTCAAGTACTCCCCTTTTATAACCATCGAGCCAGTTGGGAATTCAATATTTTCATCATATGCAATAGTTTCTAGAAGGGTCTTTTTCCCCTCTAAGCAACGTGCCAACCAATAGTCAGAACCCCATTCATTATTTTTTGGGGAAACCACTGTGTATATCTGACTTGTGAAAGGAAATAGGTAGAGTTAACAATACATTTTGTAAATAAGGTCTTGCATTTCTAATTTCTACATAAATTAAATTCTACATAGGTTGAGTAAACAATACATAAATCCATTTTCTTATTTAGGTACTACTCATGTACCTTCTCATATGAGATCTGATATGTGATCATAGTCCGTAGAAATATGTGTCTGATCATCTTCCAAATGGTCTATTTCATTAACCCCATTGAAATTTGTGCCAAGCGTCACTCGATACAATGTATCAATGGTATTTGTATGCTCACAATAACCCCATTCACCAATGCTATAGGAACTGCAAAACCAAGCCTTCAATCTTGTCCAAATTTGTAGGGCCAAGTTGTCTAAGCTTCTAATTGAATGAAACTATCGAGTTCCATGCACTGTGTTCACCTGGGGTGTTTATCATCGGTCCACATTTGTCACCTCCCAGAATATTCTTCACACTAAGTGTTTCCTTGTTGCTTGTTCTCCCTTAACATATTGGACTATAGATGCAGCATCTCGAAGGAGACAACCTGTAAACTTCATCTCTTCCCTTCGAAGGGTATTTTTAATGCAGGCACCAGCACCATCATGCTCTCCTTTTCCATGTTTAGTTTCAAAGTAGTTCCATACATGTGGCACCTTGTACTTTATCTACAACAAACACAACCATTCAAATACACGTGCATTATTGAACTGTCTAGCATAGCCATCTGACCAAGTGAAATGACGATAAAATGGTATATCCATAGTTATCATGTGATCATAAAATAACTTAAATCAATGTTGCACATAATGGATGTCACGGGTCCAGTAGTCATTTATGTAGAAGTGGATTTCTTTCAGTATCACACATTTCTCTTTATTGCTATCTTTCCCATGTTCATATGTGATATGCACCATTATGATCATTTGCTCTGAGTGATAGTATTGACTTTGAATTTCATTTTGTGGTTGTAGAGTGTAATTTTCCACAAATTCAACAACTGATAGTATTGTTCCGAGAGGGAAGGTGTCCAGACATATTTTGAATTTCTCATCTTGACACCGTGCCATATTGACACGTTGAATGTACTGTTGGATATTTCCATGAAACTATGGAATACAATCAGATACTTGCACCTGCTACATGAATATTAATATGTCAATAAACCACATAAAAAAATGTGTACATGAATATTGATTTGTCAATATTTAAGAATTTACCTGTGAAGTCACCAATTTAATCTTCCTTCTTTCTTTCCCATCATTTAGCTGATATGTCTCATACTGATAGTTCTCCTTCTCGACGATTGCATTCCCGAATGCTTGATCTTCACTTTCATGGATGCAATCAGACCATAAGGATAGCCCATGACAATTGTTGTAAGAACCGTCTACACATTGTTTTAAGTAATGTGTCTTCCCATCTTTCCTCGGACACATGATGCTATGGATGAAATCTCTGGATGACATTGGTGGTATTGTACTTGCACATTCCTGCACATGGTTAGGATGCAAAACACGACGTATATGTGCAAATGTATGGTAATATAGGTCAAACTCTATGTGGTATCTACAACAACAAGTGTTCTTGTTGGTATTGATTCTAACATACCAAGGCTTGCATTTTTCAAAAGATCTTTGCCCGAGCCTTAACTCTACATAGGAAACTTTAAACATATCGAACAATTGAGTTTGTGTCATGTCAAAATAATTTTTAACATGAGGTTCAGTGTTTATAGAACCCCTACAATGTTTTAACACATCCTTTGTGTTAGAATAAGGCCTAGTGTTATCATGCCAAAACATTAGCACTAGGACCTTGACTGGTTTGACTAACCTCATGTATTTGCAGGGAAACCTACCGCTAAATGCCGATAATGTTTCCATTTGTCCCTCTACATCAAGGTTGTCTCTTCTTACTGAATATTTTCTAAGTGTCTTTGGATGTAAAGGAAAAATTTGTGATGTGAATTTAAATAAACGACGTTGTCTTGTGGATCTACATACAATTGATTCAGCCAATACATGACGAGCCACATTACAGTCTTGTGAACGGGTTTTTTTACCAATCAATGTGAATGCAATAGCAAGAGATTTAACAATGTGATTACTTGATTCGATATTCTTCATTTTTGTTATGCCTAAATTTCTTCTAATAGTTGCATTATTTCTAGATTGAAGCAAAGCTAAAAACAATTGGCATTTACCGGCTTCGGATTTGTTATCAAATATTGTTTCATTATTTGAGAAGAATGACGAAGGATAGTGCATTTAGCCACCTTACCTTCCAAGGAAGTCAATCTGCTCTCATCCACTTGTATTAGTTTAGGAGTTCTCTTTTGTTTTGATGCAAAATTTCTTGCCCTTTGAAATGCTGGAGTGATGTTTACATCCACTACCGGGTCACAACTTCGATTAGGAGAATGAACCACTGAACATGGTTGTTGTTGAGTCACATTTACATCAAGAGTAACATAATTATTGAACTCTTCACAAGATTGTTCGTTTACTAATGGATCAATAATATCAAATTCCATATAACCAACTTCCTTTAATGTTGCATTATCTTCCTTAGCCTCTACATTAGCTATCTGTTGAGGGGGAATGGGAACTATTTGCTCATGTAATGAATGTCGACGATTTCTTGAATATTCCCTTTTTTTTTGTTTTTTATTTTTTGCTTCTTTTGGTGTAAGCACCTTCCTTGCTGAATTTTGTCCTCTATTATGTACATTACCCATTGAAATCCACCCAAACATGTACAAAACTATGGAATTATGTAAGTAATGATAAAAAAATTGCATGTCGAACAGTTCTTTGTGTGTGGGTTTAGACAAATTATGTCTTTTGATACTTGATAAAGCTGGCCAACACGACACCACTATACATTTTCTATAAAACACATATTGCAGATCCAATATAACGCATCTCCGATATATCGCATATGCGATATTGAATTCCATATTTTTAATGAACAGGCAGATTTTTACATGTTTTCCATAATGCATATGCGATATATCGCATATGCAATTTAGTGCTCAATGAATATATGCAATTTACATTTATCTATATGACGAGGATGAGGGTGATGAACATTGAGGGTGTCGATGAGCATGATGATGATGTGTATGAGGGTGAGGGTGTTGATGAGGATGAGGGTGAGGGTTTCGATGATGATGAGCATGAGGGTGTCGATGAGGATGAGGGTGAGGGTGTCGATGATGATGAGGATGAGGGTGTTGATGATGGTGAGGATGAGGGTGTTGATGATGGTGAGGATGAGGTTGATGAACAATGATGATGAGGATGAGGATGATGGTGATGATGAGGATGAGGATGAGGATGAGGATGAGGATGATGATGACGATGATGACACTAGTACAAAATGAGGAATTAGCTACTAGGTGTCTAAAAATTCTAGTCACCATAGGTTTTTCAAGTGATTTACTACTAAATATGAGCAATTTTGATTGACCCAACTGTAAACGACTAAAATTAATGACTAATTTAGTCACCAGTTAACAAATATGACTAGAGAATTAGTGATAGAGTTAAAAATGACTAACATAAATGACTAATTTAGTCACTGCATAAAAAATGACTATCTAGAAGAATATGAATTAGTCATTTATGTTAGTCATTTTTAATTGTGTCCTGGAAAATTGCAAATTTGACAATGAAGTGTAAATCTTGTAAATTGTCTTCCTTCTATTAGTAATATCGGTGCCATGAACCTCGATCTTTAGAGATCCAATAAGGCAATTGTACAAATTTTCTCTTGACCATCTGTATCCCTGTTGCACCATTGAAGCAAACTTAGTTAAGCATGTGCCAAAGGAAAATTAATTAGGTTCCTATGTCAAATAATAATTAGGTACTAGAACGAGTACCATATCGATAACTAGCTAGAAGCATCATAGCTAGTTGTTGATCCTTCGACAATGTAAGAGTCCCTGCAAGTCCCATACATCTGAAGTGTTTTTCTAAATTCAATATAAGTTTTTTCATGATTTGTGACCATCAAACATCCAGCTGCACTAGTCGACGTAGCTCCACCAGTCGACGTAGATTCACCAGGATGAGTTTTTTTAAAGTATCCCTGCTAGCAAGAATGAAATTCACAACTACATTTTGTAGGAATGTATCCAATTAGTCCTTTATATCATGATCCTTCTTATTTTTAAGCCTTGAAAAAAATAATCACCCAATGACCCATGGGTATGTTTGAAGTAGATAATATTTTCCATGAACTAATCCTTACAATAAAAATCTTCTTCCAATAAAAATCAGTCAAGTGTTTTGGCCACAACAGCTTTTTCCACCCACCTATTACATTAGGTAGGATCCAAGGGGCTCAGTTCAATATCCACCAATTTGTTATTTGTAATGGATTGTTGAAACCAAGGGGCCATCTGTTTAGTCCTAGATTTGGAGCCCCATGATTCCTTAAGTAGTGGTGGTAAAGTTGAGGTCCCCTACTAGAATGAGGGAAGAACAACTAAGGACTATACCACACCTTTCAATAGCCTCCCAGAAGTCCAGTTGATCGACATAAATCCCACAATAGTTAATAATGTGTAGGGGTATATCGAAAACCCTACAAAAACATTTCAATAAGATAGCCCCACAAATATGAAAGGGATTAAGTCTAATACGAGCAAGGTTCCAAGCAAAAAGAAGAACTCTTTAAAGGCATGTAGTATCAACCAAACAACAATCCCATGTGGGGAGAATAATCCAGAGAAACTCCCTTTCTTTCAAACAAGAGACCATCGTTTCCTAAAATAATAAGACATCCAGACAAACCAAATGTCATAACCTCTTGAGAACCGCAATCTTCGGGGTACACCCCCACCCCTATAACATTTAAGGACAATATCATCATTAGGTAACAACATTTATGGCCGAATTTTCTCTAAAAGGTCTAAAAATGTCTAATAGTGCATCCTATGAATCCAAAATCCCATTAACAATTTCCTTAACTGTCATCGACTCGTTTCCCCACATTGGCTGATCCGAGTGGACTTTCCTCCTTCTCTTGCCATTGTTCTTCTTGATGGTTACATTTAGATTATTGGAGACTAATGGGTCTAGGTCAGTATCCGACTTGGAGAAAACCAGGATAGGATCCTACAAGAAACTCCCCTTGGAAAAAGGGAAGGAAGAATGAAATCATGGAAGCCCAATGATTTATCAACCAACCCATAAGCCGATATTGAGGCTACACCATCACTTAAACCTTGGATTTTGAATACAACACTGAGTTTTCCTTCTGTAACATTAGAATTGACCTCAACAACCCGAGTATGTTCTTTAAGACAGGAGACCAAAACGTCATCCCTATTAGAAAGATCCCCAAGGGGAAAAGTTGGAATTGAAAAATGAGTTAATTTTTTCCCTTTATATTTATGAATGAAGATGACTTGTTTTCAAAATATTCTAAAAGTGTTTGAATAGGTATTTTATGCCTTTAATAAATAGATTCAAATTGTCAATTTATTATTTTTAATAATGTAAAGTGTTATACATTTTTTTCACTTTATTAAAAACACATCGTTATCCCAAAGTAACTAAAAACTCAATCTAAAATTACATAATTTTAAATAATGAAAATAATTATAATTAAAAAAAACCATCGCTATATAAAACTTAGAAGCCAAAATTAATGAAAAGAACACTCATAAAGACTTAAACACAATGAAGAGCGTTTATATTACTTTCATTTTTTTTTTTTAAATTTGAAAGTAACATTTTCTTTTATCTTCATAACTAAGAACAAAATGGGCTAAAAAAATGGAAAAATGCTAATGATGTGAGGGTATTAAGAAAGCATATAATAATAACTCTATACTCTTCATAGAGGTGGATATAAGTCCTCATATATGCCAAAGACAAAATAATCAATTAAATAGAAAAAGTTCATGATTTCAGATTTTGACCATCACAACAATGGCATGTAATAAATTGTTTTAGACACGAAGGCCATATGTGAATATCATAGATGCTATCATAGATACTACGTACTCATAATCAATTGGTTGAATTTACTAATAGTCTGCATCTCATGAATCATTAAGGAATTCAGTCAAACTCCCAAACCTATGACTGTGTAATGCATCTCATTAATAACCCAAGAATTCACTCAGACTCCCAAACCTATGTTTGTCTAATGCAGAGATACCTTAACATGAAATATGTGAAAGGGGTTAAAATATTCCACACCCACATGATTGACACGGGGTTTAATTTGGAAGTGTCTTTGAATAACAAATTTATTTCCATGTATGACGGATTCGACAACCTGGAGGATGCTCGTTGGGTTTTTGACAAAATGATGGAATGAAACGTGGTTTCATGGACTAAAGTGATTGGAGCTTATACAAGAGATCGGCTCTATGAGGATGTATTGAAATTCTTTACCAAATGCAGTGAATAGGAATTTAGTTGTATCAGTTAATCTTTTCCACTGTTCTCCCAGTAGTGATCACTAACTTAAGATCTCTTCGACAGGAGAAGGAGGTGCATGTGGAGAGAAATAGGAGTGGGTTTCGACAAAATGTATTTACAGGAAGTGTGCTTGTTGATATGTATGTTAAATGTGGGAGCTTGGAGGATGCACAGGAAGTGTTTGACAAAACGCTTGACCGAGATGCGGTTACCTGGACTGCGATAATGGCAGGATATGTACAAATTGAACATTTGGGAGAAGACCTGAAGCTCTTCAGTGAAATGCTAGTTTTGGGGATGAGACTTGATTAGGCATATTCACCGCTATTCTTCCATCTTGTGCCAAATCGGTAGCTTTGCAAATAGGTATGTATGTCCATCAAGAACAATTTAAAATTGTGTATTAGGATATCTTATATTCTGGTTTCCAAATTCTACAGAACTTAATAGATCATGAGAAGCAAACTATACAAGCTTCTCTAGTGCAATGAATCCTACTTAATGATGCAGAGTTTGTGTAACATGCTAAAAAAGTGTCAAATTGACGAGGTTGGAGACACTCTAAAATATCATGAAATAAGTAACAATTAATAATTAAAATTGAGCTCACAAATAATATCCACTTGAGTAACACTCAGATTTACTCAAATTTATGAAGGGAAATATGGTGTTAACACCATGTTTAAGGAATTTATCAATTCATACAAAGATTACACCAACATAGTCGTGTTTCTTTAGCCTTTGCAATGAATCTTAAGGTTTCTCCATGCAAACTTCTATCTTAATACATCCATTTAAAGAAACACTATTAATGTTTACTTAATGAACTTTCAAATTGAACTGAGCTGGAATTAGTCACAACATTCTAATTGTGACTAGTTTGACCATGGATGTAAAAGAAATGTTCCCAGGATTAACAACATTTGACAAAGTAGGAATAATGTATGAAGACAACAGAGTGGAGTTTGATGTCAATAAAAGATGAAATACACACTATTTAAGCAAGATCATATGTTTAGATAGAATGATTGATGAATAGGCGGAAAGGAATTAGATGTGAGTCTTTCTGTAAGAGATCCAAATTCTAGGGTTAAAGTTGCTGATAAAATAAATATGTTGTTTTTTAAATTTCCTAGAGATACAAAGTGATTATCTATATTTTGGTTGTATTATATAAATAAAAAAAATAAAGTTAAAAAACAAAACAAAACAAACATAGGAAGTCGTTCTTACCAAAAAGCTCCATAAAACTTCTTCTTCCATAAACCTTCTTTGTTATAAGAAAAAACTTATTTTTCATCAAAGACTACCATTAGCTACCAATCATATATGTCCAACCTATCATCATTAAAGACTACCATTGTTTTCTGGGGTCTGTCATGTTGATGTGTTGATTGAGGCTACTGGGTCGGACCATTTACCCATTCCTAATTGGATTGAAAACCTGCGTGAAAGTTGGCTCCATTTTCAAGCGCTATCTTGGGTACTGTTAACCTCCCCGCCATTATTGTCACTATCACCTACAATTCGCAAGTTGAATGTCGACATAGAAAACCAAGCCTTTTCACTCCTTTCCTTTGATAGGGGGTGTAGAGTCGAAGAGTATAGTCATCCTGGGAGTGTTGTAAAGAGGGAGAATCAGAAAGAGCAGGGGAAGGGGAAAGGGAGAGGGGGGGGGAAATGGAGATCCCTCTGATGAACAGGAATATTGTGAAGAAGCATGTCAAAAATTTATAGAGGCCTTAGAGCGATCTTCGCATCAGTATCAAGGTACTTACTATTCATTCTTCTCTCTGCTTATTTGGCTTCCATAACATCATCATGTAAAACGGGTAAGGAAGGTTCTTAGTTTTTTTTTCCAATTCATTTGGTTCTCTTAGAGAAGAAAAAACAATCCAAACCCAACACTATGATGGGTTTGTTCATGCCCCTTCAATATGACATAATATGCCTTTTTCACATTTTTGTTGTCACTCGGGGCCGGGATTGTGAGTCGAACCCTTATTTATTTATTATTCTTACGGGATTTTGTGATGTTACTTGTAGTGCTATTAAATGATAGTAGTGTTTGGAGAAAGGAAGATACTTTCCACTTACTACATTATTTCCTAAAAAAGGAGTTTCAAAATGCATATACTATCAATAGCTTTACAAAGATTATACGGCATATTTTATGAATCCTTGTTCTAATGGTGTGGAAGAGAATTGGGAACTCAGAGAAAATCAATCAAGACTTTTCTTTGGAAGAAGTGAATATGGGAAACATGCAAGAGGGAACATGCCAGTGGCTACAAAGAGATCTTTCTGGACCACCCTTAATATTATGTTAAATGGAGCAAGCAGGTGAATGGAAATTTTTATTGACAAATCATTGTTAATTTTATTGGTTACTTATATGAAATTGAGGATATTTTCTATCAGTTATTTTATCATGTTAAGGGTAAGCTATTGCTTGTTTTCCTGGAAATTAGACATTGCCAACCTAATATTTTTCTCTTGTATGTTGCATATGTAGAATAATGGGTTCGTGTTGCAGTGTCTTTTTTTCCTTTGAGTTCAGTTGGTGGGATGGAAACCTTAAGGATGAGGTCCGTAGATGACACAAGTACACAATAAAGAGAACTTCTCTTGGCCTCCTTAGCTACATTGTCAAGTAGAGATATAAGATGGGAACAAGCCAACGAACTGAGTATAGCTCAATTAATGGAAATTAATATTGGGTATTGTTGGAAAGAATTTGGGGAAAATGAATGGGTTTTTGTACTTGCTCAACTGCGCAAATGGCTAGAGTCAGTAGTTGGCCACATGGAGGAATTAGCAGAGCGCATTCACGATGTTGTGAAGAATATCAATGTTTCCACAAGAACAGAACTTGATATTACAATAGATTTATTAGAAAATGAAATTAATAGGTCCAGGGAATTTCCAATGGATATGGCAGAAATAAATGTTTTCATTTTCTACATTCTGTTTGGACTTCACAATCTAGACATATCCAAATGGCCAAAAACATTCACAACTAGTTTAGATAACCTTGGTATGCCCCACTCATGTGGTTTTTGGTGAAATGGTTCTCCAGGAACTCCCACTCTTGTTCCCTCTTCTACTCCAATACAATGCTCTTACAACCTTCATTCTTCCTTTTACAATTTCAAGCCATATTTGGAGTTGAAGAGATTGGATTATAAGACTAATATTTGTCTAGATATATATCTACATTGAAAATTGTAGTCATGTCTTTTTAGGAACAATGAAGGTTCTCACACCATCATTTCTCTGATCATCATACATCACTATGTCCTAGAATGTCCGAAAAATGTGTAATAGCTAGGCAATGAAATACTAAAAGGAACGTACTAACAACTTTGGCATTTCCTGTAAGGTATATTTTTCTCAAATCTCATGAGTTTCCTTTAAAATAGCAGTTAATCCTTTCAAGTGTAGTCAGAGGCTAGACTTTGTACTGATGTTCAATTTGTGGACTTACTTGTAGAAAACTATGCATATGAGATTTCTAATTTTTGTGGACAAGATTGGTTTGGACCTTGGAAAATATAAATTGTTGTTTGGTTCACTGATGAAGACTTCACACATCACAATGGAGAACATGAGCATTACAATTTGCAAAGAAATTTCTTGTAGAATATGGTGTGAAATAGAGGCTTTATGCACATGGAAGTGGCCAGAAGGAAATGTAGTGCAATATATCTTTACATTCTTATGTGAATGTGAAAAAAGATACCCAAGTTATCCTCAACAAATTATGGTAAACTCTAGCATTAATATATTGTTTGTAGGGGCATTAAAATGTATCACTTTGGTTAAATACTACCCTCTAAATCCCTAGCTTATCTTTGATAATGAAGTGGATAAGATTGAGGAATCATTCTTAAAGGATTTGGTGATGTTACTTACAATGTTCTTAAATGATAGTAGTGTTTGGAAAAAGGAAGATACTTCCCTCTTACTACATTATTTCCTGAAAAAGGAGCTTCAAAATGCATCTACTATCAATAGCTTTACAAAAATTATACAACATATTTTCAGAATCCTTATTCTAATGGTGTAGAAGAGAATTGGGAACTTAGAGGAAATAAATCAAGACTTTTCTTTGGAAGAAGTGAATACAAGAAACATGCAAGAGGGCAGATGCCAGTGGCTGCAAAGAGATCTTTCCGGACCACCCTTAATATTATGTTAAATGGAGCACGTAGGTGAATGGAAACTTCTATTGACAAATCATTGTTAATTTGATTGGCTACTTGTATGAAATTGAGGAGATATTCTATGAGTTATTTTATCATGTTAAGGGTAATCTATTGCTTGTTTTCCTTGAAATTAGACATTTCCAACATAATATTTTTCTCTTGTATGTTGCATATGTAGAAGAATGGGTTTGTGTGGCAGGGTCCTATTTTCCTTTGAGTTCAGTTGGTGGGATGGAAACCTTAAGGATGACGTCCGTAGATGACACAAGTACACAAGAAAGAGAACTGCTCTTGGCCTCCTTGGCTACATTGTCAAGTAGAGATATAAGATGGGAACAAGCCAAAGAATTGAATCTGGCTCAATTAATCGCAGCTAATATTGGGTATTGTTGGAAAGAATTTGGGGAAAATGAATGGGTTTTTGTACTTGCTCAGCTGCGGAAATGGCTAGAGTCAGTAGTTGGCCACATGGACTGATTGGTAGAAGGAATTCATGATGTTGTGAAGAATATCAATGTTTCTACAAGAATAGAAGTTGATCTTACAATAGAGTTATTAGAAAATGCAGTTAATAGGTCCAAGGATTGTCCAATTGATATGGAAGAAGAAATTGTTTTCATTTTCTATCCTCTGTTTGGACTTCACATTCTAGATAGAGCAGAAATGCCCAGTTCATTGAACTCCTTAAAGGATGTCAACTAGGAAAGAGAAGAAGCCCATGCTTTTGAAGACATTCTCCATATCTTTTTGCTACAGGTATAGCTGAATCAATTGCATCAAGCTATTGTGTAGGAGAGGCCGCTGGAGCTATAATAGCACTATCACGACATCCTCATGTTCACTTATGGAAAAATGTTGCTAATATTGTGCTTGTAACTCCATCTAGAGAAAGGGACACAACAATGCCAAATGGCCAAAAAAATTCACAACTGGTTTATCTAACCTTGGGATGCTCCACTCCTATGGTTTTTATGGAAATGGTTCTCTAGGAACTCCCACTCTCTTTTCCTCCTCTGCTCCAATACAATGCTCTTGAAACCTTGATTCGTCCCTTTACAATTTTAAGCCATCTTTGGACTTGAAGAGATTGGCTTATTAGACTAAGATTTGTCTAGATATATGTCTACATTGAAAATTGTAGTCATGTCTTTTCAGGAGCAATGAAAGTACTCACATTATCATTTATTTGATCATTGTACATCACTGTGCCCTAGAATGTCTAAAAAATGTGTAATATCTAGGCAATGAAATACTAAAAGAAATGTACTTACAACTTTAGCATTTCCTGTAAGGTATCTTTTTCTCAAAGCTCATGAGTTTCCTTTAAAATAGCAGTCAATCCTTTCAAATGTAGTCGGAGGCTGTAGTCTGTACTGATGATCAATTTGTGGACCTACTTGCAGAAAAATATGCATATGATATTTCTAATTTTCATGGATAGGATCGGTTTGGCACTTGGAAAAGATGAATTGTTGTTTGGTTCAGTGATGAAGAATTCACACATCACAATGGAGAACATGAGCATTGCAATTTGCAACGAAAATTCTTCTTGTAGAATATGGTATGAAATAGAGGTTTTATGCACATGGAAGTGGCCAGGAGGCAATGCAGTGCAATATCTCTTCCCATTCTTATGTGAATGTGCAAAATGATACCAAAGTTATCCTCAAAAAATTATGGTGAGATCTATCATTAATATATTGTTTGTAGGGGCATTAAAAGGTATCACTTTGGGTAAATCCTACCCTCTAAATTCCTGGATTATCTTTGATAATGAAGTGGACAAGATTGAGGAACCATTCTTACGGGATTTGGTGATGTTACTTGCACTGCTGTTAAATCATAGTAGTGTTTGGACAAAGGTAGATAATTCCCGCTTACTACATTATTTCCTGAAAAGGGAGTTTCAAAATGCATCTACTATCAATAGCTTTACAAAGATTATACCACATATTTTCTAAACCTTTGTTCTAATGGTACCGAAGAGAATTGGGAACTCAGAGGAAATCAATGAAGACTTTTATTTGGCAGAATTGAATACAGGAAACATGAAAGAGGGCACATGCCAGTGGCTGCAAAGAGATATTTCTGGACCACACTTAATCTTATTTCACATGGATTAGGTAGGTGAATTGAAACTTTTATTTACAAATCATTGTTAATTTGATTGGCTACATGTATGAAATTGAGGAGATTTTCTATGAGTTATTTTATCATGTTAAGGGTAAGTTATTGCTTGTTTTCCTGGAAATTAGACATTGCCAACATAATATTTTTCTCTTGTATGTTGCATATGTATAAGAATGGGTTCATGTGGCAGTGTCGTTTTTTCCATTGAGTTTAGTTGGTGGGATGGAAACCTTAAGGATGACGTATGTCGATGACACAAGTACACAAGAAAGAGAACTGCTCTTGGACTCCTTGGCTACATTTTCAAGTAGAGATATAAGATGTCAACAAGCCAAAGAACTGAGTCTGGCTCAAATAATGGCAATTAATATTGGGTATTGTTGGAAAGAATTTGGGGAAAATGAATGGGTTTTTGTACTTTCTCAATTGTGCAAATGGCTAGAGTCAGTATTTGGCCACATGGAGGAATTGGCAGAGGGAATTCATGATTTTGTGAAGAATATCAATGTTTCTACAAGAAAAAATGTTGATCTTACAATAGAGTTAATAGAAAATGCAATTAATAGGTTCAGGGATTGTCCAATGGATATGGAAGAAACAATTGTTTTCATTTTTTGTCTTTTTTTTTTACTTCACAATCTAGACAGAGCAGAAATGACCAGTTTGTTGAACTCCTTAAAGGATGTCAACTAGAAAAGAGCAGAAGCCCATGCTTTTGAAGACATTCTTCGGATATTTTTTGCTACAAGTATAGTTGAATCAATTCCATCAAGCGCTTATGCAGGAGAGGCCATTGGAGCCATAATAGAACTATCACGATAGCCTGATGTTCACTTCTGGGAAAATGTTGCTACTATTGTGCTTGGTGCTCTATATCAAGAAAGGGATGCATTAATGCATGTAGCTGACCTATGGGGACTAGGAAAAGGAGGAATAAATGCTTTGTATGCTATTCTATTTTCATTTCATCCTATTTCAGCTTGCAACGATTTGCCTATAATTTTCTTTCAACTGATTCAGTTCATCCTTTTGGAATCACAAAAGTTCTTATCTCTCAATCAGAGGAAAGCATTGCACAAGATGGAGAGACTGATCAAAATACACACATTGATTCTTCTTCAAAAGAACCATATTTTGTTAGGGATGAGCTTCATAGTGTTCTCCAGACACCACCATTGGAGCTTTTTGAAAGCCATTTAACTGCAAATAATCGGGTAATGCAAGCCTGATGTACCTTAACTGAAAATTTTACTGCAACACAAATTTGTTCAAGTTGGGTTTTAAATGTTACTTTTGATATGCAATAGGTTTGTCATTTATGTCTCTCATGTGTATTATATTGTACATTTGTAGGTCCAATATCTATTAGCATGGTCATTTAGCTTTACTCATCTTCAAGCAGCGCCTTCTCTATCAGCAGTAAGGGAATGAATGGTACAATATGTACAAGATTTTGGCATTCCTTCAACATTGTTGGATTTCCTATTTCAGCATATACCATTAAAGCAAAGCTCATCACATGGTCTAAAGAAGAAAGGTAGTACAAGTGTAATTGAAGCAACCAATGCTGCATCTACTACAAGAGAATCAACTATGAAAAACTCATTATCTATTTTTGTGGATGATTTATGTCCAATAGGGATAGAGGAAATGGCTACACTTGCTGGTGTAGTTTATGGACCGATGCTTCGTGTTCTGCCAACATATGTTCATGATGGGTTCACTAGTTTACATGATCTATTTGAAATATTTTCTATCAAGGCATTCACCACAACATGGTGCATCCCTCAACTTCTTGTTGATGAGTTCTCTCAGGTATGGTGATTTATTTAATGTTTGGTGAACACACTTTTTTTAATCAAAAAATAGATATCGTTAATTTCAAAAACATTTTACACATAATGCAAGGCTAAGGTTTCAATAAATTAATTGAGCTGCCGCTGTAAGTTCCTTGTGACATTTTAAAAGAGTAACAAACTACCATTTTGATTACATAAACATGAGGCTATTCCTAGTGTAGCTACTTAGACTTCTGGATTACTGGAATGCCACTCTTTTAGAGGATAAAGCTTACATTCCCTTGAAAGTTTCTTTTTATCAAGTATATCTATAATGTCATTAGGAAGAATCCTAAAAATAAACCTGAAACAAATAGGGACATCACAGACTGATATATTTAGTCCAGGATGTTTATCTGATGAAGCAAGTCAAGGAAATCCTAGGAGTTGTAGAGCCAGAAGTGTATTGTTTCTTTCATCTTGGAGAAAAAGGTAACATTCCAATTCTTCCATAAAGTTTTCAAGAAATCCATGAATGGGAGGAATTAAGTGTGCACCTACAGGCTAAAACCATGAAACTCAACATATTAAATAGTAAAAGTTTATTTTTATTATTTATTAGGTCATTTCAGGGTCCAAGAGCACAAACAATGTAAGGAAAAATGATTGTCAAAAAGTATGCCATATAGACAAACCATTTACTCATTTCAAATGACATCCAATTAAAGGAAATTGCAAAGGAACTATCAAACAATACAGGCCTATTTTTATTGCTTCTCTAATGACTTAATACTCATGGATCCTAGAAAATATGTAGAAATTTGAAAATCAATAATGCACTTGTCAACCATAGGAAACACCATACTAACATAAGAATGGGGTTTGAGAATACCCACTAATAATCTGGCAGAACACTATGCTCTATACATGGGCATATATTTTATTGTCTCCCTCAATACGTAGAACATATTACTCATTGGGGACTCCCTCCTTGTCATCACACAAGCAAAATCTCTAAATTGTGTGAGAAGCATAAAATCTATTTCAACATCAATTTATCTTCCATTTAGGTCAGTCATTTATGCCCACTTAGAGATACGACTCTCATTAAAATGGAAGAAACTCAACTAGTATAGACCATGCTTAGCTTGTTGAACTTAGATACCAGAATAGATACTTTGCTTGCCACAGTAGCATTCTGTATGTATTCCAATAATCAATGCAAACTCAAAACTTTGATAGTTTCCAGAAGTGGAAAAAGTATATCAATAATATTTAGACTGATCAATAAACAGTTGTATGAAAAAGTGGAAGGGTGAAAGTGCTTTACAAGTGCACATTCACATATTAATACTCCAAGGAATCTAAGGACAAATTCAATTGAGCAAATAGTATCCATAAAGATACAACAATGAATATATTAAATGTTACTTAGCAAATCTAAATTGTTGCAAAGTATGTTTACTACTATGAAAACAATGTGTGGAAAATATACAATACCAATTGATATATGATAGAAATGTAACCCCAATCCTTAAATGATTACCAATATGTGACAAATTAATCAAGCACCAATTGTTATCAACTTCTAAACACTTACAATCCACTATGACAGAGTTATGGCACTTTTTATGACAAATGCAATCTCTAGTAGTAACCATAGTATGTCAATAAACAACTATTATTTGTATCTTAAATAAAAATTGTGATAAACAAGTGAAAGTATGAATAAGAGCATTCCGACCTTATTTATTTGTGGATTGTGAGTAACTTGTAGGACATTGACAATATGTGTTGCTAGATGCTTCTTGAAATCTGAGACAAGACTATCCCAATGTTAGGATTTATGACCAGAATGCAACTAACCTTCAAGGCCTGCTAATTACATGTTATAACAGCTATGACCGAGGTGCATCATGGTCATCCTGAATATGAGTTTATGTAGGGTCCCATCAGGGATATGTTGCTTGTTAAATTCATACTGAAGGGTATGGGACTGTTTTAAATAGTTACAAGAACAACGGGGCTCTAAGATTTAGTTTGTACAAAATTAGGAGGGGTCTTACGAAGCATATTTATGACTATCCTAAATAGACAACACCCAAAAAATGGAGTAATGTTGGGTGTTTTTAGAGGAGGGCCAAGAAATTTAGGATGAGGTCTGGGTAAATGTCCAAGTCTAGATAGAGAAAGGGGAAGACCTCAAGTCTAAATGAGACTTTTATTTCTCTGATCTGGACTAGTAGTGATCCTTTCTCATAGGCTAAGGTATGGACAACGACAAAGAAAATGGTCCAAGGTATTTTAGTTTATGAATTAGTAACTAGGGCTTAGTATATAGGTTATTTAGGGCTGTTAGGAAATAAATGTTTCCTTGACATGCCTAAGGGTAGGACAGAGGATAAGGTTTAGTTTTGGGAACTAGGGTTGTGTAAGGGTCTGTCGTAAGGTTTGTAGCTAGGCTACAAGTTAAGCAGTCACTTAGGGTAGGATAGGGATTAGTATAAGGAAGAGGGTTGAGACTATTGGGTGAATTAGGTTATAGTTTAAGTTTGTATCAAGAATCTATTGGATATATAATATCCCCAAGAAATAGGTCACAAGAAACAACAAAAGTCCTTAGGAAAAGTGTATGTATACCTTGATTGTATAGTGTATCCCTATCTAGCGACTTTATATTAATATATATTATGATAAATCAAATCAGAGCACCTTTTGTGCCCTTGAAAGGAAATTTACCCGTCATAAGGAATTTCCTGGAAAAACAAAATCTCATATTTTTTTTTCATGGTGATACCATGCATTCATATATTACTATAGAAAATGATTCAAAGGCATGCGTTGCTGTCAATCACAAAATCGATTACAAGGAAAAAAAAATACCATTCTCACATAATACCGGGTCGTGTATATATTTATCTCTATGGATATATCTTTTTATCTCGTACTAATGATAAAAAGGAATAGAAATGAAACCGTTGAAAAAATGAACATTATAAATGTAAAATTATTGTGGAAACTCATCCTATATAAACATTACAAGGATTACCTGAATGTTGTAGCCTTGAAATTGGCCACCACATACAAAATTCGGCTGAGAATTATGTAGTTAGTTTTGGTCATGCTGCAAGAGTGGATGGATGTTTAATGGGACCAAAACAGGCATGGGTAAATTGCCTAAGGGGATCTTTTCCCAGCTTCAGCACTAACTTATAAATTAGAAAAAAGAATTACCTGCAAGTCAGATTGTTTGAACTTTGTACACTGTATTCCTTGCTTACATCAAATATCAAATCTGGCATTTCCTCGATCTCTGCCAGAACAGTATGCTCAGGTGAAACAACTGAATGTGTCTGATTACTCTCATCTAACAAATATTTTTGGGTTCCTCTCATTGTCTCTCCTACAATAGCCTCTTGCGCACCTTTTCTTGAGACTCCACTTAATTCCTCCACAGGAACACAATCCTCATAAGGCTCAATGAATTGTTCCTCCACATTTTCTTTCTTATTTTCATGTAATAAAAAATATGGCATCCCTTAAATCTGAGTGTGTTTAAAATCTTTTCTCTCTTGATGAGAAGATACATCCAAGGTGGAATTGTCCAAGTGATTGGCAATACTATAATTCTTTTTCTTTTGCTTGCTCCTTTTTGATCTAATTAACTTTTCCCCTTCTCTTTTTAATAATTTTGGGTTTTCAGTGATTATCAATTACTGAAGCTTGAGTAAATCAAACCAGCTTCTAATATTATATAGCCTCGGTAACAATATAAAAAATGTTCATGGACACATCCGTAGAGACGTATTTCCTCTCTTAGAGAGGATACACACACTTGACCACCTACCTGCATAAACATGTATGCATACATAACAGTTTTTTCCTCTCTTTTTGTATAGTTTAATGTTATATGTTGATTAAATGAGTGAGATAGTGATGCTTGAAGATCAATACATGTCTAAAACTTGTTCCGTAAAAGTGCTAGGTTAAATGGGGAATTAAACCATAGCTTAGAAGTTGATGATTTTGTGACCTGCCCATGATTCTATTTTTGTAAAATGCTTAACCTATAAATGATTGGACTTCTGAAACATGTTTTGTTGGAAAACATTTATGGTAAAAATTCATGTTCCTTGGACAGAAAAATAGCTAGACTATGAGACGCGTGCATGGTATGGCATTGGAAATTTTTTTATTTCATGGCTAAATTCATTTAAGAAACAAATAAATCTATTATGCATAAAAGTGATAGTAATGTATTCCAGACACTTATTGATTTGTAGCTATCAATATTCAATTGCTGCAATTAGTATTTTAAAGTTAGTGATAATTAGAGAGATTTAAATACACACACCCTGCTGTTATTGGTTCCAACTCCCAAGTCCTTCAAATAATTATAAATTTGCCTATAGGTTGCACAAGTGCATCGAATTCATCCTAGTCAATGAACTCATTAGAATCCTGAGCACTATAAACAAGGAGAGGAGTTCCACAACTTGAAATGCAAACATATTATTTTTGAAGACTTTTGTGATATTTATACAAGTTGAAATCTTTGCTTTGCTAGTATTTGTGGTATGACAATATAGGATAAATTTACATAAAAATCATTTGTATTATTTTAATGTTATAAGAAAGTTTGTTATAATGGATGTGTGCAGATTGATTTAAGAAGGGCTAATAACTGTGAAATTATGCTTACCAAGGTCAAAATGCCATTACCATTGATAGCCTTAGTAGGTTACAAGTGATTGGTGGAGGAAACCTTCTTATACCTAGATGAATATAATATTCATGTAGACCCTCATACCTAGGTATCCTCTACTAACCATATATACAGCCTCAAGCCTACTAAATATAGATCCATAGTGTCGTGGATACTCATACCATGTCATGCATGGTGATTCGAGGAATTGTTCATAGATATCAATTCCTAAATGATTTGGTTCGAGTCAATGGCATGGATTTATTCCTTGGAATACCATTCATAAGGCTCTAATACATGTATGTACTACACAAAACTACCTAATGCCGCATAATTACATAGTCATACTTAATAAGCCATGTGTTGTTGATAGAGTCAACCTTTTTATCCTTGGATCAATAGAGAATTACTTTACAGCCACATGTTCGAGTCTATTCCCATGAACATGTCAAAGGAATTATGGGCTATATGTGGGTGCATAGCACCGAACATCCCCTTGCGAAGTCATGCCTTTTGCTTTGACGAATTGCCAATGGATTTGGGTGACTCATAGGTTTCTTTAAGGATAAGGGAATGGTATTCTTCATCGTAAAACATTTATAGGTTCTTATAAACATCCTAAATCATAGGCTAATGATAATACCACGATTCCATGTGTTGTTGGTGGAAGAAACTTCCGTATCCCTAGATGGCTAGATGACTCATTTAGGTATAGGGCATAAGATTCAACTCTCCGCCACTCAACATGTCAAAATATAGAAGTCCCCAACTCATATACATACTTCCAAGTATACACTTACAAATTCATGTGTCACTCTTATACACAGTTCCACGGATAGACTTGTGAATTCATGCGTCGTCTGTCAAGTAATTGTTCATGGAGTTGTGTTCCTCAATGGTTTATTTAGGGACATGAGAAGAATTTTCCTCCTTGGAAAATCATTCCCAAGGTCCTAAAACACCTACAAACTACTTAAATACACATAATCGCACCAACATATGCAATCATAGGCTAATGACACCATGTATAGGCCATTTGTGGTTGGTGGAGGAAACCTTCTTAACCCTATATGGCTATAGTATTCCATTGGGTCACATGCTTTAGGCATCCTCTACTAACAATGTATAAGGTCATAAGGATACAAAAACCTAGATATATAGTGTTGCTCATACCCCTATGAAGTCATGTGTCATGTTTTGTGGCATTCCTCATGGATATCGATGCTTCAATGATCTCTTCAAGTCCAACCACATGGTATTGTTCCCTATAACATTATTCCCAATTCCCTAAGACATGCAAATACCAATATCCTAAACCATAAGTCAATAATACTATAATTAATCCATGCACACTTAGCGTAGGAAATATTATTATCCGTAGATGGATAGAAGATTCCTTTAGGGAATGAATTCAAGTCTTATCCATGTTTGTGTCTAGGGCCCCAACTCCCCAAGACATGGATGCATAACACCATGGATACTAATTCCAAATCATGTGTAATTATTTGAGGAAATGTTAATGGATATACATGGCTTGATAGTCTCTAAAGGTCCAAGGGAAATGTATGCTTCTACAAAAAATCATTCCCAAGGCCATAAGACATGTACTTATTACTCAAAACCATATAATGGAACTAGCATACTCAATCATAGCTCAGTGGTACCCTTAGGAGGACATGTTTGGTTGGTTGAAGAAACCTTCTTAACCATGGGTTGCTAGAAACATCATTTATGTCTCTAGGTTCAGTTCTCCTCTATGGCCATGTTAAAGGCCCTATATATATAGTAATCAAACGCATATCTCATTTAAATAACCTCATTAAATCACGTAAACATCGATGAAAACCAATATTGTCATTAGAGGGACTACATAGTAGTTTGAGATGTCAATCATGATCTAAACACATAGTTTCTATTGTTTTTCAAAATAAGCAACAAAAATTTAATAGTCTTGAAATAATAAGGAGCTGAAGAACTCCTAAAACTCATGCATAGGATGTTATGGAGAGAATACTAAAGGAAGTTTTTTTAATTATAAAATCAGGTGTGCACTTTTAGAGCATGTGCTCACTTTTAAAGTGCATGCACCCTTTTGTAAAAGCATGTGAGCATTCTTGTGCATGCCTAACTAGAAAAATATGTGGAAATATACGTGTTGGTTTTGAACGCATTGAACCTATAGAAAAAGGGACCCCAACATGCGTTCTTTTGAATGCACACACATTTGTATGCAAGTACATTTTTGAAAACCCAATTGCCTCTTTTCAGGCCACCTACATTGTTCACCTACCCTAAACTATTTTTTTTTTTAATGTGATTTACTCAAAATAGAATAATTTTACATTAATAAAACTATGTATTTGATATGTTTTGTTAAAATGAAATTTACTTAAAAATAGGTAAGAATAATTTTTACATTAATAAAACTATATATTTGACAGTATTATACTGTAATAGTTTTGTGAATTGGTTCTTCATTTTGCCACTTGAAATTATCTACAAAATAAGGTAAAATCATGTTTTAAATTAATGAAAATGCATATATTATTTATTAACATTTCAAAATCAAGATAAATGATAATATTAGAAGATAGTAAATCCTTTTTCCCCAAAAATTATTGTATCAAAAATAAAAAATTACAACTAGTAAAATTTCATAAATACAAACAAAAACTTGTTTTCATACAATATTCCTAATTTGTCTTTATTTAATAAAACCATACACAATTTAAATACTTATAATGGATTAAATGGTTTCAAAATTAGTTTAATAATTTTTTTTATAAAACTACACAACAAATATACTATAAAGTTATATAATCTAACTAGCACCAACCATATTACTAAGATTAATATGTTTGAAATAAGTAGAGAGGCATATATTTGACATATTGATATCGCTTTTCTTACTAAAGAATTTGTCAATTACTTGTATCTAATAGTTAAGCTAATATTATAACAACTTAATTTATGGTTGTTGAGCTTGTAGTTGAAGCTAGGCTCATAGTGGTATCATCATTGGAGTTAAGCTAATAGTTGTATTTAATAGTTAATTTAAAAGTTAATATAAAGTTTAGACTATGCCTTATGCACATTAACTTGACTCTCAAGTGCCATATGGAGTTCAAATGCCACATAATTTGGGCATTACCTAAGTGATAGTTCTTGGTGCATGGTTTCACTGCAATCAAGGTCAACTTCTCATGCTAAGAGATGGAGTTCATCTAAATTTAGTTCAATAGTTGTATTACTGTTGGAACAATCTACAAGTTATCCAATATAACTGGAGTTGAAGTTAAGATAATAGTTGTAGAACCATTGGAGTTAATCTAATATTTACCCAATAGAAGAGTGATTAGAGTTGAACTTAAACTAATAGTTGTAGAATAATTGGAGTTAAGTTAATAGTTGTATCTAACATTTAATTTAAAAGTTAATATATTGGTAATTGCAAATCAACTAAAAGTCATGATTGAAGTTGAAGTTAAGCTAATAGTTGTATCACATGCAATTGGACTAAGTCTTAGGTGATTAGAGTTGAAGTTAAGGTAATAGTTTAGCTAATAGGTGATTTGAGTTAAAGTTAAGCCAATAGTTCTAGAATCATTGGAGTTAAGCTAATAGTTGGATCTAATAATCAAATAGTTGAAGATTAATTTTAATTTTTACAACTATCACTAAGTGTACTTATCACATGTTAATTAAGCTATTTTTTTAAATTATTAATTATTAATTTTAAATGAAAGCCATAGAATCAATCTGGACAGTACACTTAGATGAAAAAGCATAAATGGTAGTCCACCCGAAAATTATGACATATAAAGACCTTTGACATAATAAAATTATATATTATAAAATATAATAAATTATATATTATATTTCTCTAATTTAAAAAATGTAATTTTAATTGTTTTTAATTATTATGAACTTTAGACAGGATAAAAGGCCATAAGCAATAGCAGCTTCACGTATTGATGCAGCACCAATAGCACAATTATCAGCACTAGTCGCAGAAGGCATAGGTAGAGATATTTCCAGGTGAATATATTTATTTATGATACCTGTACTCTCTATTCTTGCGAACTGCCTTAATCGACCGGAGACCAACTTTTGTTAGTGAAGGTCCGGAGGTCTAGCGCTTCTGAGGGCAAGGATTCTCAATGCTTCTGATGGAACAGAGGGTTTCTAGCATGTGTCAGGGAAAGGTTGACTCGGCCGAGACAATAGTTAATAAGTTTCGTTGCTCGGTTGGATCGTGAAAGAGTTGTATCTATAGCTAACCATAAGTGTCATTCATATCCTATATATATGTAATAAGAGTGATTCCTAAAGTCTCTAAAAAAGAAAGAGCGAACCTGAAATGATGAGGCCAGGGATGCTGCTAATTAAAATCCCAATCCCTTTGCTTCTAGTGCATCTGCTATGAATGACGCCTCAGCCGGGAATCCAGGATCCACTGCTGCTGATCATCTGGGATTACTTCTTTAGGTTCCGCTGGTGGAAAGGCTGGCTTAACTGGTTCAGCTGGCAGTCCTTGTTCATCAACTACTGGGAATGCTTTTAAGAACTGCTGCAAAAGAAGGTTCAACTGGAGAGGCCTTGTTCCAAAGGCTTCATTTAAAGTTTAGTAAAGTGTGACGTGTTTAAAACATATCTTAAGGATCATTTATTGGAAAATATATTTAAAAAATCCAAGAGATTTAAAAAAAATAATTTAGTAAAGTGACTTTTAAAACATATTTTAAAGATTATTTATTGAGAAATATATTAAAAGAAATCTAGCAATTTTGTTTAAAATTTTTATAAATCATGTTAAAAATAAATAATGTGCCACATAACATAATTAATTTTATTTTGTTGAATTGTTTTGGATATTGTATTTTTTAATAACTTGTATATATCTTTACACATCTAAGAGAAAGTATGATATTTAACACAATAAAATTCTTTAAATTTATTATTATAGCAGTTTTATATACTTTTACAATTTGCAAAGCCAAACTGTCAGGTAGTAAACAACATAAGTTTCTTTCAAATTATTAATAATGACCAAGTTCATACTTAATTATATCATTGGTATTACTTGTGTTAGAAAAGTGAATAACAATGAATAAATAACAAATGATCATAACTATCAAATCATCAAATTTATTTCAGACAAATACATATACACATACTTTATGGAAATCATATGCAATAACCAAGATCTTTAAAATAGTTGGTATTCCAGGAATCATCCACAAATCCACTTGGTCTATGTAAATTATATACAATAACCAAGATCTTTTAAACCATTGGTGTTTCCGAAAGTATCCACAAATTCACCGTATTTCGAGATCTATCAAGCACTTAATAAAGATCCTTAGATTTATCAAGCACTTAACAAAGATCTTTCAGTTTTGTGCTTTAAAAAATTCCATAAAAAAACTTTAAAAATTTCCGCTAAACAGTTGGTAAATAAATTAAAAGATCCAACCAAATGATTTTTCAATGAAATTTATGTCTCTGCCTCTCAAATGAGGGAAGTGTTACACGGCTAGAGACGCTCCAAAGTAAGGCATGGTTACTTAAACTCATATCTGCATAGCGGGCAGGAAAGGTTTTGTTGTAACCATTCAATGATGCACCCTGGATGAAAAGTATGATTGCGATTGCATGGCAATTGTTTAGCACGTTCCCCAATGAGAATCATTTCGTGACAAATTGCACAGAACCATCCATGTCCGTCGCCTTCTTCACCAGTACCCGTGCTTCTAGCGACGAACTCGTGGGAAATAACCACAGTTAAAGACGATTCAAAAGCAGAAAAGGCAGCTGCTAAAGGATTATTAGCAAAGCGAGCGATATGTTGTCCTCTCATGTGAAGATTAAGAGTAACGCGTTCAGATAAGAATTGTATAGAGTTAGCGGCATTAACGTCCTCTATGAGTTCCAACACCCGCTCATGATTTGAGAAATTCCCAGTCCACAATGCTTGCATGCTAAACATATTTCCGTCCGGACAAGCATTTGAACATTGCATTTTGTTTTATAGGCCGACACAAACAATTAAGAGAGTGATCCTGGACGAACATAACGACATTTAGTGTTAAAAGAACTTTTCGTGCATACCCGAGAAGACACGGTGCATCATATAAACACATAATTACACGTTCACTTGAAAGAAATAAGTTGGGCTGATTGAACTAGCCTCCATACTCCATTTCATTTTTCCCAAATAAGTGTCAAATAGTTCAAATAGTTGAAGGTAACATATACCTCAACCATGGTTATTTTTCTATACCACACATAACTCAAACAAAAAGACCACCTCAATCACGATCCAATTCTACCATATTAATGTAACCTCCAAGTATCCATCATGTATCTTGTATCCATTATGTATCTTGTACAGAGTAAGTTGTGCACCTAATAGTGGGTTTGTCATTGATCATTTAGATTAAATTATGCTCTTCATCACTCAACATATGTGAAAGAAATAACAATGTTCCATGTTATTATGCTCTAACAGTG
>LPNX010930687.1:7525-117503 GCA_001517045.1 Pseudotsuga menziesii | reverse complement strand
TCTTTAAGTTTGCTATATGAAATTCAAACATTTCATCAAACAAAATACAATTTTATTTGAAAAAATAATGTTTTTTAAAGGCTGTTGGGTAGGGGCACAACAGGTTCATGCTTCAGGAGTAGTTACAACTGAGCAGATGAACAATTTGGTTACCAATTTAAACATGCTCGAACAGATTGGAAGCTCTGAAATGAATCAGATATTCACACGAAGCCAAAGGTTGAACAGTGAGACAATAGTTGATTTTCTAAAGGCACTTTGCAAGGTTTCTATGGAGGAGCTAAGGTCTCCAACTGATCTTCGTGTTTTTAGCCTTGCTAAAATTGTTGAGATTGCGTAAGTATATAGCTTGATTTGAATATCAAATCTTTCGTTTTCCACTCATTTACTGTGTTTTAAACTTTTATGTGGCGGTGTTTTGTTTCACACTGGATGTTTGCTTGTGCAGGCACTATAATATGAACCGCATTAGGCTGATTTGGTCTCGCATTTGGAATGTGGTCTCTGATTTCTTTGTTACAATCGGATGTTCTGAAAATTTATCTATTTCTATTTTTGCAATGGATTCCCTGCGACAACTTGCTATGAAGTTCTTAGAATGCGAGGAGTTGGTGAATTACAACTTCCAGAATGAATTTATGAAACCATTTGTCATTGTAATGTGGAAGAGCAGCTCTGTAGAAATTAGAGAACTAATTATTCGATGTGTTTCTCAAATGGTTTTTGCTAGTGTAAATCATGTCAAGTCAGGATGGAAAATCATCTTCATGGTATGCTTCAGTTTCATTATTCTGTTTCATAGATCCATTTTTGATTCTTCATTTGTTTTCTTTAAAAGTATAAGAAGTCCTTTAAGAATCAATAGTATATGCATTTTTCTGATTTGTTTACTGTCGAGAGATGGAATGCTGTCATGTTATACTCTCTTAACTTGACCTCTGTTCCAGGTGTTCACAACAGCAGCCTATGATGATCACAAGAATATTGTACTCTTAGCATTTGAAACAATTGAAAAAATAGTGCGGGACTATTTTCCTTACATAACCGAAACAGAGACAACAACTTTCACAGATTGTGTGAACAGTTTGATTGCATTTACAAATAGCAGATTCAACAAGGATGTTAGTTTGAATGCGATTGCAGGTTAAGCAGGTTACCAGGATGTTATTCCCTAATAAAAGACTTGCTGTAATGTGATAGTTTTCAAGGATTTTTTTTTTTTAAATTCACAACCGTCGCTTAAGCAACGCCTGTAGGTGTCGCTTAACCGATGCTTAATGGATATATCCATTGCTTAACCGATGGGTTTTTATGTCGCTTCACTGACGCTTATTGGTTATCTCCGTCGCTTAACCGACGGTTTCTCATGTCACTTCACCGACGCTTAGTCGTTATCTCCATCGCTTAACTGACAGCCTTTCTGTCGCTTAACCGACGTAATGAAGGTTATTTTCTCAAAAAAATTTCACTACCGTTGAAAATATTCTGTCGCTTAACCAACGCTTTACATTTAACCGACAGTTACTTAGGTGTCACTTAACCGAAGGTTACTTAGGTGTCGGATAACTGATGACAAGTTTCCAACGCTTGAAAAAAAATCAAAGTGTTATACATGCGACAGGGAAGTGTTGAAAATCCGACATGACGGCCGTCGGATTTTTGGTCAAAATGTAGTAGTGGGGGGTCTTCTTCATTTTAGAAAGGCCATGATATTATGATTTGATTATGCAAATATTTAGTTATCTACTGGTTTTAGCTCTTTCGGCAGATTGGTTTTGCGTAGGAACACTTGGTTTTGAGTATTGTTTGTTTATTTTCATAGCTACAATCATGTTTAGCCTAAACGAGGTAAAATGCTCATATAGTTTGTATCCATTTTTTAATGTTATCTAGGAAGGACCCAATAGAACCTAAAGGATTTTGTGTATGGCAGGAAAATTCTTCAGAATTCGAGATGTCTAAACGGCAGAAGAAGAAGGCTCCTATAATAGAAGAGGAACCTGAGGTTGAAATTGTCACCAAATTTGAATACACTTACGAAGATACCAAATGCATAGTGGGTGTGGAACCCAAATATAAATGGGGGGAAGTCTACAGACTAATAACACACCGGGAGGTACCTAACACTAGTTTTGAGGAGGAAACCATATATGCAAATATAGAGAGATCTGTGTTGATGAGCGCTGCTACTAGACCTAAGCTTTTTCCATGCTCGGAGGTGATTGGATGGATTCTACCCCGGGCAGATGTAACCACCATGATTTTGGAAAATGTTGACAAACAGGGTTATGCTGCTTATAGCCCTGGGTACATATCACTGGCCTACCACTTACTGGAAGCACATGTGTACTTGACTGAAGACTGGCTGAAGACAATCAATCTGGACCTAGTTGAGACACTGAAAAGAATGTTGGTGGCTAGAAAAAGTTTTAGGACTAGGCCATCAGGGGAATATGATACTGCCACTTTGAGGACCCCTTACAGGTTCATTGCCCTGATGTTGAATAGGATTTTCAGGAGGGCCCACGGTAAAAGCTTTACGTTGGGGTGAGTGCCTATCATCTTCCATGTTGCAACCCAAGGGACACTGTTCAACTAGGTGAACATTGTATCAAACAACCTCTTAGCTTGCATTGCTTAAGCATTAGGAGGGGTGTCCCAGAAGAAATCAGAGTTCTACATGAGTTCTATATTGATTGATTGCATACTATGCAACCAACCCTTCCCAAATTTGAGGTGTATCTGGGACCAAGAGAGAACACAAGTCTACTCAACTTACAAGCCACTGTGGGCACACAAGTACCACAATCACTATAGAGAAGTGTGTGAGCACTTCATCATGCCATTATATACATTGATCTTCTTAAAAGAGTGCAACTGCATGTTGGAGGAAGCATTGCAGGTTATTGAAGAGTATGCAGACTATTACTTAACGGAGGATGGATTGTATTTCAGAATGTATGGATGCTCTAGAGCACCCTCACTACTACCAAAATATGTCACTGACTATGTAGTGCACAAGGAGGCAGTTAGCAAGTCTTCTTAGATGGCATAAGGAAATTTTTATTTGAACATAAGAAAGCGGCTTATCCTCCCTTACCATTCAGGTTGGGAAGCTATAAGTTCACAAGAGTGAAGAAAGCTGATGAATTTGTGGAAGAATTGGAGAAATTCCATTTTGGGGAAATAAATTTCCACAGGAACAATTCCCGGAATAAAGTGGCAGAGCACTGCAAGGAGGCAAATGTACATTTTGAATACACAAGCCACTAGGATAAAGATGAATCCATTTTCTGCAGTGCAGAAAATATAACAGCATTAAGAAGAAGATTTAAAAATAAAATCACCACCAAAGGCAGGAAAGGACAGGATGAGCAGAAAAAGGAAGAGGAGGCAGAGGCTAGAAAAAGAGATGAAGATGCTAGGAGACTAGCATAGGAAGCCGAAAGATGGCTCAAAGGTGAGGAGGAAGAAAAGAGAAGAGCTGAACAAGAAGCAACTAGAAAGGAAGAAGAAGCTGCCTGAAGTGAAGAGGAGGAAAAGAAAAGGAAGATGGATGAGGAATTGAGGAAGCAAGAAGCATAAAGACTAAAAATGATAGAGGCAGTGTCAGAGCAACCAGCTTCCGATCTTGTAGAGAGTCAGGCTCAGGACTTGGGTAACCCTGATATTCAAGATCTTGAGGCAGCTACTGGTAGCACAATAGGATAGGCTATGGTCCCTACCCTGAGGCTAATCCATTTCGAGTAGAAGAAAGGGGAGGAGGTACTAGATTTCAACACTATTTTTTATGACAGGGAAAGGAAAAGAATAGTGAATAGGACTGAGAGAAAGGTTGAGACTGGGGGGCAGTCGGGTAAAATGATAAGCGATACAACCATAGTATATGGGACAGACAAGGACCCCAGATTCACCATCAGAGTTGGGGCAGCATTGATCCATGCTTCTGAGGACAATGTAGATCGGATAATGACTGATCTTGAACAGTCAAAGAAGTCTGCTGCCCAGCTAAAGGATACCCTGAGAAGAGAAAGGGAGGAAAGTAGTATATTGAAAAGAAAATTTGAAGACATACAACATGAAATAGAGTCTTCAAAAGCTGAGCTCCGGTTCCTCCAAGTAGAGAAGAGATGTCTGGAGGCTGCCCAAGGAAGTTTGGAGGAATTGCAATAGGAATGTCAAGGGTTGAGGATAGAAAAGGATGAGTTGAAGACAATATGTGAAAGTATTCACACAGAAAAGGAGCAGCTACTAGGTAAGATAGGGGAGTTGGAGCTACAAAAATCTACCTTGGAGGAATGTAAGAGGAAATCTCAGGGGCAAACTACAAAGCTTAAAGAACAGGTTACCTCATTAACAACAACTCTAGAAGAGGCCAGGGAGTAGTAAGTCAATATTCATCATTTCAAGGAGCATGTTCTAGCACAAAGGAGTAAGATACACCAGCTATAAGTAGCCATAGAGGAAGAAAGGTGCAAGATCTTGCAGGTAGACAATCGACTAGAAGAGACTTTGGAAACCTCTTCATATTTTGTAGACAGAACGCAGATATCTTAGAAGTCCTGACGGGAAGGATGGCAAGATTAGAAGCAAATAAAGAAACCTCTATAGATCTTCCATCAAAAGATCAACAAGCCCTAAGGAAAGACTATGATTTACTGGAGTTTGCCATAAACACAGCCGGAGAATTCAAGAAGGCTGTCAAGAAGACAAAGGGGGCTTGTGCAGAGTTCTTTAGGAGACTCTTGATTACTTATAATCATTGCCAGGTTGAGGCTGAACAGAGAATGGATACCTTTCCAGACCATACATAGCTTGTTTTTGGAGATATTGCAAAGAAGACATCAGGAATATGGACAAAGGATCCATCACATCAAAGCCCTGGACGAGCAGACCCTGAGGAATGGAGTGGCTCATTCCGCGGTTAGTGTGCAGTTGCTAGAGGACCAACTTCGCCTGAGCGCAACCATAATAGAAGTAATAAGAAATCAGGCTGCTAAATTTGAAATTAATATTTGTTTCTTAGAACCTTCCGAGTTCGAAAGCATTGCCTTAGAGGCTTCAGCGTGGAAAAAGTTCTTGAATAGTCAAGTGGGACCCTCCTCATAATCACTTTATTTGTTTATTGTAATATATTAAAGAAAAGTATGGGAGGTGAAGCGTTGGGGAAGCCTAAGATTCATTTGTGGGCAGCCCAACAGTTTTGCTCTTTTTGTATAAATATAGAAGATTTAGATAGGAGGAGGGGCTTTTTCCCAGAGAAAATTGTGAGCTACTTGTTGTAAGAGGAACTACATCGTTTTGCAATAATAAATTACAAATTTTTTCCTGTTAAAGAAAGTGCTATGTGGAATGTTCAAATGTGATAAAATGAACAATGTTGAAGGGGAACTATTTCATTTTTAGCTGTGTTTCATTAACTGTGAGAGTGTTCTAACTTTCTGAACCTATGTTCTTATTTGAATGTTCTCTGGTTTATTCTATGATAATTTCCACTATGAGTAATGGATGTTTTAACAGTTGACAGGCTATCTTGTCGTGTATATATTTATGCATGTTTATGTGTTTTGATTTCAAGAACATCTATTTGTGATTTATCTTAACATGTGGATAGTGTCACATTACTCATGAATTAATAATCTTGCTCCCTAGGGACAACTTAGTTAGCTTTTGTTTTTCCAGTTGTGTGTGATTTAGAGGTGAGTGAGTCTAATATTATAGGTAAGAACCTGTGCATCACATTGTGACCACTCCTCACATTCTTCATCAATCTGCATCTTAGATAGGCACTTGCATATCATACTTAAAGTCAAAAATAGAAAAATATACACGGTGGACCGGGCCGCAGCCAGTAAAACCCTTTGTTTTTGTTACTTGACCTATGGTATCCGGACTGCAAACCGGATGGATTCCCTACACAAAATAGTCACGGGCTAGTTGGGAACATTGACTGGGGAGAATCCCTTGCTGTTGTTGCTTGCGAATTTCCAGGCCTCAACACTCTGTTATTTTATTGGAATCTTTAATGAAAAGTGTACTCTAAGTTTTCTGAGATTCATCAACATGTTTCTTGTTCAGTCTTTGTTTCATGTATTTCCATTTTCATGTATGTGTTTTGTGCCAATACATTTCTAGGTTGCATGCAAGGAATTCGTTGGACAACACTCCTTCCATTAGAAATCATATTTGTTATGTGTTGGTAATGACTGTGATAGAATTCATCCACAGATAGGTGCTCTGTTTCAGTTATTGTCCCCTATTATATTTTTGCTAAAGGTGTGCCCAGAGATTCATCCATTCATGGGTGCCTCTGGTTTTCACTGGGATTTTCCTCATTTCTGTCTTCCATCACTCGAAGATAATTTGACTGAATATAATAGCCACATTGCCTCAGATTTCATAAGAGATATCCACCTCCATTATTGCTGTAAGTCCCTTGAATATTTACTGGTTGTGACTCCATTTCCCAATGGTGTTTCTTCTTTGTCTATTTCACCATATTTAAATATGCAAATATCCTGTTCCTACTAGAAATTTAGCCTTTTGAATGCTTGCTTAAAGCCATATGTACATGTGAATGTTTTTGTGACAAGAGAGAGCCGTCTCTGACTGTATTGGCTAGAATAAAATCTAAAGGTTGTTTTCAAATGGTTAACTCTGTGACTTCCTACCAAAGCCATAGGAAAATTATCAGGTGATAACATCTTAGCACCATTACCAGTGATAATCACTGTTATCTCCTTGGGAAATGACATTGTTTAGCTCTGCAACCTGGTTGAGCAGTTGGTCATATACACAAATTGGTTGTACATGCTCTGGTGACTCCACATAAATTTTGAAGGTGAATCCACTAGGAAAGAATGGAGGCTATAAGAACACACACAAGGAGAAATCCTGGTCCAGAACCCTTCTAATAAATCTTTGACCCAGAAATTTTGATCCGAAGGGCCAATAGGCTGCAAAGGTTAGTTAGAAATATTTCCTTCCCTGCTGAAGGTTCTATTTCAGTTAGCGATATATCTGAACATTGTAATGGGGTGTTTCGACTAACCTTCCCTAGAACTAAATATGAGTCCAAGCTCTATGACTTGGTTTCTGATACCTCTTTGTTTGATTTTCCCTACAATTCCTAGTCACCCCTGACCTCTGAGTGTCTACGCAAATATTTCTAACATCTACTTGACCCAAAGTGCCTTACACTCACTACTGATTCAACCCTGTTAAATTCCACTATCATAAGGAAATCTGCTGCCACATTTTTTTCTCCCACTGGTTCCAAGCAAAATCAACCTTCACCTTCCAGTTTCATAACTCCCCACATTCCTACAGTTCCTCACAATATACCAATTTTTGTTACGCCAGTATTAGCCCCTCTTGTAAACCTGATTATACCTCCAAGGATGGAGAATAGGTTTTCTCCTCTCCGTCTTCTTTCTGCTCTTCATGAACTTCCTTTGGGTACTCCCAAAGGCTCAAACAGTTCAATGGAGAAAGGGCGTATTCAGCTGAAGAACACCTGGGATGGTTCTTAGATTAGATAGACCTGGAGGAGGTGGACTATGATGATATCAAGGTCAGATTATTTACCCAAAGTCTCACCGGAGAAGCCAGAAAATGGTACAAGAACCTCCTAGATGACTCTGTCTTGAGCTATCAAGCCTTTAAAGATGCCTTCAAGGATAAGTGGGAAGACTAGAAGAACCCTAAACAATATCTCTCTCAATATCATTCCATGAGGAGGAGGGAGAGTGAATCTATCAAAGAGTTTTTTGACAGGTTTATGAAAGTATATAATTCCATCCGTGCCTAGTTTAAACCTCCTATTGGTTCCTCCCAACTCCAATGTGTCGAAGCATTCGATAACGAGTTTACCTTGTCGATAAGTAAAAGGAGATCAACCTCCTTGGAAGCTATGATGAAAGATTCCATAGAGGTGGAGGTAAACCTAACTGCTGCAAGAAAGAAGAAAAGAGATGAGGGATAATGGATAAGAGAGGATGGAGAGAGGAGAAGAGAGGAGGGAGAATGGAGAAGAGATGGAGGAGAAAGAAGAAAACATAAAGAAATGGAACAACCCTCTACATCTATCTCATAGGAAGCCATAATAGACACGATGATGAGAACCATGGAAAGGATGATGAAGAGACTCTCTATGGATGGTAGACCACCTCCCAGGGAAAATCAAGAGCAACAGAATAGGAATTAGAACGCTAGAAGGCCACAAGTCCTCCAAAATAGGTTGAGAGACCAACGAAACCCGTCCGATCCTCCTATCAGGCCTCCATTTCAAGAGAATAATGTGGATTGGGATGGTGAAAATCAAGTTGAAGATGAAATCCATTAGTTGGACACTGACTCGCCCACCACCTTTTTTACCAAAGAAGAACATGACAATGCTTGTCTTGGATGAGGAGAGATACCCCCATATGAGACAGAGGACTTTAGAAGAGGATACCAAATCACTATCTTGGATGCTCAGATACAAATAAACCTGAGAAACAGAGATGTCTCTCTCATGAGAAAAAATGATGCAGGAAACAAGGCCTCTACCAGCAAGCCTAAAGGTGGAATACCCTCCAAGGAAGGCTCCAAAAATGTTCTAGAGCCCAAAGGGAAGGAAAGGAGAGAAGAAAATCCAAGAAGTGCTGATCAGGGACAGACTTCTTTCAGCCTAGAGGCCAAAATCTCTGTCCCTCTCACTGAATTATTGAAAAACTTTGAATACCACTCCAAAATTGCCACAGTATCGAAACCCCCAGGGGAAATATTTGCCATATTAGATTCCTTGAATCTTTAGGATGATAGGCCCACTATCCTATTTGGACTCCATGTTGATCAACCCTCCAATGAAGAAGTTCCCCCTTTTTGTCTCATCATGAACATCCATAATGCCATCCTGCACAACTCCATGCTTGATTCAGGAGCCTCTCACAACCTAATGCCCAGAAGACTCATGGACGAATTGGGGTTAGAAGTAACCAGACCTTAGAAAGATCTGTTTTCTTTTGACTCTAATAAAGTCAAATGCCTGGGATTGATCAAATATTTGGTCATTTTCTTAGCTCAAATCCCTGCCAAAACCCTGGTCATCGATGTGGTTGTGGCTGACATCCCTCCCAAGTTTGGAATGCTGTTTTCAAGACTACAAGCAGCCAAAATCAAAGGTTCCCTTTAGATGGACATGTCCTACGCCACTATCATGTCTTCGGGATACGGAGAAGGATCTTTAGAGAGAAAAAGTTGGCATACATGGTGACCAGCGATGAGAGGCCACATAATCACCCATATATTCGCTGGACATGGAGATGGGTTCTGCCATTTTCTTCATAGAAGGGGATGAAGGAAGCTCCAGTTCATAGAATGCTGCCTTTGTTCCTACTCAAGAGGAACAGGAAGGGGTGTGGGATGTAATCTTTGATGGGGCACCATGCAGAGAAGGGGCATGAGCTAGAGTGTGGGTGAGACTCCCAGAAGGGAGATATTTGAATTACTCTTACCATATTGCTTTCAAATGTACAAACAATAAGGCCGAGTACGAGGCTATCGTGTTATCCATTTAGGTCCTGAAGGATTTTTAAGTCAGGAGGGTAACAAAACATGGGGAGTCTGAGCTACTGATTAAACAAATGACAGGTGCGTATCAGACCGGACATCCCAGGATGAGGAGTTACATAAATGTTTCCCAAGACCTCATAGAAGGTTTTGAAGAATGTAATTTTAATCTGATCCCCATAGCTGATTCCCTGGCCACTTCTGCAGCGGCCTTCAGGGTCCCTATGCAACCTGGTGAGAAATACGAAGTTGAGGTTAGACATAGGGCCTCTGTCCCAGATAACATGAAAAGATGGAAAGTATTTGAGGATGATAGTCAAATCCAAAATTTCCTCACTCTCATTAGGGATTTTGAGGGGTTTACTGTTGATGAAGAAAATGAGTTTCTAGAGGAGGCTACTCCCACTCAAGCCCTCTTCCAAAACTAGACTGCTTCTCCTGAAGAAAATCCTTGAAAAAAGGAGGTTTCTCCTATTGAAGATGCTGATGGTGGAAAAAATGAGGAATATTGGGATCCAAGGTTACAGGAGGTTGATGGAAAAAAAGAATATGTGAACAATCTCTGTGGCAAGGCTATCCTGTAGCTAAAAGGTAACTCCATCCCCATGGGTATACTTCCTTTATAAAAACTTTTTCATCCTAATGATGTGGCTAAAGAACCCCAACTGGTACCAAACTGTGAAAATGTGGAGGATGTAAATATTGGGAAAAAAGATCATCCCAAGGTCATTAAGATACCAAGAACCCTTTCATCTAAAGCCAAGCATAAATACATCTCATTGATGACTGAATACTCTGATGTGTTTGCTTGGAGATATGGTGACCTTAAGGCCTGCAATACAAGCATAATCCAGCATACCATATGAATCAAGAAGGACGAGATGCCTTTTAAATAGACCCTGAGAATTATGAAACCCAAATTGCTGCCCCTGATCAAGAAGTTATTTGAGGCCAAAAGCATTGTGGCCCTCAGATTTTCTCGTTGGGTGGAAAATCTGGTTCATGTTAGGAAGAAGAATGGGGAAATAAGAATATGCATTAACTTCAGGAACTTAAATAGAGTTTCTTTGAAGGACCATTACCCACTTCCAAAAATGGACCATATCTTACAGAGAGTAGTGGGTTCATGGAGGATATCCACTTTGGACATCTTCTCAGGCTATAACCAGATCGTGGTGCACCCTAAGGATCAAGAGAAAACATCCTTCACCACACCCCGGGGCACGTTCATCTATCCCAAAATGCCATTTGGACTTATGAATGCAGGAGCAAATTTCCAGTGGGCTATGGACATAGCCTTTGTTGATGAAAAGGACAAAATTCTGGTCATCTATCTGGATGACATCACTACTTTTTCCAAATCTGATGAAGAACACATCATGCACCTCTTGAGAACGTTCAGAAAATGCAGAAAGTTTGACATCTCCTTGAATATGAAGAAGTCATTCTTTGTTATGAAAGAAGGGAAGCTGTTGGGACATATAATCTCTAGGAAGGAATCATGATATATCCAAAGAGGGTTGAGGCGATTAACAAAATTTAGCTTCCTCGAAATAAGGTGGAGGTTCATTACTTTCTGGAAAAGGTAAACATTCTAAGAAGATTTATTGTTGCCTTTGCCGAAATAGTGAACTATATAACTGATATGATAAGGAAGGATAAATAAATCAAGTGGATTCCTGAAGCCAAACAATCCTTTGAATACATAAAGAAGGCCATATCTGAAGCACATGTACTTGCAATCCCTGATTTTTATAAAGAATTCCTCATATTTTCCTTTGGCTCAGAGCACATAGTGGTAGGGGTATTGTTGCGGAAGAATAATGAGGGGAATGAGCATCCCATTTCTTTTTATAGCAAGACCCTAGGAGATGCTCCCCTGGAGTATAATATCTTGGATAAATAGGATTACGCTCTGGTGTAGGCCTTAAAAATTTGAGTATACATCCTACATTCTCACATCATTGCTCACGTCCCCACCAGCGCCATGAAGGAAATTCTAACCCAGCTTGATCCCGAGGGATGAAGGGGAAAATGGATAGCAGTATTTCTCAAGTATGACCTGAATATCAAGCCCACAAAATTGATCAAGGGCTAGGGACTAGCTAAAATTATGGCCCAATCCAATTGCGATGCTATTATCCTCCACATGATTGTTGAGATGTTAGCAGAAGAGAAAAATATTTAGGGACTTCCAAGGCCCCAAGTAGGTGATCACTTTCTGTCATCCCCATGGTACAATGATATCATTTTTGTGTTACAACATCTATAGGATCCATAGGGTATGGACATGACAAGGGCCAGGTTTCTCAAACAGAAAGCATCTAGGTTCTACATCTTGGATGGAAAATTGTATTGGAAGGAGCTAAGAGGGGTGTTGTTGAGCTATGTGGATGAGAAGGAGGAAAAAAGTCTTCTCGAGGAATTCCATGCAAGGGAATGTGGAGGCCATCACTATTGGAAAGCCACTGTAAACAAAATCATGAGGGCATGGTTCTGTTGTCCCACCATCTTCTCTGATACTCATAAGAAAGTTGTTTCCTGCCACAAATTTCAGATCTTTGAGGGGAGAAGTAAGCTATTACCCTTTCCAACAATGGGGGCTATATTTCATTGGAGAAATAAATCCACATTCCTCAGGGCAACACAAGTGGATCCTGACTGCCACTGACTACTTCACAAAATGGATCGAGGCCATCCCTAGAAGACAAGCTACCGAGACAGTGATCATGCAGTTTCTGGAGGATCATATCCTGTCAATATTTGGGGTTACCAAGAAGATAATCACTGACAATGCTCCCGCTCTAAGTCTAAGAATATGGTGGATTTCTAATTCAAATATCACATACAGTTGGGACATTCCACAACCTATTATCCTCAGGGGAAGGAGCTAGCAAGATATTCAAACAATAGCCTCATGATAATCATCAAGAAGCTAGTGCAGGAGAAAAAGAAGGCTTGGCACACAAAGCTAATCCATGCTCAGTGGGATGATAGAATTAGTGTAAAGAATTCTATAGGAACCTCACCTTTCCAACTAGTTTATGGATTTGAAGTGATTTTTTCTAGTCCGTTGAGCTTGCCAATGATGAAATTTCTACACGAAGAGGAAACAGAAACACATCCAACTCATAGGAGGATGTAACAATTGATTGAACTAGAGTGGCAGAGGGATAAGTTATTTGACAGAACTCAGAAGTTTTAGGAAAAAATGAAAGAAATATTTGATAGAAGGACTAAGCCTGTAGATTTCCAATTGGGAGATGTATTTTTGTTGTGGGATGCACCAAATGAGGAAAAGGGGAAGCAGGACAAGTTTGATCACCTGTGGAAGGGCCCATATAAAATTGCAGCCTTGAGTGGAAAGAATGCCTATGTATTGGATGAGATGGAAGGTGGTCTAGTATCTGGAGCCCCTATAAATGGGAGGCTCCTCAAACATTATTTTCTATAAAGTAAGTACAACTCTATTTCCATTGTGTATATACTGTTTCTTTTAAACATTGCAGGTGTAGATGGCTCTTTGATAGACTTGAAGCCCAAGGTGAAGGAAGTAAGGTCCCTAAGAGAAGCTTTCATTTGATGTTTTAAGCAAATTTTGCAGTTGTAGACACTAGAACAGGGCTTCAAATTATCAAGAAGGATTGGGACTAGCCCAATGGATAAGGAACTTGGTCTATGAATTTCTTTGCTATCTCACAGGGAGGATAACTTCCCTGAGTTGGAGCCGACGTTAGCACCTAGTTAACACCAGTGCTAAATTGTTGAAGATATCTTGTAAATGGGTTAGCTTGATTTTTGGCTAAACAATTGACAGGGGAGTAGGCCAAATAGAAGAAGAAAAAGGTCTGAAAATTCTCCATCATACGACCTTAAGGGATGGGAATAAGGTTTTACATGTTATCTCGTGGTGAAAACAGATGGCATAGATACATCATAGGGAGAATCAACAACTGCCAAATATTTCGTGGAGAAAATAGATGCAGATAAATAAACTGTTGAAGAATTGTGAAATTTGATATACCCTCCAAATTACAACGACTGAGATATGTAGATGTTTAATATCGACAGTGAAATTGAATTTCGTGACGGAAATGTGCTCGAGAGTTAAAACACGTCGGGGCTTCTAAATGTCATAGGACCCACCAATTCAACGACCAAGATCGAAGGAGGTTGGTGATATATGGTTGATAGGAATTTTGTGGCTAGGCCATACTAGGGCTATGAAATGATGGTATGCCCCACACTTTTTAATGACAAAGATCTAGCAGGGATCGAATCAACGATCATGATGGATTTTCATGATGAGTAGGTACAAGGAGTTTAGTAGAAGGAAACACTGTGAAATCTGCTAGGACCCCACTTTGTTGATGGTGAGGATCATGGCATTGATTGAATCAACAACACAAATTTATTTCACAATAAGGAGATGCACAAAGGTTAACAAGGTAAAGGATAGTGAAACTGCATAAAGGGATGCATTGTGGAATGGTCGATATTTCCTGAAACGGATATCTATGACTATTTCACACAGCCAAAAGTGCGAGGGGGGAAAAGACCTGTGCAGGTTCAAAATGGAGACAGAGCATAGACCAATATGACATTACAAAGTTTTATTAAGAGAATAAAACCTTTAGATAAGTTCTGAGCTATCACTTTCAGACAAGCAATCCTGCATACCAGACGTCGCATTTCCATTTTGATCCAGCATGTCTGTGATCCCCTATTTCCTATTTTGTGTATGAATCATGGTGAATATGCCACCTCAGGAGTTTGTTAGGATTTTCAAATTATTATTTGATATTGATTCCCAATTTCGTAACCGATTTTGACCCTATTTCAAGGTTGATCTCTGGAGCTCATGAAACTACAAATGTACCCTTGATAGAGGAAGAAAGGGTTGATAACTTTCATTCAAAAGCCTTAGTGCTCGAAGTTTGTAGCTATGTTATTTTCTTGGAAGATTTAATGAAAAGTATTCTCTGAATTTTTTGAGATTCATCATGATGTTTCCTGTTCAGTTTGTGTTTCTTGTATTTCCATTTTCATGTATGTGTTTTTGCCAATACATTTCTAGGTTGCATGCAAGGAATTCATTCGATAACTCTCCTTCCATTAGAAATCATATTTGTTATGTGTTGGTAATGACTGTGATAGATTTCATCCATAGATAGGTGCTCTGTTGCAGTTATTGTCCCCTGTTATATTTCTTCTAAATGTGTGCCTAAAGATTCATCCATTGATAGGTTCCTCTAGTTTTCATTGGGCTTTTCCTCATTTCCGTCTTTCATCACTCTAAGATAATTTGACTGAATATAATAGACACGTTTCCTCATATTTAATAAGATAAATCCACCTTCATTATTGGTGTAAGCCCCTTGAAGATTTACTGGTTGTGACTCCATTTCCCAATGGTGTTTCTTGTCTGTCTGTTTCACCATCTTTAAATCTACAAATATCTTGTTCCTACCTGAAATCTAGCCTTCTGAATGCTTGCGTAAAGACATATGTACATGTGAATTTTTTTGTGAGAAGAGAGATCCGTCTTTGACTGTATTGGCTGGAATACAGTCGAAAATTTGGTTTGAAATGGTTACCCCTGTGACTTCCTACCACAACCATAGGAAAATTATAGGGTGACAATAATAAGTTTCCTCGCTTTCGACAGCAGGCTTTCATCATTGGCCTATGATTGGAATATTTATCCTATTATTTGATTGCAATTCATCTATTCACATTAGGAGGAATATACTAGGGTACCTTGGGAATCATTGAAATTAATGGTGATTTCCCTCACACTTGTTAATGATATACATCAATGATCGGTAATAAAATGGCTTCTACCATGTTCGACATCATGGAATCTATTCACATGGAAAGAATTGTACTATTTGTGATTGGAATGAGGACCCTGAGTGGTTAGGTATTCACTTAAACATGTGCCTATACTCAGGTTGCAATGGAGTATTTCTCGAGTCATTGCATGGATCCACATTGTATGTCTCGTGGCTATGCTCATGTTTTGGGTCAGGATGACATAGATCTACAGTGTATATTTCGTAGACATGTCCCAATTTGAGTCTTATGGATCATGGATCTAAATTATACTATTGATAGCCATGAATTGGTCATCATACATGGATCTGCAATGTATTGGTCAACAACCATGATTTGAGTCCAATAGTTTTTAATATGGTACTGTGTCAAGTATTCACTCGCCACTCTTTTTCCTATGATTCTAAGTCATATCTAACAAAGTATTTAACCTATCACATCCCTCTAGATTCATACTTTGGGGGCATTGTGTTACACCCAAAATTTGTTACTATGCTTAATCCCCTAAAGTTTCCCGGCCAAACCAGTTTTTTGGAGGAGCTTTTTGCTCAACTCTAGGAGGCCTGACGCCCTTTTCCTTTTGACATAGTGTTAGCCTTTCCTGATTCCTCTTACCTAATGACAAGGTGATCCAATGACACTCATTACCTGAGGACAAGGACCGTCGACACCTCCTTCTAGTACACAAAGAACATCATCCCTACTAAAATGGAAAAAAGAGAAGATTTTGAGAACCTTCTAGATGAAATTCCTCATGGAGGCTTATCCCAACATCTTGGTGTAGGTGGAATTCATGCCACTAATCTCTAGGGATGATCCCTCAACTTCCTCCCAAAGAATATCAACCCCTTTTGTCCCTCTTTGGACTATATATACAAGCTTCATGGATTATGACGGGGGAGGATCAAGAGAGTACCTTTATGCTACTGAAATCATTACTGGTATAGGAGGAAAAGAGTGTGGCTTTGTGAGCGAGATTTGTAGAGTTTGTAGAGTGTGTGAAAGTGAGTCAAAGACATTGGGAGAACAAAGCTTCAACATGAAGGGTTTTGTTGTAGAGTTTGTATAGTGTGTGAAAGTGAGTCAAAGATATCAGGTGTTCATTACTATTTTCCTTGATCATTAGTGTAGAGCATTGAAATATCTTGTTTCTTTCACTTTTGTGTATTGTTCTTCACATTCTGTTGCAGGTATAATCGATCATAAGATAATTCACAAGATAAGGATCACCTTCATTGTTAAGGTGAGAAATATTTAAATTCAAGTAGTTTAACCATCTAGGGAGAGGATGCATTGTTGTGGTCTTTTGTTCTAGATTTACCCCATGTAGACTAGGCAAACAATCTTTTTTTGCATTGATTGATAATTTTCGATAACAGTGATCCTTAAATTGTTGAACTGTAGGAAAACAATGTTGAACAATATCTTCTTCAGGGTGGATATGATACCATGTTTAGATTTTAGAAGTTGTTATGTAAAACAAAAGGATCACTGAAAGAATACCAAGCACAACAGAAAAAAAGAGAGCACAAATATTTATCCTAGGAAACCCTCATGGGGAAGAAAACCTAGAAAAATTTCTCGATAGAGACTTCAACCAAGTATAGTGTAAGACCCAAAAGATAAGACTATACTCCTTCCTCCTCCTTAGATGGGCTGCTCCTTTGCTCTCTAGTGAGCTTGCTTGAGTGCTGAATTTCTCCAAGTGAGGGAGGCACATCACCTATTTATATTGATTAGTTGAGAATCCTAATAACCTAACAAGTCCAATTTATCCTCACTGTTAGGGATGACTTTCCTTGGGAGTCTCAAAAATACATTTTAATAAAATTTTGTGGGTACTATTGACCCGAATTACAACAGAGGTTTTACCTCAAGAATTTACATGACCAATTACATCAATGACATCCATAATTGAAGGAACAACTTCTCCGAAAGGGGAAATAATAATAATAATACAAAATATAATATATTCCATAGTTATGTTTCTTTAACAAGATTGTTCTTAAATGGGATTTTAATTTTGGGTGAAGATTGGATTAGTAGTGCAAGAATTGATTTGCATTTATTTTATATAATAAGAAGTGTTATTATAATTTCAAATAAACATATACTTGTATTAATAACTACATGCAGATATAAAATTTATTTTTCCTAGAGTTTTATAGAAGTAATAACAAAATCATAGATAAAAATTTGAAATTAAAGTGAGAGTTAAAAACCAAACTTAGCTTTTATTTTTCATTTGTTTGACCAAGAGAGAAATGAAATAATGGGGTTAAATGCAAAGAATGTGGATACCAAAGGAAAATAATTGTGTGATAGTTAATTATCCAATAATAAAACTCATAACCCTGGAAAAACTAAATAATCAAATTGAACCAATGATTTTAGATTCAAAAGAGAAGACATAACCTACCTTTGCATGGCTAGTAGGTTTCATCATGAATTTAAGGTTTTCTAGAAGGTTTGAAATGGCCTAATCTTCAATTGATGGAAATGCATTTGATAGGTGGGTAAACAAATAGATATCTTAGCTTCTAAATGCTTGTAGTAAGTACCTAACCAAATGATGGATATGTGCAATCATGTTGTGCCTCTAAATAAATTTCGATTTATCTACATGTAATTTCAAAATAATATTAATCCCCATTGGATTAAGTGTATTAAAACAAAATAATATAACCCACCTTTGGTTCATGGAAATGATGCTTGGGATGTTTTAAAAAGGTTGGTCCTTTCTTTTGAGACCTATGTGGATATGATTTATTGTGGAGTGTTATTCTAACAACTTGTCAAGGTTCTTGTAGTTCTCATGGAGATGCTTTCTTTGAATCAACATGACATGCTCACATAGTTGTGGAGGAGGACTCTAAAAAGATTGCAAAAAGGCATAAGAGACTTTGTGGACCAATATCATTTTTCTTTACCTTTGCAAAATCCTTTTGGATTTTGAAAAATTAAAATAAAATTATTTTTATGATGTCCAAAAAAGAAACCTTTAGTGTCATTAATGATTTAAAAAAAAGTTTCTATTACTTTTTGAAATTGGATTTTTCTTTAACCCTTAATCTTATAACATAATTTATATTTACAGAGTTTATAAATGAACAAAAATAGATAAAAGAGACAATTGAAATGATCCAAATACAACAATTATATTCAACAAAGTAATCCTGCATAACCACATATCTCTCTAAATAGGATCTCAAATAGAAAAACCCTAACTACTTATGGTCCTTGTTGAGTACACACTTGTACTGAGGGAGGGGGGTTGAATCAGTATAAGATTTTTTTTACTTTTTCAATCATTCAATAACCATAATAAAATAATCACATATGCAGATCATGGAACACAATATTTCCATGGAAACCCTTTCAGGAGAAACCATGAAACTTCTCTTTATAATTCTTTGTAGGAATCAACTGACTATTAAAAAGATTTGTAGGCACCAACATACTAGATACACCAACCTCGACTGGTACAAACCCTGGTATTAACCAACCAAATATTACATATCTTTATAGACACCAATATACTAGAGGCACCAATCCCAACTGGTAGACACAAACCTACTATTACAGATCTTCATATACACCAATGTACTGGAAACACCAATCCCCACTACTAAGCACCAACTTAGAAATATACTATCATTCTCTTTGTTTGGGATACACCAACCTTCAAGTTACAATTTATTCTTTAGACATATGACTTCTTCAAAATTTTCTATCATTTTCATTTCCTTCACCGAACCTGCTTGCTACTTGTGCATTGATAAGGTCTAATGAAAATTTGAATTCCCAAATAGTAATGTTTCAAAATCTTGTTCTTTTTGGCATCTTCCAAAGAGAGAACTTGTATAATATTCCAAGAATCCAATTTTTCAAATCTGATTTTGAATTATTTACCTAAACTACTCTTGTATGTATTCTAAAATACCTACAAGTTTCACAGTATGAATATTCCCATATAAGAAGTTATAAAGAAAGTTCCACGGTAACATGTTTGAAATTGATTTCAAGACCATCCTTACTTACTAACTTACATAACACATATCATGCAAAGTATAGAGAACCAAAGTCTAAAACTTGTACAAGAGGTGATACTATATGTATCTAATCTCCTAGTTGTAATTTGCACAGTCTGAATACTCCCATAGAATAATTTATAAATAAAATTCCATGTGTACCTATTTGAAATTGATTTTAAGGCCATTCAGAAGGAGTGACTTCCAAAACACATATATCCAAAAGTATACCGCAAAAGTTTTTGAAACTTGTACAAAAAGTACTTATACATTTATTATAATATCCTTTAAAGTGTCGCAACCTAAAAATTTTCAGAGAATAAGTTATAAATAAAATTCCAATATGACCTTTTTGAAACTGATTTCAGGGCCATTCACAAGGCCCAACTTCCACAATGCATATCTAAGAAAGTATAGCAAACCAAAGTCTAAAATTTGTACCAGAGATACTTTTTTATGCCTTGTAAGTTCCTTGCAATTTTCAAAGTATGAGTATTCCTAGAGAAAAAATTATAGTGAAAAATCAAATATCACCTGAAATAATTTTGCAAGCTCATCCACTTCTTCAAATGCTACTACATTTTTGCACACACACACACTTTCTCACAATACTTTCTCTTTTTATACTTTTTCATAACCATTGATGCCAGGGACATGCTCATTAAAAAAGTAACAAAACCCATTAATTAAATTATTAATTTTCCTTTTTATTTCATTTTTCCAAATACCATGGGCTTCCAACACTTTCATGTGCAAATTCCATGGGATTCTAACCCTTTCATGGGAAAATATCATGACCTTCCAACCCTCTCCAAATACCATGGGATTCCAATCCTCCAAATATCATGGGATTCCAACCCTCTCCAAATATCATAGGTCTCCACATCCATGGGTTTTACCATGGGATTCCAACACTTTCCAACTATCATGGGATTCCATATCCATGGGTTTGAAAATGCCATTTCATAGTTTACTATTTCACTGCACCCTATATAAAAAATAATCTAGAGATGAAACCCATTTCTTGCAAATGTCTTAATATGACGTCAATGATAACATTAATCCTTTGAAATCAATGACAATAATTCCTATTGGGACTCATTTTGTATAAGTTATGCACATCTGATTGATACTCTTCTTGCTTATCTTACCTTTTATTTCCCTTCTCTTTTACTCCATACCTTTGTATTTCCTTTATATCCCATGGTTTTGTCATTGCCTATGCACTTAAGGCAACCATGCTTAAATTAAACTTAATTTGCCATGTTTTGTTGCTTATTTTCAAATAACAAGGTGATTAGCCTAATCTATATGGAATCTGAACATCCCTTTTGACTGCAAGGTTACGGGCTACTAGATTTGAGTACTTTGGTAATTTTGCAGCATTAATTTGAACAACGTGTACTACCTAAATTACAAGAATTAATGCACGAAACATTTAAATGCATCCAAGAAGAATCTAAAGCCCGATTACAAAGAAAAATTCATTCCTTCATATATGCTTGATCCATGCCAAGATACGTAATGCTCCTACTGATTGGGTTCGTAAATAATAATTGAGGAGTCATATGTAGTTACGATCTAGCCGCGAGTTCATGTTGTTAAAGCATGAAATTGAATACTAGAATTAACGATGTCCTTGTTTTTTTAATTAATACCTATTCATGGAGATTGAGATCTGTAATTTTATCATAGTTGTAACCAATTATGTATGAACTCAAAAATATTCTTGAATAGTCACATAGGTGTGGAAATTTATCCCAAGATAAGAACAATTGAACTCACAAAATTGCTTGAAAACATGTAAGAAACACTAAAGAAGGAGACTGAATATGTGAAAATACACAAATTGTTGATGATATTAAATTACATATGCCAATATTAAATATATGTAGGATTCTCATAAAGTAGACACTACAAGGATTCAAAATATTTAGGGAGCTATTCAAATTGGTAGAAAAGATGGCTTACTAAACTAGTCAAAATCCCCCATATGTGAATAAAGCTATTTCCTAATCAGTCAATATGCTCATGAATTTGATGAAGGATAGTGTCCAGATAATAAGTGATGGAAATTTGAATTTTTCATGCTTTTATGTGAGGAAAAGAAGGGAGGTGAGTTGGTGCAAAAAACAAGGCAGTTTTCCTTAAACTAGTTTTTAGCTTTTTCCTTAAAACTGTAGAAATGATGGAAAGACTAGAAAAGTAGTAATGCGCAGTTTCCATTAAAAAGATTGTGGGTTGGAAATATCTTACCCAAAATATTTCTAACTCACTCCATGAGGCAGTTTTGGCAAGTTTGACCTCAAAAATGGACTTGGGTGCAAAGTAGCTAGTGTAGGTCCTAGGAAATTAATCAAAAAGATTAATTATTTTATCCTAAGTTATGGGATGAGTTTTTATTATTACAACACCCCCTCTTAAGAATGAATTTATGTACAATATCAGAAAAATATCAAATATATAGGGCCTAGAAACAAGGCTTAGTCACCCTTTACATACTGCTTGTCCATACAAAACAAGGAAAGAGGAAAAACCATAAGTTGAAAAATCCTTCCTCAAACATGGACATGAACAAAATAGTATGAAGTATGGTATTGAATATATCTTCACCACATGATCAGAAATCCCAGGTAAATACTTGAGAGTACTGAAGTTCCTCTCTAAAAACACTTTGGTGAAGCTGTCTACAACTTGCTCAGCTGAAGTGCAATATTGTAGATCAATGACCCCATCATGCACAAGTCCTTTGATGTAGTGCATATGGATTTGGATGTGTTTGGTTTGCTTCCTCTATAATAGATCAGTTGAGATATGAATAGTATGTTGGTTGTCACAATAAATGACTATATAAGTATTTGTCTCGATCCCAAACTCTCCAAGTATTCCTTGAAACCACAAACATTGAGTAGCTACATTCACAACAACTCTGTGCTCTGTCACTGTAGATGAAAGTGCAATTGCAATTTGTTTCTTACTTGAACAACTGATTGGTCCATATTCAAGCATAAAAACATATCCAAAAGTTTATTTCCTATCATTTTTATCACCTGCCCAATCAGAGTCAGTAAAACGTGACTAAATCTAGGCTAGATTGTGCAACATTGTGAATCACATGAGTTTTTGTTCCTTGTACAAAGTCTAGGATCCTCTTTGTTTCCCTCCAATGGATGTCATGAGGCTGATCCATATGTCTGGAATCCACACTCAGTACATAAGATATATCAGGTCGAGTATGAGTCAAATAAAGAAGACAACGAACCAGTTTCCTATACAGGTGTTGTTTTCCAATGGATTTGATTGTGCTTCTTCAAGCTTAACTCCTGAAAGAAAAAGAGTCTTGCTTGTCTTGAAATCATTCATTATGAAATTATTCAGAATATATGAAGCATAATTGGACCATTTACCTTGATTCCAAGACCTGATTGTGAAATATCAAGCCCCAAAAATTGGTTGAATAATCCCAAATCAGTCATAGAGAAGGCATGGTTCATTGCACTCTTCAAGGAGGAAATTTATTTATTGGAACTTCATGTTATTAGAAGGTCATCAACATACAATAAAATTATGATTAAGTAACCATGAATCAAATTCAAATACACATTAGGATCATACTTGCATCTATAATAGTTGAATGATAGCAAAATTCCATCAATCTTGGCATACCAAGCTTTGGGAGCTTGTTTTAGCCCATACAATGATTTATTCAACTTGCACACAAGAGATGGATTATTCACAAGACCTTCTAGATGATTCATATATATTTATTATTTCATATCATCATATAATAAAGCACTCTTCACATGTGTGTGATGTACTTCCCACTGCTTCGAAGCTGCAATGGCCAAAACTAGTCATATGGAGTCCATATTTGCAACTGGTGCAAAGGTCTCATTGTAGTAAATTCCTTGGACTTGGAAGAAGCCCTTGGGCACTAAAATTGCCTTATACTTCATAGGAGAACCATCAGCAGGAAATTTATCTTTGAAAACCCACTTACACTTGACTAGCTTTCTCCATGGGGGGAGAATGACTAGATCCCATGTGTCATTCTTTTGGAGCGAATGAAATTCCTCCTTCATGGTTGTTTTACATATTGGGTATTCACATGCATCTTCATATGTCTGTGGATCATACTGAATAATTAGAAAATATTTATCAACAAAGGAAGTATCTTTGATAGAAATGGCACTTTCAAATTAAGATCTAGTTCTCCTAGAATCACTAGGATTCCCAGCTAGTTCCCCAGCTGCTTGGATGGTTTTTTCTTCCCACTATGGATTTGTGGGGTTTTTGCTATCTACAATTAAAGCATCATTATCATAATCATAAATATCATTAGTTTCTTCACTTACAACCAAATGTGGAAGAGTTGAGGAGGACTCTCCAAATTCTATTGCTACCATAAGCTCTTCTTCGAACCGAACACTCCTTTCAATGAAGGATTTTTGAGTGCTCATGTTGACCAAATTGTACCCTTTGGAATATTCAGAATACCCAACAAATAGGCACTCTTGGATTTGAGGCTCCAAATCCCTCCTTTTATCTAGTGGAATTCTAGCCCATGCTCTTGAGCCTGTTACCAACTTTTCTGTACCATAGTTGGGTTACCTGAGGAGCTGCCAGTTGATAGACTTGTTCAAAGCCCAATTCCAGTGTATTAGTTGATCCGTCTGCCTGTCTAACCAATATTAGCTAGCCACTTTTTTATTTGAATAATTTTAACCATGGCCCCGCGGGGTTTGTAATAAAATGTGCTAGTAGGATATTTTTGAGTGGTTCGGTCTCCTAAGACGTAGAATCGCAAATAGGGTATTCCAGGGAGTTTTTTTCCCCTGACAATTATGCTTTGCCTTCAGCCGAGTATAATTGACGAGGTTTTCTCCCACTTCCTCCAAAGCTGGAATGCCCGATGTTGAATTCTGGGCCTTGGGGGGTTATTAGAGCCCAACTGAGTGTTATAAGCCTACTAGACATTATTTAGATAGATCATGGTCATGTCCTAAGTCATTTGGACACATAAAAAAATTTTGAAAAAATCTTTTTCGAATAGTGAAAAAATATTTTTTAATTTTTAATTACTTTTCCTAAGTTTTTTGGGTTAATTTTTCCATAAATTAAATGGAAAAAACCCGTTCGTGATCCGGACTCAGAATTCAGTGATTGAAGGCTCTAACCTTAAGCCAAAAATCATTATTGATCAGCCAGCCAGTCAGAACCAACTTTTAGATCAGCAATCAGACACATAATGCCTTTTTACTCAAAAAGTCAGTTTTGAGTAAAAAATGTTATTTAGTAAAAAAATGATTTTTATTAAAAAATGATTTTTATTTAAAAAATGATTATTTTGGAGAAAACTAAAACTCTCCAAATTAATCCAAATTTAGTAAAATAAAAGACTAAATGACATCTCATGGAACACTTATGATGATTGGAGTTATGATAACTCAACTTCAGTCATCATTAAGAGAGCAATTAATTTATTATCAGTTATCAGACATGTCATATCCAGCTAAAGATGAGATGGAGAGCTCTCATTGGTCCGGTGATTTGATTGAGGTGAAGACTGAAGCTTACACCATCAGTGGGCTTCCCAAACCTAGCTCAGGCTCCTGCCAGACCTAAAGGATGAGCTTACCTACATCTAGACTCACACATGTGGCCTCATCCTTGGCTTGTTTTCAGTGCACAGGTTTGGAGTCGGGGCGCATTGCCTGGGTGGAGGCCTCCCCTCACTCCCGGTTCTCTGGTTTAGGTCTAGGCTCTTTGTTAGGTGGCTAAGCTGGTTAGGGTTGGTTTTTTGGTTTTAGGGTTTTAGCACTCTCTAATTTGTTAAAAAGAGGCTCTTTCAGCTCTATTGAGCATGGATTTTTGTGTAGAGAAACTCTGGTGAAACTTTTGTAATTGCTTGTTGCTTCTATGCAACCATTGGAATAAAATTAGGGTTTTGGAGGCTCATGTGGTGTGATTCTTTGGATGATTGCACTTGATGGATGAGGTGATGTTGTTTTAATGCTATTCTTTCATGTTTATTTGAGATTATGATGTTATGCTTTAAAAGGCTTCTGTAAGCACATAAGAACAGGTATTTGCGGTTTGCAAGTTAGCTGTTTATTGATTTACTTCTAGAATTTAAAAAAGAGCATTGTTTCATTCAGTTGTAGTTCATGCTCTTCTTTATTTCAATTTGTGAACAATACATGATCTAATATTTGTATGGCAAGTCTATGAGTGTTATTTTGCAGATCCCTCCATCCAACCAAGCAGAAGTTCGAGCTCAGCTGCATCTTCTTCTCTTGGAGTCAAGTACGCTTTTCCAGTAATTGCATGCTTCATGAGATCCAAGTGCTTTAAAAAGATCCACAGGTTTGACCATTCTCTCCTTGCTTTTATTCATCATTCAAATTAAAAAAGACTTTATTTTCTTGGGATTAGGGCACGTTTGGGCTAAAGTGAACATTCATTCACTTAGACTTTGCCCTGATTGGCTGCCCTGTGCTTTATTTTCAGCCTTTTAGGCCTTTTATTTGCAGCCATTCCTTCCCTTTGTTCGCTGTCCACTTCTCCCCACTTTTACCCTTTTGGACAACCCTCTTTTGCCTCTTTGTTTCCACTTTTTGCAGCCCTTTTCCATCCTTTTCTTCAACCATCTTTTGGGCTGTACTTTCAGCCTTTTTTAACCCTCATTTTTCAGCCCTCTTTCTCTGATTTCCAGCCCTCTTTCTCACTTAGTTTCCAGCCTTCTTTTGAGTTTCCTTTTTCTCTCTTTCCACCCCTCTTGCCTTGCCTTTTTCTTGTCTCTTTTCTTCCTTCTTCTTGGTGAGTTTGGGTAAATGTTTTTAGTTAGTTTATAGATTAAATTTCAAGTTCTTCAACTAATATCATAAGTATGTGTCTAGAGCTCTTAGATTGCAGACAGGTGAAGGAGAGTGCAAAGGCCACAAACGAACAAGGAGTGCAAAAAGAACAAAAAGACTGCTATCCCTCTTCTTGCATCCCCTTCTTTCCTTGTTCTTCCAAGAAGAAAAGGACACATCATAATTGTAAAAGATTAATAAAAGAGCTGAGTGGGAGGAAGTCTCCTTCCTTTTCTACTTCCCCTATTTTGGGGAAGTGTGTCTTGTGTTCATTTTCATGATTTACTTAGTATAGTTTTCCTTCAGAAATTAGTTTAGTTCTTTGACTAGACTTAGCTTCATTCTTACTAATTGCTAGATTCATCATTGCTGGTTGGTATCTTGTTATAAATTGTTAAATCATAAGAAGAACCAAAATCTCTTGAATCTCACCATAAGGTGGATCAAGAGTGCTCTCTATCGGAGAGTTTTAATCAACCACCTTTCATATTAATTATTGTGTTTGTTTAATTCAAATCACCCATAAGTAAGACTCTTGAACTTGCAGAAACACAAGTCAAGAGCACTCTCTATCGGAGAGCACCTTAGGTTTGCACAACCCCTGCATTAGTATCATCTAGATTAGCCAAGTCTCTTGAACCATTGTCATAAGACGAGGTCAAGAGCGCTCTCTGTCGGAGAGTCTTAATTAATCAACTTAACAAAATTCGCAACTCACATCCCTTTTATTAATTAAACCCCTTCCCTCCTTGCCAGAGTATGCTCTGACCGATATTCGATCGGAATACCCAGAAATGGCATTGGATCTCTAAACCCCACAAGAGTAACTTAACTAAAACTTTTTCCCATAACCAACACACCAGCGTTGTTCAATAAATACCAAGGCATGTGGGAAAATTCCAAGTGTGGGCGCCGAGCTACCTAATCTGGGCACTAGTAGTTAAGTTATTGAACACTTACCTTTGACCCCAAACAGGTCCGTCATGTCTTCGAACGGAGCCACTGAAGGTATTACCAGTTAGGACATCCAGCCACCATAAGTGAAAATCACAAACAAAAAAATCTTAAAACTTACCAAGAGAACTTGCAAAACCTAACATTCACTGGCATCTTTTGGGATTCACATATTTACACTCAAAGCATCTCTGATAAGTTGACTCCATAGGCACTGGTCCCATCTTTTAGCATTGTTGATAATTTGGGCCATTTGTCCATCGAATGTTTGATTATAAATCATAGCTGTGAATGCTTTATCTATTTCGTGAAGCTCTCAAATATTTGTCTATCTTTCAATTCCAGTGATAGCAACGTGGATTGCTTTGTCTTGTGTTGAATTCATCACATTAATAATCTTAAATCACAATAACTCCTAAACAACACCCATCCGCATCCGAAACATCTATAAATTAACTTGAACATTGAGCCATAGAAAACTCTTTGTTAGGGACTACCCCCCTTGGCTTCATTAGGAGTTAGCCTAAACGGAGGAGCTAGGAGTAGGTGACAGTACCTAGCTCTGTGCTTTCCCCCAAGGTCACACCTCTCCCACTTTCCTAACTGAGGAGACAGCTTTCAGAAGATTTCTGCTGCTGGTGTGCAATCGACGGACAACATATTTTGGCGCCGTTGCCGGGGACAAATATTTTTGTTCCTGGATGACCTTTGTTTCTTTTAGTTTGTTACCTTTTTATCATTTTTGGTAGATTTTTTAGTCCAATCACTCTCTAAATTTAGACTTAAGTCCACCTGGCGACTCCACTATCAGTTAACACCTCAAGGTATTCTACTAGAAGAAACTCTGTAGGTTTGGTCGATTTCATCCCTGACCCCGAAAAGGTCTTAAGGAGGAGATTGAACAAACTATCTTCTCGTAGGATCCTTGCAGAACTTGGATCTGAGTTTGTTTCAGACATCAACATTTTATTTCCTGAAAACACTAATACCACTGTTTCTGACATAATGGGCGAGTATTTTACTCAGCTTGACTTTTCTCAAATAGTAGGTCAACCCCACCGTCTTCCAGACAAAGCTGTCGAGAAGCTCCCGATGTATACAGGAACTGATGCCATTACCTCCGCCATGCACCTTAGGAACTTTTCTAGGTGTATCAATGCTTATATAAATGATCTGGTCAGCCAACATGATGACGTGTATATGAAGTTATTTGGTCTATCTCTGGATGGAAAGGCGGGCGACTGGTATAGCAATTTACCAGACAATTCCTTTAATAGTCTAGCAGCTTTCAAAACTTCTTTCACCAACAAGTTCGGTGAAAAGAAAGAACCTCGGCATCAACTTGCGTCCTTGACCAACATAAAGAAGAGAGACATAGAAACAATGGACGAGTTCAACACTAGGTTCACAAAATTGTCAAATTCCATCCCTACTGAGTATGCCCCAACTAAACCAACTATTCTAGTCTATTACATTGAGGCACTTAGTGGCAAAATGCAGTACCAGATCAGAGACAAGGAGCCTGCTAACTTGCTCCAGGCTCAGGAGATGGAAATCAAGATTGATCTGAACATGCAGTCATCTGGTGAATCTAACCTCCACGATTATTCAAGGTCTTCAACTTCGTTGAAAATCAGTGAACCAAAAGACAGGGATCCTTTATCAGCTATGAAGGATGCCTATGAAAAACAAATGATGGAGATGAAGAAAAATATGGAGGAGGCAGAGCAGAAACACTTGGCACAGTTAAAAGAAATTCAAAATAGGGTGATCACAATGGAAAGAACTCAAACTCAGTCCACTCCTAGAACCTTTCCTACCAAGCCAACTTGGCAAAGAAAGCCTCCCAACCATGAGCAGAGGCCTCCCCATCAGCTAGAGGCCGCTAACATGGTTGAGCAGTATAAACCATTTTGCAGAGCATGCAGAGATTTCCATGAGGAATCTGGATGCCACTATGCATGCTATGTTCAGGAGCATGGTCACCTTGAAGGTTGCGGTCTGAGTACGTTGACAAGCGAGCCTGAATTTATCAATAACATAGATGACATCCCCAACATCCCCATAGGAAATTGGCCAAAGGCCAATTGTTATGAAAAGAAAGTTGACAACCTAACTCAGTACTACGGAGAGATGCCTTCAGCCTAGCAGATCAACAATACCCAGAACTTCAAAGGGATAACTTATCAAAGAAAGGGTTCTTCTGCATAGAATATTCCCAAGGTAACAGCTCCTAATCCTCCCAAAGAAGTTGAAAGAAAAGAAATTATTGATTTAAGTTTTGACTTAGGTAATTGGTTAGCGAATACAAAATTCCCTGTTCTGGTCCTTGAATTATGCAAAATCCCTGGCTAAAGAGAGAAACTTTTGAAAATATTAGAGCCTTAGAGTAATGTTGATCCTCAAGCTGAAGAAAGTTCTTCAAGTCCTTTAAAACCTATTACCCCTAAGAAAGTCACTTTTTCCGATACCGTGGAGCGGAATTCAAATAATGTCTTTGCTGATCCTCCTATAGTTCTACATACTAGGGACCCAAGAAAAGAAGATCATCCCCCTTTCTACGTATCATTGATGATGGGTGATCTTCTTCTACATAATTGTATGTTAGACTCAGGATCCAGTTCCAGTATCATGACCAAAAAAGTCATGCAACGGCTTGACCTAAGGACCATGAGACCTTACCAGAATGTGTGTGCCATGGACTCTAGACCAGTTAAGGCCAAAGGGATGATTGAGAACCAGCTAGTCAGATTGGCCAAGTATCCAAATATCCAGATCACAATGGACATCTTGGTTATTGATGTTCCAGAAAAATGGGGTATGTTGCTTTCTAGGAAATGGGGTGCCACTTTGGGAGGATCAATCTAGATGGATTGGACCTATGCTATCATTCCAGCGTCAGAATTTTCACTTGTTAAGTTGTATTCTAAAAAGGAAAAAAGACACCACCTTGAAAACCCTCAAAGACCATTAAATGAGTATGCTTACCACACTGATGAAAATGGGTCCTATCAAATCAACTCCACCTTCTTGGAACCCATCCAAGAAGAAATAAAGACCAAGAAGCTTAGTGAGTTGTGGAGAATGAATTTTGATGGTGCTTACTCTAAAATGGGAAAGGGGGCTGGTGTTGTCATTGTCTCACCAGAGGGTAAGGTTTTCAACTTTTCTTTCAGATTGGAGTTTGACGCAACTAACAATGTGGCGGAGTATGAGGCACTTCTACTGGGCATTGATATTGCCAAGGACATGGGGATTAAGTTGCTTGATATTAAAGGGGACTCTGATTTAATCATCCAACAAGTTAAGGGTCAGTTTGCATGTAAGTGTCAAAGACTTCAAAAATATAGAAATGCAATATGGGATACAATGGAATTCTTTAATGCCCTTAACATAGAAGCAGTTCCTAGAGATCAGAATAGTGCCTCTGACAGACTTGCAGTTTAAGCATCAACTCTTTAGCCATCGGATGAGATGTTAGAGGGGAATTGTCCTTTAGAGATTAACTTCAGACCTTCTGTTCCTAATAATGTTGAACATTGGCAAGTCTTCAAAGACGATGAACATATTTTGAGATTCATTGACAATGTCGGTGAATTCCTTAATTTTGAAGTAAATGATCAGGAAGAAAACAAAGAATATTATGGAGAAGGTGACCAGTTTAACAATCCTGTCCCACATGGTCTAGTTGCCTTAGAAAACATCTTTGACAGACAAGACAGAAGAAAAAGCAATGTTGAGCAGATGAAACCAGGAGATTACATTGAAGTCAACATTGGGACGGAAACAGAACCCAAAATTATAAAAATTGGAAAAGGTACTTCCGAAAAAGAAAGGAATAGCCTCATAAACTTGGTCAAAGAGTATAGGGATGTATTTGCCTTTACTTATGACGAGCTCAAAGCTTATAGGGAAGATGTATTTCAACATACTATTCCCATAAAGCCAGAATGTCAAAAAGGCAAGCCTTTCAGACAAAAACTGAGGCAAATAAATCCTAAGTTATCACCAATCATCAAGAAGGAGTTAGAGAAAATGTTAGCAGCAGGAATAATAGCTCCCAATAGACATTCCACGTGGTGCTCTAACTTAGTAGTTGTAAGGAAGAAGAACGGAAGCATTAGAATATGTATAGATTTCAGGAATCTAAACATAGCATGTCAGGAGGACAATTACCCCCTCCCCAACATGGAGACCCTCCTCCAACGGGTCACTGGATCAAGCATGATGTCGATGCTGGATGGTTTTTTGGGTTATAATAAAGTAGTCATTCAAGAGGAGGATAGGCATAAGACCACCTTCACAACTCCTTGGGGCACTTTTGAGTATCTGAGAATGCCCTTTGGCCTTTTAAACGCAGGAGCTACTTTCCAAAGGGCCATGGATTATGCTTTCAAGGAGTTGATTGGCAAAGTCATTGAGATCTATCAAGATGATTTCACTGTTTTTTCAAAGGAAATATCCAGCCATGTTGGTCATCTCAGGCAGATTTTTGAGAGGTGTAAGAAGTATGGCATTTCTCTAAATCCGGCTAAGTCGGTGTTGGGCATAGAAGAGGGGAAACTCCTAGGACATATCATCAATAAAGACGGTGTCAAAATTGATCCTGAAAGAGTAGAGGCCATAAAAAATATTCCTCTCCCTAAGAATGTTAAATCCCTTCAGTCCTTCAATGGTCATATCAATTTCATTAGAAGATTCATTCCAAACTTGGCCGAATTAATGAAACCTATGTAGGCCCTACTCAAGAAAAATGCCAAGTTTGTGTGGACCACTGAAGGAAGGAAAGCCTTTGAGTCGATAAAGAATTCCATTACTAGGTCTCCTATCCTAGTCAGCCCTGATTACGTGAAGGATTGTATGATCTTTTCATTCGCTTCTGAAGACACTATTGCAGGTGTGTTGCTCCAGAAAACATTGAAGGGTTTGAGCAACCTATAGCATTCATGAGTAGAGCCTTGCAGAATTCTGAGCTAAAGTATACCATCATGGAGAAGCAAGCTTATGCCTTAGTCAAATCTTTAAAACACTTCAGGACTTATATCGGGTATTCCAAAGTTACCGGATATGTTCCCCACACTGCGGTTAAGGATATCCTTTCTCAAAAGGATTGTTTAGGAATAAGGGGAACATGTGTGTCCAAGATCCAGGAGTATGAACTGGAAATAAAGCCCACTAAGTTGATCAAGGGACAAGGCCTGGAAAGAATGCTTACTCAGAAGAATGAAGAAGCCATTGAGATGATTGCAGAAAATGACATCCCTCAGCCTACCATGACTCCTGCCCTTCAAAACCTTGACAACCATTGGTATTCAGACATCATTTTCTTTCTTCTCCATCTCACTTGCCATGATCACCTCAAAGGACACAAGCGTAGGGCTTTGAGACTTAAGACCGCTAGGTATTTCCTTACCCAAGAGGGTCTGGGTTGGAGGAACCCAGATGGTATTATACTTAGGTGCATCAACGAACAAGATTCTAAGAAGATTTTAGAAGAATTTCACTCAGGATTTTGTGGAGGCCACTATGCAGCAAATACAACTGCCCACAAAATCTTGAGAGCTGGTTACTATTGTCCAACCATTTTTGCAGATGCTCACAAGCATACCAAGTGTTGCCAAGAGTGCCAACTATTCACTGGGAAGCAGAAGTTGGCAGCTCTTCCCCTTACTTCGGTTGTTGTCCTTGCCCCTTTTCAGCAATGGGGGCTCAATTTTATTGGAAAATTCAAGGATAATTCCAGCAATGGATTTTGTTGGATTCTCACAGCAACCGATTACTTCACCAAGTGGATAGAGGCTATACCCACTAAGAATGCCATTGAGAAGGTTCTTATAGACTTCATCGAGGAAAGAATCATCACTCGATTCGGGACTCCCTTAAAAATAACAACCAATAATGCCAAAGCCTTCAGTTCCAAAAAAATGAATGACTTATGTTTTAAGTATGGCATTATCCTATCCCACTCATCCGATTATTACCCACAGGGCAATGGACTTGCTGAGTCCACCAATAAAAATTTAATGTCAATCCTCAAGAAGACTATGTGGGATAATAAGAGATCATGGGATAGTAAAATTAAGTATGTTGTGTGGGCAGATAGAATCACTAAGAAGAACTCAACTGGTAAATCACCTTTTGAATTGGTGTATGGACTCACAGCCACCCTTTCGATTAGTATGCAGATTCCGATCTTCAGGATGCTAAGTGAGTATGGCACAGAATAGGTAGAAATGGAGCAGAGAATAAATCGGATTGTAGAATTGGATGAATCTCAAAGAGCTTCCCTTGATAAGTCACTAAGACATCAAGAAAGTATGAAGGGCACTTTTGATAAGTCAGTCAGGCCAAGAGCTTTCCAAATTGGAGATACTGTTCTCTTATGGGATAAGAGAAGGGAGAAGCCTGGAAAGCATGAGAAATTTGACAGCCTTTGGAAAGGCCCTTTTATCATCCGCGACATGGCTGGCACCAATTATTTTTTCCTTAACACTGTGGATGGAGAAATTTTAAACCTGCCCATGAATGGCCAACACTTGAATCCTTTCTTTCGAAACAACCTCCAAGATGACCAAGGGGTCATCAAAGGACTTTTCTAAACCTATCCTTGTTGTATTTCTATGTAATTTACTTTTGTATCATATGTTATGAATCATAACTTCGTAGAATGCTGCATTAAAGCTCTTTCTTTTGTATACTAGCATTTGTATCATATTTCATTCTATATATGCCGAAAAAGAAGAAGTTTATTTCTATGTACTTTATTTCGAAAAAAGCAAAAAATAATTTTTGGTATTTCATCATGGCATATTTTTATCATATACATGGAACTGAGACACTTCTGTTTACATGCAGATACCAGAGATTCCTGGATTCTCAGGCACTCTTTTTGATTAATAGATCAAGCAAGTACCTGTCCCATAGTTGGAGCCAGATGTTACGAACTGTTTTGTACCATATTTGGGTTACTTGAGGAGCTGCCAGTTGATAGACTTGTTCAAAGCCCGATTCCAATATATCAGTTGATCCGTCTGCCTGTCTAGCCAATATTAGCTAGTCACTTTTTTATTTGAATAATTTTGACCATGGCCCCGCGGGGTTTGTAATAAAATGTGCTAGTAGGATATTTTTGAGTGGTTCGGTCTCCTAAGACGTAGAATCACAAATAGGGTATTCCAGGGAGTTTTTTTCCCTTGACAATTATGCTTTTCCTTCAGCCGAGTATAATTAACGAGGTTTTCTCCTACTTCCTCCAAAGCTGGAATGCCCGATGTTGAATTCTGGGTCTTGGGGGGTTATTAGATCCCAACTGAGTGTTATAAGCCTACTAGACATTATTTAGATAGATCATGGTCATGTCCTAAGTCATTTGGACACATAAAAAAAATTCGAAATTTTTTTTTTCGAACAGTGAAAAAATATTTTTTAATTTTTAATTACTTTTCCTAAGTTTTTTGGGTTAATTTTTCCATAAATTAAATGGAAAAAACCCGTTCGTGATCCGGACTCAGAATTCAGTGATTGAAGGCTCTAACCTTAAGCCAAAAATCATTCTTGATCAGCCAGCCAGTCAGAACCAACTTTCAGATCAGCAATCAGACACGTAATGCCTTTTTACTCAAAAAAGTAAGTTTTGAGTAAAAAATGTTTTTTAGTAAAAAAATGATTTTTATTAAAAAATGATTTTTATTAAAAAAAAATGATTATTTTGGAGAAAACTAAAACTTTCCAAATTAATCCAAATTTAGTAAAATAAAAGACTAAATGACATCTCATGGAACACTTATGATGATTGGAGTTATCATAACTCAGCTTCAGTTATCATTAAGAGAGCAATTAATTTATTATCAGTTATCAGACATGTCATCTCTAGCTAAAGATGAGATGGAGAGCTCTCATTGGTTCGGTGATTTGATCGAGGTGAAGACTGAAGCTTACACCATCAGTGGGCTTCCCAAACCTAGCTCAGGCTTCTGCCAGACCTAAAGGATGAGCTTACCTACATCCAGACTCACACATGTGGCCTCATCCTTGGCTTGTTTTCAGTGCACAGGTTTGGAGTGGGGGTGCCTTGCCTGGGTGGAGGCCTCCCCTCACTCCCGGTTCTCCATTTTAGGTCTGGGCTCTTTTTTAGGTGGCTAAGCTGGTTAGGGTTGGTTTTTTGGTTTTAGGGTTTTAGCACTCTCTCATTTGTTAAAAAGAGGCTCTGTCAGCTCTATTGAGCATGGATTTTTGTGTGGAGAAACTCTGGTGAAACTTTTGTAATTGCTTGTTGCTTCTATCCAACCATTGGAATAAAATTAAGGCTTTGGAGGCTCATGTGGTGTGATTCTTTGGATGATTGCACTTGATGGATGAGGTGATGTTGTTTTAATGCTGTTCTTTCTTGTTTATTTGAGATTATGATGTTATGCTTTAGAAGGCTTCTGTAAGCACATAAGAATAGGTATTTACGGTTTGCAAGTTAGTTGTTTATTGATTTACTTCTAGAATTAAAAAAAGAGCATTGTTTTATTCAGTTGTAGTTCATGCTCTTCTTTATTTCAATTTGTGAACAATACATGATCTAATCTTTGTATGGCAAGTCTATGAGTGTTATTTTGCAGATCCCTCCATCCAACCGAGCAGAAGTTCGAGCTCAGCTGCATCTTCTTCTCTTGGAATCAAGTACGCTTTTCTGGTAATTGCATGCTTCATGAGATCCAAGTGCTTTAAAAAGATCCACAGGTTTGACCATTCTCTCCTTGCTTTTATTCATCATTCAAATTAAAAAAGTCTTTATTTTCTTGGGATTAGGGAACGTTTGGGCTAAAGTGAACATTCATTCACTTAGCCTTTACCCGGGTTGGCTGCCCTGTGCTTTATTTTCAGCCTTTTAGGCCTTTTATTTGCAGCCATTCCTTCCCTTTGTTCGCTGTCCACTTTTCCCCACTTTTTGCCCTTTTGGACATCCCTCTTTTGCCTCTTTGTTTCCGCTTTTTGCAGCCCCTTTTCATCCTCTTTTTGGGCCATCTTTTGGGCTGTAGTTTCAGCCTTTTAGGCCTTTTATTTGTATCCTTTCCTTCCTTTTGTTCGCTGTCCACTTTTCCCCATTTTTACCCTTTTGGACAGCCCTCTTTTGCCTCTTTGTTTCCACTTTTTGCAGCCCTTTTCCATCCTTTTCTTCAACCATATTTTGGGCTGTACTTTCAGCCTTTTTTAACCCTCATTTCGCAGCCCTCTTTCTCTGATTTCCAGCCCTCTTTCTCACTTAGTTTCCAGCCTTCTTCTGACTTTCCTTTTTCTCTCTTTCCACCCCTCTTGCCTTGCCTTTTTCTTGTCTCTTTTCTTCCTTCTTCTTGGTGAGTTTGGGTAAATGTTTTTAGTTAGTTTATAGATTAAATTTCAAGTTATTCAACTAATATTATAACAAGTGTGTGTCTAGAGCTCTTAGATTACAGACAGGTGAAGGAGAGTACATAGGCCACAAATGAACAAGGAGTGCAAAAAGAACAAAAAGATTGCTATCCCTCTTCTTGCATCCCGTTCTTTCCTTGTTCTTCCAAGAAGAAAAGAACACATCATCATTGTAAAAGATTAATAAAAGAGCTGAGTGGGAGGAAGTCTCCTTCCTTTTCTACATCCCCTATTTTGGGGAAGTGCGTCTTGTGTTCATTTTCATGATTTACTTAGTATAGTTTTCCTTCAGCAATTAGTTTAGTTCTTTGATTAGACTTAGCTTCATTCTTACTAATTTATAGATTCATCATTGCTGGTTGGTATCTTGTTATAAATTGTTAAATCATAAGAAGAACCAAAATCTCTTGAATCTCACCATAAGGTGGATCAAGAGTGCTCTCTATCAGAGAGTTTTAATCAACCACCTGTCATATTAATTATTTTGTTTGTTTAATTCAAATCACCCATAAGTAAGACTCTTGAACTTGCAGAAACACAAGTCAAGAGCACTCTCTATCGGAGAGCACCTTAGGTTTGCACAACCCCTGAATTAGTATCATCTAGATTAGCTAAGTCTCTTGAACCATTGTCATAAGACGAGGTCAAGAGCACTCTCTATTGGAGAGTCTTAATTAATCAACTTAATAAAATTTGCAACTCACATCCGTTTAATTAATTAACCCCCTTCCCTCCTTGCCAGAGTATGCTCTGACTGATCTTCAATCGGAATACCTAGAAACGACATTGGATCTCTAAACCCCACAAGAGGAACTTAACTAAAACTTTTTTCCATAACCAACGCGCCGGCGTTGTTCGAGAAATACCGAGGCATGTGGGCAAATTCCAAGTGTGGGCGCTGGGCTACCTAATCTAGGCACTGGTAGTTAAGTTATTGAACACTTACCTTTGACCCCAGACAAGTCCGTCATGTCTTCGAATGGAGCCACTGAAGGTATTCCCGGTTAGGACATCCAGCCACCATAAGTGAAAATCACAAACAAAAAACTCTTAAAACTTACAAAGAGCAGTTGCAAAACCTAACATTCACTGGCATCTTTTGGGATTCACATATTTACACTCAAAGCATCTCTGATAAGTTGACTCCATAGGCATTGGTCCCATATTTTAGCATTGTTGATAATTTGGGCCATTTGTCCATAGAATGTTTGATTATAAATCATAGCTGTGAATGCTTTATCTATTTTGTGAAGCTCTCAAATATTTGTCTATCTTTCAATTCCAGTGATAGCAACCTGGATTGCTTTGTATTGTGTTGAATTCATCACATTAATCATCTTAAATCACAATAACTCCTAAACAACACCCATCCGCATCCAAAACATCTATAAATTAACTTAAACATTGAGCCATAGAAAACTCTTTGTTAGGGACTACCCCCCTTGGCTTCGTTAGGAGTTATCCTAAATGGAGGAGCTAGGAGTAGGTGACAGTATCTAGCTCTGTGCTTGCCCCCAAGGTCACACCTCTCCCACTTTCCTAAGTGAGGAGACAGTTTTCGGAAGATTTCTACTGCTAGTGTGCAATCGGTGGAGAAGAGAGCCAAAAATCCTGAAATGAGACACATCTGGTTTCTTCCCACTCCAAGCTTCGAATGGAGTAATTCCATCAAGATGCTTATGTGGAACCTTGTTCTAGATGTAGGATGCATATTTTATAGCTTCAACCCAAAAATTTGGTGGCAAAGTCTTAGACTCTAGCATACAAGTAGCCATCTCCTTGAGACTTCTATTCTTCCTCTCAGTCGCACCATTCTGTCAAGGTGTGTAGGGAATAGAGTGCTTCATATGGATGCTTGCATCTTCACAATAATTAATGAAATCAGAATTTAAATATTCACCACCATTATGAGATATGAGGATCTTGAGTCTCCTCCTAGACTGGTTCTCAACCAAGGCTTTCGAAACCTTGAAGTGGCCAAAAACTTCATACTTGAGTTTAAGGAAGTAAACCCAATAGTACCTGGAAAAGTCATCTATGAAGGTAAGGACATACTTGTCTTGAATCATGGTTATATGAGGGAAGGGACCAAAAATATCATTTTGGATGAGCTCAAAAGGTGCATAGGTTCTCTCATGACTGACTCTCTCATACTTATGCTCTGGATGTTTTCCTAGGATGAAACCCTAACAGACTCCTTTGGAAAAATTTATCTTTGGAAGACCTGAAACCATATATTTTTCACACAAATATGAAAGGTATTTGTATTTTAGGTGACCAAACCTCTCATTCCAAAGTCTTCTTGCTTCATTGGCATGGGTGAGGAGAGAAGAGGGGTTAGAGAAAGGCATGAAATATGAGAACCTAATTACTTTTGAACCATGATCCACAATACCTTTAGCGATGACTCTACCATTAGCAGTATCAGATATTTAAACTTCATTAGGAGAGAAAACAACCTTCTTTGGAGACCCTGTGTGAGTCATCTGTTAGATTGACAAGAGATTAGTAGCAAGATTTGGGACATACAAGACATTATTGAAGGAACGATGGTCAAAATCAATGATATCTTTAAGCTTACTTTCAGTTTCTGAGTTGTCTCCCAACAAAATATTAGGATCCTTCGAATCAATAAGAGATGAGAAGGCTTCCTTTGTTGAAACCATGTTCCTAGAAGCTCTAGAATTGATTATATAGGAAGGAGATATTACAGTGCTTGCAACTAGGGCACATACTCTCTCTTGGTCTTCAAAACTAGATCCTCCTTCCTTCTTTATTACACCACCAAGGAGGGAGATGTTGTTCTTTTCCAGGACTTGAGTTAGCATATCAATCTTCTTCTTCGTGCAAGAGCTATTAGGACAAAATCCCTTACCATAGTATGCACACTTGCTACCTTCACCTTTACCTTTCTTCTTCTGAAAGTTCTTATTCTTGGAGTTTGAGGACTCCTATTGAGACTTGTACTTGTATCCTTTTTTATATAGAGGATTCTTAGGCTTCTTCTTCTCTTTGGAATTTCCCTTTCAATCTCCAACAACCAAAGCTTGATCTTTGGAAGGTTTGATGGTGCCCATCAAGATCAGTTTGTCTTGCTCCTGAGTCAAGTATTCCATGAAATTTGCCAATGTAGGCATCTTCCAATTTTGAGCTGTCAATTTGGAGGCATGGAAGGTTGAAACAAATACTGAGTAATAAGGACCAAGCTTTGAGAGGATGGACAAGATTAGTTGTTCATCTTCTTTGTCAATGGCACACTGTGATAGCTGGAAAAAAAGAGATTTGAATTTTGAGAAGTATACTTGCAAGGATCTAAAGTTGTTTGGACTTAGTTCTATCAACTCGTTTTCTAGTTGATAACCTCTCATATTATATGTCTTCCCAAACAAATATTGAAGTTTCTCCCATACTTCATTCGGTGATGTAAGACCATTAATATGAAATAGAAAGGTCTCTGGAAATGCTGAGACATAAGTGACCATACACCTCATCTTGTGAGAAATTATAACCAGAAAGTGAGTAATTCAAACCATAGGAGAATCTAGGAGTATTAGTGAGGTTCACAAATCAAATTTGGGTGCAAGACTCAGCAAAAACCATCAAATTACAAATAAATTACACACAATGATAGCTATAAACAAGATAATTTTGGACTGTCTAACCTTGAAATTGTTATTAACAGGTTTATAAATACATCATAAGAGTTTTGAATGGATTTGGAAGCCAATTGTGAGCAAATAACCCAAAATTGCCAAATTGGCATCAAACCCCCCTAGGTGGGCCAATCACATCCCAAATCTCTCCAAATGGATAATAATTTCTGAAGTGGCATGGTTGATGTGTTGTGGGTCAATTATTACACCTTGGACAGCATGGGTGTGGAAAACCGGGTGGTTTAGAGTCTCAATGCAACATTAATTGCACCAAATCAAGACAAATTTGGGAAAAATCCCACTCTAGCGCTCCAAGTCAACTTGCCTATGCACGTTCAATGAATGGGAGCACACTAGAAATTATGGATGTGCATATGTGTCTGGTTGACTAAGCTGGACTACCCGTGTGGGTCATGGATCCTCAAATTGACATGGCATATGTCCACCTAAGAACCCCTTGTCCACGTCATAGTGTATTAAAGCTTAAAAAGCAATAAAATTGACTAATTAGTGTAAATAAGGTATTAATAATAGATTAATGTTCTAACACCCTCCCTTAATCCAACAACTAAGTTTTTTCAGAAAATGATGAAGGCCTTGGCAACAATGGCTCAAGTCACCTCAAGTACATAATTTGGAAATTACAATTTTTATTTGTCCATGTGAACCAAGGAAAGAAGGAACACCTCATGGGAAAAAACTTCCCTCAAGAATAGACATGGGGCTGTACCTGCAATAATATAACAGCAAATTATCATCCCTCACTCACCCCAAGCAAATATCTTAGGTAAGTGAAGGTGTTCTTAGTGAAAGCCTTGGTAAAAATGTCAACAATTTGCTCGGTGGATGGGCAATACTGTAGTGAGATCACCCTGTCATGCACTAAGCCCTGAATGCAATGCATGTGTATCTCTATGTTATTTTTCTTCTTCTTATGTACTGGATCAGTATATATTTTGATGGAACTATTATTATCCACCCAAATGTTGGTTGGAGAATCAATTGTGACACCAAACTCTCGGAGAATTCCCTGCAACAAAACACATTGTGTTGTAGCATTGATTGCTTCCCTGTATTAGGCCTCTGCTGATGAAAGTGAGATGGTGTGCTATTTATTACTTGACCAGAAAATGGGAACTTCAGCAAACATGAAGCAAAACCTGATTTTTACTTTCTGTCAATTGGATCACCGGACCAATCTGAATAAAAAAAATCCATCTAGTTGAAGTGATGAACTAGCTGTGTAGTGCACCCCGAATTTCTTAGTTCCCTAGACATACTAAAAAATTATTTTTGTAGACTTCCAATGGAGCTCATGTGGCTGGTGCATATGTATTTCTACAGCACTCACAACATAAGACAAATTAGGTCTTTTATGAGTGAGTTAGAGCAATCTTCCCACTAGTTTCCTGTAGAGTGTGATACCCACCATTGGGGAGTTGCCAAATTCATGCGTTTTAATACTAGAAAGAAAGGGAGACTTGGTTGCATTACACTCATCCATATTAAACTTCTTTATCAGGTCTGAAGCATACTGTGTCTGACTCAGCATGATTCCCTTACCATTATGCTCAATTTCTAAGCCCAAAAATTTCCTTAGCAATCCTAGGTCTGTCATAGCAAATTCACTGTGCAAAGAGTTCTTAATTTGGCCAATTAAATTGGTGCAGATACCTGTAATAAGAATATCATCAACATAAAGAACAATGACCTACAAATTAACATAATTTTTTTGTAAATACACATTAGGGTCTTATTTACATCTTGTGAAGCCAATTGAAAGCAAGAAAGCATCCATTTTTGCATACCAAGCTCTGGGGACTTGCTTGAGTCGATACAGTGATTTTTTCAGCCTACATACCAATGAAGAATCCACTTGGAAACCTTCAGGCTGTGCATATAGATGTCCTCCTATAGTTCACCATGCAAGAATGCACTCTTTAGATCCATGTGGTGAACTTTCCAACACTTACTAGCTGCTAGTGCAAGAACTAGTCTAATTGAGTCCATCTTTGTAACCGGTGGAAAGGTCTCTGTGTAATCAACTCCATGGACTTGAGAATAGAACTTAGCCACTAATCTAGCCTTATGTTTTATATCAGAGCCACCAGCATCAATTTTGGTTCAGAAGACCCATTTGCATTGAACAACTTGTAGAAATAATAGATCAATGCTATGTGCAATGATGCTAAGAAGAAGCACAAGAGATAGATATTGCTACTAAGAATTCTCACAAGCATACATAGGAAAAAAAGAGAGAAGAAAAGGGACTAAATCACATGAATGAAGAGATGAATATTGGTGTGTATCCTTCCATTGAATAATTATGAATAATAGTGTACATAAATAGTACATCCCTCATAGGAAAGTCGAATTGTATGGAAACAACTCATAAAGCTAAAAAAGGATGACTTACCAAAATATAGCAAACCCCTATAGGTGGATAAAGCACTTGCTAAATCTATCAAGGGCCTCATGAGTTGGCAAAAGCATGAGTGAGTTGTCAAGGAGATGGAAATAACATGCTAATCCTAGAAAATGGAGAAAAACTAATGGAGGATGGGTTGGAAACAAAAGCTCCCGGTTTCCTAGTTGACTAGCTTTTATCTTATCCATAGAAAAGCAGGAAAAAGAAGAAAAAGCAGAATCTATTGTAAAGTCCAATATACTAATTCTGGATCAACCCAGAATCAGAAATAAATCATTCCTAGGATATAGATGGCATGTATTGAATTTAAGGTGCAAGTGGATGCCAACTAATTAAGCTAGTGGGTGAATAATTAATCAAATAATGATTAATTATTTTATCCTAAGTTGTGAGTGGGTTTAATATATTCCTACACCCCCCTATAAGTCTGACTTTATGATGGTATGACAAAAAATATGGATGCATATGGATGCATATAGGGCCCAGCAACAAGGCTATGGTCACCCTTTAACAATTATTATGTCGAGAAAAGTGAGGAAAGAGGCAAAACCATAAAGGGAAAATCCTCCCCAAAGATAGGACAAGGCACAAAATTTGAAATATGTCTTCAAAATATCTTCATCTTCACTTTAATGAGCTGACTGAACTGCTTCTGGATGAAGGACTTGCTGAAGAAATCATGAACTCCATGATCATGCGTTGGAGTGTAGAACCTGCAAGAAGGAAGATAAGAGACTCCTTGTATCTCATCAACTGATGAAGTAGGAGCATTATCTGAATGCTTCTTTCTGCTGTCAAACTCTGATCTGCAAACATAATCTGAAATGGAAAAGAGATCTGTGCATACTCCTTTCCAAAGAGTACAAAAAATAAGGCAATTTATTTCACACCCAATTCCCTGAATAGCTGCAAAATTGTGATGTGAATCACATGTCAATCTTCCAATATGATGTAGCACCTGTATAGATCTGATATGAGGCTGATAAAACTATGATATATCAGAAATATTAGCATATGTAACAACAAGGACAAAGGCTTCGGTGGCTCCATGAGGATATAGGGCTAGACTAGAAAAATTATGAGCAACTGGGGAAAATTGATAGGTGTAAAAGTATGAATGATGGATGGGCATAAGATCTAAACAATGAGTGTTTAGAAAATTTCCAAACATGTTTAATATCAATCCATATATGACTAAGGTCATGGATAACCAGCCAATGAAAGATAGGAAAGACTTCAAACCATGTAAGATAAATATCACTGCATATGAGACCAATGAGGAATCAACTAGTGAGCTTGGGATTTGTATAGTCTTTGGATTATTCAGAGGTATGGTAGATGGTATGGATGGTGGTATTATATGTGTATAAACCTGAAAATATGCTTGTAAATAATAATCCAAAGGATCACATATAAGCATATCAATAGACTCATGGGAAGACACTTATAATGAATCCTTTGTATGAAACGAGGAAAGAATGAGATGTTCACAATCTTCAAGAAGGCTCTGAGTATTGATGCCAAGAACAAAGGAGGATATGCTAAAGCACATGAGATCAAGTGAGGTAAGTGGTATGGCACAAATAAGGCTTGATTTGGCTAAGCAAACATCCTGGAAGTCACTGGGTTGCGCACCATCAATGAGAGAGGTATGCAAGAGGTATGAATAATCTGGCACATAGATATCAGAATCTAAGATAGGAGATTGCGAGAACAATGAATGGGTTATAGGATCATAATAAATATCAGCAGCAGCTCCATATGTTACTTCTTTTTCATCAATAGTATCACAAGAAGAAAAATCACCTTCAAGAGACACAGAAAAAGACGGATCTTCAATATTTGCTTCTTGATTGAAGGAAGAAGCATTCGAATCAAAGAGGGCAGAAGCAACATGAACTGTATGAGAAACTTCTTCATCATGATCAACTTCATTAGAGAATGTAGAGGCCAAGAAATCTTGAGAAAGAGAACAAGAGGAGATGCTAGGTTCGCTCCATGCTTCATCTTAAATTTCCTACAAACCAAAAGCTTTGTCCAAAATTTTCCAAAGCTCAAATGGAAATTCAGCAGAATCTATGAGATGATATATATTTGGAGACATTCCCAAACACATAATTCTATAATCTCTATCACAATTATTTATCCAATCAATCTTCTCTTCATAATACTCAGGTTCACTCAATGCACCAATGGAGACATCAAAGAGACATTGCCTCTTCAAATATGCACTCATCTTTGGCTTCCAATCAGCATAGTTGAAAGGATATAGTAGAGGAACTTTTGAATCCATATTGAAGTTGTTTATATTCTCTAAGAGATACTCTCTGCAACCTGCAAAACAAACTAGGAGAAAATATTGTAAGCTAGACAAGCTGTTCTTCAGAGAGGGATAGGAGACTGGAAGCACTCCTCAAATCCATAGAACTTGATCAACCTTGTAGCTCTGATGCCATGTAGAAATAATAGATCAATGCTATGTGTAATGATGCTAAGAAGAAGCACAAGAGATAGATCTTGCTACTAATAATTCTCATAAGCATACACAGGAAAATAAGAGAGAAGAAAAGAGACTGAATCACATGAATGAAGAGATGAATATTGGTGTGCATCCTTCCATTGAATAATTATGAATAATAGTGTACATTAATAGTACATCCCTCATAGGAAAGTTGAATTGTATGGAAACAACTCATAAAGCTCAAAAAGGTTGACTTACCAAAATATAGCAAACCCCCATAGGTGGATAAAGCACTTGCTAAATCTATCAAGGACCTCACAAGTGTGAAAAAGCATGAGTGAGTTGTCAAGGAGATGGAAACAACATGCTAATCCTATAAAATGGAGAAAAAATAATGGAGGATGGGTTGGAAACAAAAGCTCCCAGTTTCCTAGTTGACTAGCTTTTATCTTATCCATAGAAAAGCAGGAAAAAGCAGAAAAAGCAGAATCTGCTGTAAAGTTCCGTATACTAATTCTGGATCAACCCAGAATCAGAAATAAATCATTCCTAGGATATAGATGGCATGTATTGACTTTAAGGTGCAAGTGGATGCCAACTAATTAAGCTAGTGGGTGAATAATTAATCAAATAATGATTAATTATTTTATCCTAAGTTGTGAGTGGACTTAATATATTCCTACACAACTTTCCTCTTGGGAGGAAGGGGAACCAATTCTCATGTATTGTTTTCTTGGAGGGACTGAAGCTCATCTTCCATTGCTGAATTCCATCTTGGGTATGTACAAGCTTGCTGATATGTCTGAGGATCATAATTTATCAGCATGTAACAATGCTCAGCAAGAGCACTATCACTTGCAAAAGAAGCCTTACTAGTTTGTGATCTAGTTTTCCTAGGCTCTTGGGGATTGCCTTCCACTTCCCTAGCTGCTTGCACAATTTTTTCATCCCATTTGGGCCTAGGTGGTGATTCATCTACAAAAATTTCATCTTCAAAAGCATTTATATCAAAATTATCAGAAAAAATAGATCATGTGTCATCACTTACTTCTTCAAATGGTTGAGGAGAGGAGCAATCCCCCGGTGCAAGTTCGAAATCAAGAATTGGCTCTTCTTTGAATTTGACACTTCTTTCAACAAAGGTTTTGCAAGTGGATGTGTCAAAGATCTTTTACCCTTTGGTGTCCTCACCATATCCAACCATGAGACAGTCCTTTCTTTTTGGTTGCAAGGCGTTCCTCTTCTCTGAAGGGATTCTTGCCCATGCTTTTGTCCCAAATATCCTGAAATTTGAGACATTTGGTTTTTCACCAAACCATGCCTCGTAAGGTGTCATTCCTTTCACTGATTTGAGGAAGGCTCTGTTTTGGATGTGAGAAGCACAACTGATGGATTCAACAAATAGCTTGGGATTAAGTTCCCTCACTTCTATCATGCAAGTTTCCATCTCTTTGAGAGATCTATTTTTCCTCTCCGCCACACCATTTTGGTGTGGTGTGTAGGGAGTTGAGTGTTGCATTTGGATGCCACACTCCTCAAAAAGTTGCTGTAGATTCTTGTTCACATATTCCTTTCCATTATTAGTCATAAGGACTTTGATCTTCTTCCCACTCTGATTCTCTACTAGTTCTTTCCAAACCTTGAGTTGCTCAAACACCTCAGATTTCAATTTTGTTAGATTTTTATCATTTAAGCTAGCATTATGATCCTAGGATCTTATTTGAGAGAATAACATGCACATCAATAAAACATAAGAGACAATGAACACAAGGATTTTCCTCGGGGAAACCATAAAGGAGAAAACCCCACAATTTCCTCAGAGATAGAATCAGCACCAAAAGTAAAACCACAAAATAGTAAGATGATCTCCCGACAAAAGTAGTCTCTCTCTTGTCCCAGAAACTTCTCTCTCACTCGTGCGCCCCAGTGAGTGAGTGTGTGTGTTATAAATAGAGTGTCTCACTCTCTATTTATATTCTTTCATTCACATAACCTTTAACTTTATTATGTAGGCTCGAGTAATCCTAACTCAGTTATGTAGGCTCGAGTAACCAAAACTGGGGTACTAATGACCCAACTTACATTAACTCACCTAGGGTCGACTTCTCTAGGAGAGTCTAATAACCCTAGTGCCCCATAACCATGGGGACTTTAACCCTTGATCAATAGGAGGGTTACCCATAATGACTTGACATGACTTGTTTACATTATTGAATATCTCGATAGGAACATCAGGGCATGACATGAATCAAATACATTACAGACACTTCCTAGAATAAACATCGGGGTACAATACATAAGATATACAAGTGAATACATTCCAAAGTTACAAATACTTCAACACTTCCTCTTAACTAGGAAGTTATTCTCTCGACACAATTTGTCAACACTGATCTTCTTCTTTGTATTAATTGGATCATCTCGTCATCTTCATCTTCAAGTCATCTTCATATTGGATCTGGATCATCATCATTGGATCTGGATCATCACTCAATTTGGATCATCACGGGAACATCATCACTAGATCGGGATCATCACTTGATCTAGATCATCACCACTGGATATGGATCATCACTCGATCTGGATCATCACAGGGACATCATCACTGGATCTGGATCATCACTTGATATGGATCATCACTGCTGGATCATCATCACTAGATCTGGATCATCACTCAATCTAGATCATCACTGCTGGATCATCATCACTGGATCTATCTCATGATTCTTCTTGTCACAGGAAGTTCTACAGAGCCAACCATTTTTCATGTTGGTTTTAGGCCTAGCCTCCATGTAGGTCTTCTTTAGTGCTTATATTTGACCCTAAGCCAGAATGGCCAGCACTTGCATCTGACCATGCGAGGAACACATCCAACACCATGTCAGAAAGGCACAACACTTACATTCACCAGCATGATAGGACACAACTACTATAATTTGTGAAAAGGCACATCACTCACATCCACCAGCATGGTAGGACACACCTACTACCATCTGTGGAAAGTCGCAGCACTTACAATCACCAGCATGGTAGGACACACCTACTACCATCTGTGAAAAGGCTTAGCACTCACATCCACCAGCATGATAGGACACAACTACTATCATCTGTGGAAAGGAACATCACTCACATCCACTGGCATGATAGGAAACACCATATATCATCCATGGAAGGGCTCAACACTTATATTCAACCATGCGAGGAACCAATCCATCATACATGTCGAAAGGGCTCTCAACCCCAGGTTAAGGATTCTTCATAACTGACCAGGTGCCTCCATTCTCCCATAGAATGGCATCCGCCCTTATATCTGATCAAGTGGGAACACATCCCTCAATCACATTAGAATGGCCCTGCACTTATATCTGATCATGTGAGAACACATCCCATAGTCATATCAGAATGGCCCTCAGCCCCAGACTGAGTATTCCTGGTAACTGACCAGGTGTATCCATTAAGAGAATGGCATTCAGTACTTATATCTGATCATGTAGGAATGAATCCTACAATCACATCAGAATGGCCCTCATGGTAACTGACTAGGTGCCTCCATTCAGAGAATGGCATTCAACACTTATATTTGATCATGTAAGAACCAATCCTACAATCACATAAGAATGGTGGAGCACTCATATCTGACATGGAAGGAACCAATCCTCTCACCATGATAGAATGGCTTAGCCCTTACATCTGACCATGGAAGGAACCAATCCTCTCACCATTTCAGAATGGCTCACGGACTCATCACTTTCCCTTGGAGGTAACCTCGATCTGGAGAATACCAAGCTTCTCCCTGAAGTACTCAAACTTCACTTTGGCTAATGGCTTCATCAGCACATCAGCTATCTGTTCATCTATCGCAACATACTGGATCTTCACTGATCCTGTTTACACCATATCCCTGATATAGTGATATTTGATCTCAATGTGCTTTGACTTGTCATGGAACATTGGGTTCTCTGACAACTTCACACAACTCTGGTTGTCACAATATATAAAAGTAGCATCCAACTAGAGATCAAATAAATCATACAATAGATTCCTTAGCCATACTACCTCACAACTAGCTGAACAAGCTGCAACATACTCGGCTTCAGCTGTACTCAGTGCCACACAGGACTACTTCCTGCTAAACCAAGAGATCACACCTGATCCCATACTGAAGCAACACCGTGAAGTGCTCTTCCTATCGATGGCACTTCCTGCCCAATCTGAATCAACATAACCCTCCAGGTTAATGTTTTGATTCGCCTAATACATGAGCCCATAATCAACTGTACCCCTCAAGTACCTCAGAATATGCTTTGCAACAATCAAGTGAACATGTCTCGGATCTGTCAGGAACTGGCTCAAGGTGTTCATAGAAAAGCAAATATCTGGTCTCGTATTCATCAGGTACATCAAGGACCCAATCATCTGACAATACATCGTAGCATCAACCGAATCTGATGAAGCATCGCTCAATAGCTTCACGTTCGATGCCACAGGTGTGGTCATGGCCTTGCAATCCATCATCCATAATCTCTTCAGGATCTCTACCATATACTTCCCTTGTCCCAGGGAAATTCCATCTGCATTTTTCCACACCTCCATGCCTAGAAAATAATGCATCATATCCAAGTCCTTCGTCTCAAATTTGACAACAAGTCTCCTTCTTGCAACTTTAATGAGTTCCTCTTTTCTGTCAGGAACAATTCATTGACATATAATAGGAGCATCACTAGTCTTCGGTCTTCAACCTTGAAGAAAAGGTTGGAATCCGCTTTACTCTTAGTAAAGCCTAGAGCCATCAGTAAGCTGTCCATCCTGTCATACCATGTCAAATCTCAGGATCTTCTACAGTCACTCCCTCTGAAGCGAAGCATTGTTCTCTCTCTATCTTTCGTACTCTATGTGCTGAAACATTTTGTACCGGAGTGACAAGTAGCTTCCTCTTCTACTAATATTCTATGTATCCATCTAGGATCACTAGATACTAAGATCCTCTATCTTGAATTTTTTTTAAAATTTCTTGTCACACCCATCTCTGAGCTTGTCATCCTCTATAGAATTTCATCTTCAACCTTGTAGCAAAGGTTCATATCTTCATTAAGCTCCTCATGTATGTGTTATCCCATGGGTGTCTTCTGAGCTCGTACAAGGCCTTCTTTCATTTGCACACATGATTTTGCTTGTCATGTGTCTCAACTCCCACTCGCTGCAAATGTCTCTTCGTAGTCTATGCCTTCTTTTTGTGAGAAGCCTCATGCTACAAATCTTGCCTTGTATCCCATGATGTCTCAATCTACTCGATGATGGAACTACGAAATTCCCTTCATGTATCAATACTGCATCCCAGACATCATTCTTCTTGAACTGGTCTTCCCTTTCTTCTTGGTTACCTCTTCATGGCTGGAAGGTTCTGCATCAATTATGTTTCTACATTGGTCATATTATTCTTCATCTTGAACTGTCGTCACCTGTTCTTCAGAACAAGTCTCATCCTTCTTTGCTTGTAGGTGATTTTATGCGATCTTTCCTACAAGTCAAATGCTTTAGTTGTATGGTTAGAAACATTTCATAAGGTATATTCATAATGAAAAATTCTTTTTCATCAAGATATATGATTATGCAACTATTTTATCCAATACAACATTCATCCATATCTCACAGAAACTTTCTAGATGCCTTCCATCTCTACCAGGACAACATTGAGATTGTGCACTAATCCAATATGTTAGCAAAGAGGTTTCATTCTAGATAAGCAACAATGGAGAGTTGTATAGCACCAAGAGCTAGTTACCCATCACATGCATATTAGTAGTATACTATCATTAATCCAAACATTCTATCATGCATAATACATTAACTGAATATAAACAAATGCATAACAAAAAAATATCATGAAATGACAATTGAATACTTATCTTTATATGTTTCGTGGGTGGACTCCTTCTTGAGCCTTCAGCTTCATCATCTTCTTCATTCATAATAGCATCATTTCTTATCCAAATGATAAGACTCAGATAAGAGGTTCTTCAAGAGCTGATTTCTTCATATTCCTCATCGCTTGAGGTATCTTCTTTGAATCGTGAAATCTTTATCTTCAGTTGCTCCCATATTATTTTCTCTTATTATGAGTTGAGCATCTTCTTATGTGTGCTCTTCCTGGAGTAAGTTTCTGAAAGTAATCACATCCTTCTGGCACAAATTCCTTGAATGAATGAATCCCATGATCCTGTGAGGTCATTCAAGGTGGTTATCACAACTTCTGCATTATCCACTTCTTCTTCTGCCACTTCAAGTTGTTCTTTGATTTTAGAGACCCTTGTAAAGTATGAGTGTATGGTCTCCACATTTTGGATCTTCACATTCTTCAACTGGTTTCTTAAGGTCATCTTCTGATTTATGTTCTTCCCTTCAAATATCTTGGTAAAGGAATCAAACATCTCTTTCGGTGTCTTTAGGGAAGACACTTGTGGTATAATGTGATCCGTGATTGAATCAACAATGATCTTCTTGGCCTTGACCAAGTTATTTTGGTGTAAGGCTTTTAACCTCATCTCCTTCTGGAACTGGAACCTCTCTTCTTATGTAGGTGTCCAATTCATTTTCTTCAGAGAGATCATATACTTCCATGCTTGGAAGTTGTCAACTTCAACAAGCTTATCATCAAGCTGATGTGATAGATCACTTGAAATGAGAACCTCAATAGAAAATAGCAAAAGATTAGATCTTACTGATTTGAGGTGTCCGTCCTGGTTCCAGAGCTGGTTGATCTAGGGTTTTTCAAAGAAACCCTAATTTTCAAAACTTGGAATCTTTTAGATCTGATTGGCTATAAATATAGACCTCTTCAAGTTGAGCTTTCCAATGTACTCCTTTTCTGAAAACAGTGGAGGGAAGCTCCTGGAATAGGAAGCCCTAGTTTACCAATTTATTTTGAAGAAATGCCTGCTACTAATTCTATAGTATCTCAAAAATTACTACTCCTCTATGTCTAAAATATTTGCACTAAAGTATCCTCGCCTGTCCCTGTTCCAACACCATAGGTTTCATCAAAATTGGTTTCACCAATTGGGACTTATGATTGTTTTCCCAAGGTGACCTATAACAGGTCTGTTCAGCATAGTGAAGTTGTATGGAATGCCATGTGTCACTGTTTCATATTCGAGAAGTAAGTACAGTCTATTCCCTTTATGGAACATCTTAATAAATTTCATTTGGACCTTGGTATCCCTAGATATGGCCATTCTCCCTAGGTGTCCTGTTTAGGGATGAATTCTGGAAGAGGATGGAACCCTAACATGGAGGAATCATATCTCCTAGAATATAGTGGATATGAGACTGAAATTTGGAAACACTGTAAATCTAGATTTTATCTTCGGCCTGTGAAAGTTTCAGCTCTTGATCCTTCTCCAATCCTGATATATAGAAAATGTACCAAAACTTATTAGTTTTAGAATTTTAGGGTTTTTTTCAGCTTAGGGTCAAACTAGGGTTTGACTTTCCCGAAGTTATACCCAACCAAAAATCTCAAGTCAGGTCTCTAAACTTTGATTTTGATGAGGAGAGAAATCCTATGCTAGGCTCACTCAAAAAATCTTCTTCTGTAAGAAGCATTAATTTCCCGCACCGAAAACTGAAAATGCCCAGAATCAAATTCTGCTTTGATAGAAAGATGTGCCCTTCAATGGAGAGTCAACCTAGCATAATTTTGCTGATGGATTGTGGAGAGAGACCCAAAAAGTAATAATACCTAGCTTCTACAGCTACACAATGTCTTCTTCTCAGGTTATCTCTGATACCATGTTAGATTTTTATCATTCAAGCTAGCATTATGATCCTAGGATCTTATATGAGAGAATAACATGCACATCAATAAAACACAAGAGACAATGAACACAAAGATTTTCCTCGGGGAAACCATAAAGGATAAAACCCCGCAACTTCCTCAGAGATAGAATCAGCACCAAAAGTAAAACCCCAAAATAGTAAGATGATCTCCTGATAGTAGTAGTCTCTCGCTTGTCCCATCAACTTCTCTCTCATTCATGCGCCCCAATGAGTGAGTGTGTGTGTTATGAATAGAGAGTCTCACTCTCTATTTATATTCTTTCGTTCACATAACCTTTAACTCTGTTATGTAGGCTCAAGTAATCCTAACTCAGTTATGTAGGCTTGAGTAACCACAAATGGGGTACTAATGACCCGACTTACATTAACTCACCTAGGGCCGACTTCTCTAGGAGATTCTAATAACCCTAGTGCCCCACAACTGTGGGGACTTTAACCCTTGATCAATAGGAGGGTTACCCACAATGACTTGACATGACTTGTTTACATTATTGAATCTCCCGATAGGAACATTGGGGCATGACATGACTTAAATACATTACAGACACTTCTCGAAATAAACATCGGGGCACAATACATAAGATATACAAGTGAATACATTCTGAAGTTACAAATACATCAACAAATTTTAGAAAATACACCCAACAAAATCGAGAGTAGTCATCAAGGAATGTAAGCACATACCAAGATCTACCATATGAGGGAGTGGGTAGTGGACCAATCAAATCAGAATGCACCAACCCAAGTGGTTTTGTTTCTCTCATTTCCTTCCCCTTCTGATAGCTCTGCTTAGGATGCCTCCCAATCACACATTCAATACATGCTCTAGAAGATGGCTGAATTTGTGGAAGAACTTCCACCATTTCTTCTCTGTGCAATGTTTGGAGATATATGTAATTCATGTGGCCAAACCTCTCATGCCATAGTTTGGAAACCTCATTGGCATGTGAGTGGAGTTCTTGATCACTTGAAGTAGGGAGGAAATTAGATAAATTGCACATTCTCTTATGATTATTAGCATAACCAACTACAATAACTTGGTTTGTTGAGATTTCAGAAATCTCTACAGAGTTAGGAGTAAAGATCACTCTCTTTGGCTCTCCTATATGGGTAATCTAGTAGACTGACAGCAAGTTTATTGCAAGGTCTGGTACATACGATACATCACTGAATAACCCATGGTCTAAATCAATTCTCCTAATCCCTCTGGTCTGGAGTTCAAAACCATCTCCCATTCGAACTACTGAGCAAGAATTTGAACTCATGGAGGAGAAAAGTTCTCTCCTGGACACCATAGTGTTGATGTATTTGTAACTTCAGAATGTATTCATCTATGTATCTCATGTATTGTAACCCGATGTTTATTCCAGGATGTTTCTATTATGTATTTGAGTCATGTTGTCATGCCCCGATGTTCCGATCGGGAGGAACAATAATGTAAACAAGTCATGTCAAGTCATTATTAAAGTCCCCACAGTTTCGGGGCACTAGGGTTATTATACACTCATTGAGATGTAGGCTCTAGTAAGTAATTTTTAAGTTGGGCCAACATGATTGAGTGCACTTCAAGTGAACGGAAGAATATAAATAGAGAGTGAGATCCTCTCTATTTATCACTTGTACACACATCATTCACTCACTCAAGTGTGGCACATTAGTGAGGAAGGAAATACTGGGACTAGACAGAAGAAGAAGACTACTGCTTTGGGGCTTTTATTGTTTTGGTGCTAATTCTATCTCTGAGGAAGTTGTGGGGCTTTCTCCTTTATGGTTTCCCCGAGGAAAACTCTTTGTGTCTCTTGTCTCTTTTGATGTGCTTGTGTTTGATTGCTGTACTTGTTATTCTCTCAGTAAAGATCCTAACATAATACTAGCTTAATGTTGAAAAACTAACATGGTATCAGAGCTAACCTGAGAAGAAGACACTGTGCAGCTGCGGGAACTAGGGATTCCTAGTTTGTGGACCTTCCTCCATAGATTTTCAGAAAAAGTAAGGTGGAACAAATCTCCCCCTTAGGGCGCATTTTTCTATTGAAACAGAATCCAATTCTGAGGTTGTTTAGTTTTGGACCTGTCACTAGGGTCGAAAATTAGGGCTTTCTATAGAAGAGGAATTTTTTAGTGAGCCCAGGCCTAGATTGATCTTCTCCCCAAAATCAAAGTTAGGAACAAATTTCAAGGCATTTGGGTGGACAGAAATTTAGAAAAGCAAAACCCTAGTTTGCTCCTGAACCAGCTCTACAGGATTTCAGCTCAAGTTTTAGATCCGACATCTTGAACCTGGTAAGATATAAAATATTTTGTATTTCCATTTGAGGTTCTCATTTAAGATGTCTTATCATACCAAGCTTGATGAAAAGCTTGAGGGAGCTGATAACTTCCAATCTTGGAAGTATAGGATCTCCCTGGTCCTGGAAGAGAATGAATTAGACTCCTATATTCATGAGGAGGTTCCAGTTCCAAAGGGAGATGAGGCAAAAGCCTTGCATAAGAATAATATGGTTATGTCAAAGAGGATCATTTCTTATTCTATTAAGGATCACCTTATCCCACAGGTGTCCTCTCTCAAGACACCTAAAGCTATGTTTGATGCCCTAACCAAATTGTTTGAAGGAAAGAACATCAATCGGAAGATGACCCCGAGGAACCAATTGAAGAATGTGAAGATCCAGAATGCAAAAACTATCCAGTCTTACTTTACAAGAGTTTCTCAAATCAAAGAGCAACTAGAAGCTGTTGATGAAGAAGTGGAAAATGCAGAGATTGTGATGACTACCTTGAATGGCCTCCCTAGGTCATGGGATGCTTTTATCCAACGAATCTATGCTAGAAATAAGTTAATCAAATTCAGTAGACTATGGGAAGAATGTTCTCAAGAAGAAGCTTGAATAGCAGCCCAAGAAGAGAAGATGGGAAATGAAGATCAAGGCCTCACGGTACACTCCAAGAAGGGAAGAAGAAATCATCATTCCACCAAAGGTAAGAGCTCTCATCCTATAAGAGATCTATCTAGATTAAGATGTTATACATGTGATGAAAGAGGACACTTTGCAAAAGACATTCCTAAGAACAAGACTCACTCTCATAAGAAGAAGGGGAACAAAAGAAGACATCATGCTCATGCTACAGAGGATGATGAACCATCCAAGAAGAGATCCAGATATGAAAGTGAAAATTATTCAAGCGAGGATGAATATGTTCTGATATCAGCTCTCACAGGTAACATTACTCATGGTAGTGATGATTGGCTTATAGACAGTCAGGCTTCCAAACATATGACGGGATTCAAGGAATCTTTTGTAAGACTGTCAGAACATGAATCACCTCACCTCACAAAATGAATCACTATTGTTCTGCTAGTCAATAGTTTCCGACAATTTGAAATCAAACTAATTGTAGTGACATATATTTCATTAAAGAATCACATGAATCATGTTTGTTAGATTCAATCTACTCAATGACACCGGTTGAAACATTCGATAAATAATTTTCTTCAACGATGTGAGGAATTCAAAAGATTTCACCCTACTGTGTAGGGTATGTATTGAATCCTTCTATTAAATCATTGAATCGTGGTCAAGTTATTCCTAGGGACTATTGTTTTAGGACATAAACATAAATTTTTACTAAGCCATATATGTTGGAAATCATTAAAATCCTTGAACTGTAGTCAAGTTATTCCTAGGGACTATTGTTTTAGGATATAAACGTAACTTTTTACTAAGCCATCTATGTTGGAAATCATTAAAATCAATTTAATATATTTAAAAATAAAATGAACCATTGACTTAATATTAGGTTCAATTAAATATGTGATACATCTATTAGACAAACTTGAGGATCACTACAAATCTTCTCCTCATTCTACACGATCCATTTAGGATACATGTTTGAAACATTGATAACAATTTTTTCGCTTCTTCGACATCGAAAATCCACATGCCTTGGTAAATTTTCCTCATCTAGTAACATTTTATTTCCTTCTCTTATGTTTGGAAACCTCATATCCTAGTAGCTTCTCCTCATCTATGCAACAATGTTAACCTTATCTTAAGTTCATCTTTTGGTACACATGAAAACAAAACACACATAATGAAGAAAAATTTAACATGGAAACCCAAACTTGAGGAAAATCAACAATATAATTTTGACAAAGGTATGGCCAATCCCCATCACATGCACTTTACAATGAAGTGAATCAAGCCTTTAAGTGTGATCATGCAATACCATGGGAAAATGCCATGAAACAGCCAAAACTATCGGCCCATAAACTACCAATTGTAAATTCATCCATGACTCTTTTAGTCGTCAAGTTTAACCTAATATTCCCCATTTAACCTTGATTTAGGGTACTCACCAACACCCCTCAACGTTTTGACCAAGTATCACAAAATAAAACATGGCTCCTTCTTTTCTGCACCTAAATTTAGGTCTAGAATTTTCATTGATGGATCACCAACTGATGGTGCCTAACTGGTTCTTACAACGATACGCTAATTTACATTGTGGTCAAATTCTAACTCAATAAAAACTTAAATTCAATGTGATTCCTTCAATGCTCGACACAAATATTGGTTACAATATATTTCTTGTTGAGTATGTGTTATATTCTTTGCATGTGTGTTGGGGGGGATGTGCTCCTTTCAACGGCGTGCGTGACGATGCCTCTGAAACCTTCTTGGGTTGTTTTCAACTATGTTTGTGAATTTTCGAAAAATAGGTAATTTAATCCCAATTAATGTATTCATGTCCATTTTCTAATCTACGTAAATGGATTAGGGTATTGGATGATACATAATATACCTATATTTTGTATTATGAGTGATTCATAATGATAATGAGAAAATATGAGGTGTGGTTCCAAGGTTTGTTGGATTTCCCAGTTAAAGGTTTCCAGGGTATATATTTGTGTTTAATGTGTGAATGATGTGGTATTATATTTGTTTACTTAAAATAATATGCATGCTTTGCTTCACTATATACATTTAAAACTTACATGTGGTATCAGATCTCGGTTATGGAAAAAGGGGGATTCCTTTCTTGTTGAGGGTTCGATGCAGTGATATATATTGGGTCTGTGATAAACCTATGTTCAGTAGGAGCTTTGTAGTGTTGATTTTTTCATTGAAAGAGAATGGAAAGTAGTTCAAGGATCGAGAAATTTAATGGCCATAACTTTGATCTATGGAAGCTCAAAATGGAGGATCTTCTTGTAGATCGAAAACAATGGATTACTGTGGAGCTGGGTACACAACCCACTGGAATGATGAAAGAAGATTGAGATAAATTAGAAAGAAGGGAAATGAGTACAATACGACTGTGCTTATCAGAATCTATGTTGTTGAATGTATCTAGAGAAGATAGTGCGGTAAATATTGAACGAAACTAGGGAATTTATATCAATCTAAATCCTCGATAAACAAGTTGTTTCTGCAAAAGAACTTTTATCACCTCAGGATGGATGATAATGACACAGTGGCAGAGCATATAAATGTATAAAATACTCTGGTAAGTAAAATGACTTATGTTGGAATTACAATGGGTGTAGAAGATAAATGTATTACATTATTGTGTTCTTTTCCAGACTCCTGGGATAACCTAATTATAGCAATAGGTAGTGCTAGTAAAGCAACCTAAAAATTTGATGAAACAATAACATCCCTATTGTTATGAGAGATGAGATGGAAAGCCATGGATAATGATAACATCGATGCATTATCTATGAGAGGTCAACCCCATGAGAGAAACAAAAATAAAGGATATGGGAGTACATCTAAATCTAAGGGTAGATTTGAATCCAAAAGAAAATGTAGACGAAAGTGTTGGAAATACAGTAAAGTTGGGAACTATAAAAAGGATTGTAGATCTAAGAATGATGAGAAAGCAAAGGGATCTAAGGATACCTCTTCAATAGAGGTGAATAAATACTCATAAGAAGAAGGGGATGTGTACCTAGCATCCACATATACTCATTCAGAATGTTATATATGGTTGATTGACTTAGGTGAGTCATGTCATATGACCCATCATAGGGAGTGGTTTTGTGAATATGAAAAGTACAATGGAGCATATGTGTACTTGGGATATGATTCACCAGCTAGTATTATTGCATTTTGTATATTCATGTTGAAATTCAAGGATGGAAAGATTAGAACTCACCCTAGAGTTCTACATATTCCAAATCTAGTTAGAAACTTGATGTCTGTCGAAAAGATGGAAGTTGAATATGTAAGGACTGTGTGTGGATATGGTGGATGTAAAATGGTTCGAGGATCAGTGGTATTGATGAGTAGAGTTTGGTATGGAACTCTGTACAAACTATTGGGAAGCACCATATTTGGTGAATGAAATAGTTATGTTATGCCCGAGGAAGGAGATAAAGAAGGAGGAACCCTAACAGTGTCACGTGGAAAGATAATGCTATGGAATCAAAGATTGGGGCGTATAAGAGAAAAGGGCCTTCGAGCATTACAAGGTAAAGGTCTGGTTGAAGGTATTATTGACAGATTTTGATTTCTGTGAACATTGCATATATGGAAAACAAAACAAAGTAAGATTTTCATATGGTTCTATAAGAGCAAGGGGAATTTTAGAGTTAGTACACAATGATGTGTTTGGACTAGTGTATGTTCCATCATTAGGTATATTTGTGTATTTTGTTTCATTTATAGATGATTTCTTAGGAAATACATGGATTTATTTCCATTGAAATAAATCTGAAGTATTTGCTAAGTTGAAATAATTTAAGGCTGTTGTAGAGAATCAAACAAAAAAGAAAATAAAGGTGTTGAGGATTGATAATGGTGGGGAGTTTAGTGGGAATGAATTCGAGGAATTATATAAGAAGTGTGGTATACAAAGGTATAAGACTACTCCATACACACTATTGATGGCTCGAACTTGTAGGTTTCTAGATAAAATACAAGGAAATCAACAGGAGCAGAAAGTCCAACTAGAAAGGATTCAAATCGATCCCACGCAGAGATGATTCTATCCCCAAGTTGTTTGAGATAACTAACTCCTATGGATACAAAGCCTCCACTAGCACAAGGTTTTTTAGATAGAATGGATCTGTTCTTCCTACAAGGAATATCTAAGGAAGTTTTGAAGTTGTTGGAAACTAGACTGTCTAAGGAAACTGAGACAGTGGTTGTGAATGATTTTAAGCAGAACAATTAGATGTATAATTTATGACAATGAAATAATAACCAAAAATATAAAAATATAGATCATGTATGTTCTCTTGTGTCAATATTGAATGAAACTGAAACAATGAAAATTGTACTGCTTTACTCAAAGTATTATATGTATGTAATTGTTCTATTGATACCAATTCAAAAATCAGTATAGGCATAGATGACTGTTCAATAGTTGCAATTAATGACATATGGATCAAATAAAAACATTTATTCAATACATAAACACACATTAACGTTGTAATGAAACATCAATACATAAGTTATCATGTTAAATAAAAAAGCAACATATTATCAATTTGTCAGGAAGATAGAAGAATGACCAAAATTCATGAAACAAATTGAATGAATAACCAAAAACATGACATAAGAAATAGTGTAACTTTTATAAAAACTATAAAAAATTATAATATTTCCAAAATTACATAGCATCCTTGGTATGTCCTTGGTGGTTCCTTCTTCTATTGTCCTTCAAAATTACTCCCGCTAGCCCCCTTCTTGTGAGACACCCTTTCCTTTAAGTAATAATTACAATGTTTTATAGAAAAAACAAAATCTTCCGAAAATATGAATTTCAAGATTTTCCAAGGGAAGACTACCACTTGGAAAAAACATCCAACAAATCCTGTATGTCACAATATTGGGCATATTCTAAGTGCAGTTCAGCTTTGCAGATCAAGGATCCGATCTTTCTTTTCTTAACCTTTCCCCATACTTGGAGGAAAGGAGGAAAAATTCAATTCTCATCTGTGATATAAGGGGAGATTCAATCCATTCCTTGATTTGGGCCAGGTGAAGCTTATTGATATCCTAAATTTGCTCTTGATATTTTGTAAAGTAACTCTCAATCTATTCAAGCTTAATCTTAGGAGGCATAGCTTCATCTATTGTATCTAGTAATGGAATATCCATAGAACCTAACAAGGTTTCCAAAGAAAACCATCTCTTCTTGCATGCCACTTGTCCATGTCTGATGATGGACTCTACCAAGTCACAAACATTTTCCCATGTTTCAATGGAAACCTAGATCCCTTTTAGCTTACCATTGTCCAATATTGATAAATCATTAGGTCTATCGTTGATATACTTTTTCTAGTCTACTAGAGTATCAAAATCCCTTGTTGTTTCATTCCTCCTTTTGTTGTGGTCATGGAGGAGGTCATAGTGGTGATCGAATGCATTATATTTCTCCTATGTTTCATTAAGTCCTTAAAAAAGAATGACCATTCTTTGGTAAATATCATCATGAATCTTGTAAGCTAGTTGTTTAAGTTCTTCCTCTATAAATTTGGTGAATGAATAGGTGACAAATACACATTGGAATTCCTTACGCTACTACTCAAGGGTGGAAATCTTCTGAGCTTGCTCATCATTCAAGCCTTCTGCTTTTTCAAGATCTAATTTGAGATGATCATTTTGTTCTTGGAGTTTCCTCAGCTTCTCTTCATATTTATCCTATAGGTCCTTCATTTTCTGCTAATGTTGTGCATTGTCTTGTTCTTGGTCTTGTTTGGACTTTTGCAACTACTGCTCTTTTTCTTTTACTTATTTATTCAACAAAGAAACTGAATCATAGTTTGCTCCTGCAAAATCTCCCATGGAGGCCATAGTTTCTAGGGCTACCTCTTAAACATCAGTATAATTTTTTTTCCAAATAATCTCGTTTGGCCACTAAACCTTGCTTGAAGTTCCCTTCTCTAGATATTTTTTAGCCCCTTTTTACTACAGACTTTTCCTTCCTGCTCTAGAAATACTGCCCCAATGACATAACTGCATCCTCTCGAAAGTGAGCCACCTCCTCTGCTGTTGAGAGGTAGGCTAGGGAGTGTCAGGTGTAGGGATTAACATGCTGATTGAGGGGATAGTAGTAGAAGGTGTGGAGGTATAAGAGATAGGGGATGAAAAAATAGAAGTAGGAACATGTATAATAGGTTGGGAAGAAGTGGTGCAGATGGAAGAACTATCAAGTTGTGTAAATAATGAATGGGTTTGTGAATATGTGGAAGTTGCAGGAATCTCAAATGGTGTTGAAAAAATAGGTAAAGTGGAAAATGAGGTAAAATAGGCATATGTACATATACTATAGGTGTTCCATTAGAGGAAAAAGGAATGTGGGAGAGGTTGATCTCTGAAAAGGTATGTTGAGGAGTCATGGTTCCAAATGGATTACCATCTGATTGGGTTATTGAAACCGTGGGTGATAGAATGGTAGGGATGGTGACTAGGAATACACAGGTGGAGGGAGTGATTTCCACCTCAAGATCACTCTCAATATCATGCACATCAACATTCATAGGGGGTGATGGATCCACTTGTTGAATTGGATCAACTTGTAGAATTGGTTGTTTTTCCCTTTGGAATACCTATGGTGGAGGTTCTGGGACAATTGTTTGTATTTGCACCTATGAAATCACCTCTTCAACCTTCTATCATTTTGGTTATGGCATAGAAATTGTTGCGTGTGCCTCCACTTCTGAAGTCATCCTTTTTAAAATTTCCTTCATCATTGTTGACCTTTGCAAGACCTAGAGAGTAAAGGAAGGTTGGGATTTAGTAGGACATTCAAGAACATACTTACCCTTATTCTTTGAATGATCAATTGGAGTGAAAGAAGAGCTAGATAATGAATAATTTTCTTCCTTTTTGGATGTTTTCCTTTTGGAATTTTCTTCCACTGTCAATTGGAGCTTCCTGTAATGTAAGATACTGGAAGATGAATATTTTCTCCTGTGGTGAAGGAATTTTGCTCACCTCCTCTGAAAAATCATTGAAACCTATGTAAATTGAGTCATCAGGGTTTTCCTAATGGACATACATGGTCTTCATGTGCTCTAGTACAAAGTGGTTGGACAAAAATGATTTAGGATCATGCATTCTTTTAGGTGCCTCTCCTAGGTTCATTGCAGCAATTGCCTTGCCAAAAATGGCAACATGTGTGGAGTTATGCAGAGTCAGGAATCCCAAATTGAGTAGAAAATTGGGCCAACCCCTTCTCTTGGACGCTGTAAGCTTTGGGAAGACCCCATAAATTATAGTATGGAAGGATATCTCTTGCAGTACCGTCTTGTTTGGCACTATCTTGGGCAGCATATGAACAGTGTTTCTACCCCAAACTTTGATGTAGGAGAAATAATCACCCACATACCAATCTCCTATTGTCAAAATTAGTGCCCTCACCCCATCAAAGAAGGTAGGGGCCTCCCCTTTGAATATTTTCTGATATACCAACTCGATGAAGTGGTTGCAGATGTCATAAATGTGGGGAACAAAGTTGTCCTCCCATAGAGTTGAGCAGTATATGTGGACAGGTGGTGAAGTCCTGGTCCAATTCCATCCCATGGTCGAGAATGGAGATGTAGTAGAAAATATGTCCATAACATAACCTGATAGGTAGAATGAAGGCTTCCTGAATTCTAGGTTCTATTGATATTCCTCAATAGCCTCCTTCAAAACAATTGACAAAATTTGCACCCAATTGAAGGATTGACATGTAGTCAAGACATGATGAGTGATGGGAGCCCATTCAACTTTAAACATAGTACAATTGGGTAACCTGTACAACCTGCAAAGCATTTCCACCAACAGAGAGAATGGATCCCTAAACCAAGAAATGGGATAGGATTTATTTGGCTTGGGGATGAACTATGCAGGTTTGTCCATCCATGATTTTATCATCTCTTCAAAATTGTATTGGGTCATTGCAGCTTCAAGAAATTGAGCATTGAGAAATTGTTGTGGTGGGTTAAGGGTGTATGCTCTTATGAATATTTCATGGTGGAAAGGTGCTAGTTGGGTCTCTACGTGGCATGAACTAAGGTTTGGCTACAATAAAGTGGAGTTGGGACTTACTGATATCACTATAAGAGAACTAGCCATGAGCAATGGCATAAAAATCATCGTTGTAAAAAATGACATAGATTCTGGACCAGTCCAGCTAGTAGGTTTCTGACACCCGTCCACTGGTGTCAGAGAAGATTGCAACATTAGGGTCCTTACTCTTCTGCTCATTCAGAGCGTTTTGAGACCTCGTAGTTCTCGACATGTTTGCAGATTGGGAGGTAAATTCTGATACAAATTTGGAGACCATAATTACAATGTAACCAGAACAAAAATAACAGAATTGAATGGCTGAGAACCGATAAATTTGAGAAAAACTTACCCATAGAGAGCTTGAAAGCAAAAGGACCGGTGAGATTAGTGAGAAAATCATAGTAAAATCTTAGCGCAGGTAAAAATTGCAGATTGAAATGGTGAACAAATCATAAAATTTGAATGATTTAAATTAGCCAAGTCCAACGGTGAAATAGATCTACGTCGTATATTTCAATAAAATCGATGATTGAGATTAAAGTGGGAAACAGAAATGCAGAGATGAACTTTAACCAATTTATTCATTTTTTATTTCCTTAATCCGCAATTCGCATTATGGGTTGCAGAAGTGTGGGATGATATTTGAAACCAAGAATGTATTTCTTAACTTCCGCAATATGCAATCTACATTGTGGGTTCCAGAATTACGAGTAAGCAATTTTGCAATTTTATTATTGATTGAGTTTCTGATTTCTGCAATCCGCAATGTGAGTTGTGGAAATGTAGAGAGGAGAATTGATATTTTATTTGCAGAAAGATTTTTTGACATCTGCAATCCATATTTGTGAGTTGCGGGTTATGGGAAAACCATTTTCAAAACCTCCAAAAAATGAATTCTGATATCGTAATTGCAGATTGCAGAATGTGGGTTATGAAAAAGAAAAAATAAAAATTTAAAAGGGTTGCTTCCACAATACAAAAAATAAAAAAAAAACAAGGCTTTAATGCAAATTTATTGAAAAGCAAACCATAGTACTTATAGTAAGCATGAATGAGACCCCATAATAAAAAACATAACCTAATATTTTACCTTAGTGAATAAATGGGGCTCCCATTTCAGTAGTTGAAGTGGGATCTGTTGCTCGCAACAACAAATGATGACTCGTTGGGCGAAGCAATTATCTCTGTACAAATAACGTTAAGAATTTCGAACGAGATATGCTAGTTAGAAAAATATTTAAGTTTATAATCAATAGCGGGTTCATAAGAGTACAACCGAATCTAGTAGAAGTAATATATAATTGTCATCTTCCTAGCTCAAAATCACTGATAATGATGCTCAACAGATGAATGAGGTTGAAAAGTAATTAGGTATCCTCATAAGCAAGATGTAAGTAGAGGAGGGTAGTTTGTGATCTATATGTAGAAAAACCTTGATCTATTTCAAGACCATCAAACCGGTAACCACCTTGAATAAAACTGTTTATTAGTGATTGTATTCATCAGTATATACAAAAAAAAATGGCATTGCACCTTACTAGGGAACTAGTCTTGTTTCAACTAAGTTGTAGTTTCTTAAAGAAAAATTAAAAAAAAATAAGAGAAACACACACACACACACACACACACACACAAATCCTACATGGAAACAGAACAAGCTAGCTTGGTTAGGAGACTCCTTGTCTTTTAGTTTTTACACCAAAAGCAATTACTATGGCTTGGTAACCACCAGTCAATAATTCTAGTCCAAAATAGGACCCATGAACATGGTCAGGATAGCTTGTGATAAGACCCCCTATCCTTGAATACAACAAGTTGCAGTTAAAACAAAGGAAAACAACATTATTTAGAATGTAAATTGCAAGCCATTACCCTATCTTGGTAACCATTTGGTGGTAGTGTCATTCACTTAACATTTCTATGAATATGATAGGATGGCTTGTGATATGACCTCCTATCCTGTAATTTACAATTATTTAGGTGGCTTCATTCAGTTTCAAGGTGATGAAGGTGAGATCAGAAAAGAACAAAGGTTAAGGAGGCTGTAAAGATTTATTGCCAATCACCAATGAGACATCCGATAGGAATAAAAGACTAATATAAGGGTTCAATCATCATTGTGAGGGTTAGTAAATATAGTGATTCAAGGCAGGAAATACTAAATTTTAAAGAGTTAACATAGATTTTTTATTGTAGTCCCATGAAAGCACTATTCAGAAATAAATGGAGTAAAGGTTTTCTGACATATCCAACTTAAAATTCCTTAGTCAGAAATTTTGAAGATAAACTAATCACCAATTGTAGCCAATTGTTGTGTGAATACCATGTTTTGTGAAAAGAAAAGAAAAAGGAAAACACAATAAAAAATAAAATAAACCAGAAAAGCAATAAAAGGGAACACACCTCTGTAAAGATAAGAAAAAACTGACCTCAAACAAAGTACTATTTTGAGGAGCTAGATATTCACTAGATAGGTCTTAAGGAGACCTTCCGGTGTCTGTAACCGGACAGTACCAAGGCCAATATTTTCTATAATTATGAATGTCCCTAACCACAAATGTTGAAACTTAGTATAGTCATTCTTATCTTTTTGGGGTTTGTCCCATTTCAGTACCAGATCCCTAGCCTAAAAATCTTGGTCGGTCAAAGATTTCTCATCAAACCATCTCTTAACCAATTGTTGATGTTGATACAATTTATTTCTTTATTTATCTCTCCTCTTCTAATTTAAGCAATGTGTCAATTCAATTCTAAAGAGGAGAGGACTCATCATCTCGAGAGAGAGATTGTGCTATCTGTAATGATGGAAGAAGGAGGTTTGATGGTAGGACAGATTCCTTTCCATAAACAAGTAAGGAAATTTTTTGATGGAAACTTTAGGAGTGATTTGATTTTCCCATAGGGAATTGAAGAGCTTAGTGTGCCAGTCCTCGTGATGTGTAGACACAATTTTCTTTAAGATGTTGATCATATTTTTATTGGAAGATTTTTCTAACCATTCCCTTGTGGGTAATAGTTTGCAGAATACTTCAGCTTGATCCATTTTTCAAGGGAATATTGTTTAAGATAAATGGAATTAAAATAATATGCATTATCAAATACCAGAGACTCAAGGACTCCAAATCTGGTGACAATATTACTCTCTAGAAAAGATACAACTGAGTTTGTATTAGCAACTCTAAGGGGAATTGCTTCTACCGACCTAGTAAAGTAATATATTGTAGTCAAGATATAATTATGTAGAAAAGAAGAGGGAGGAGTAATGGGGCCAAAAAAATCCAGTCCCCATTGCTCAAATGGAAACTGGATAGTAATAGGATGGAGGGGAAAGGTTGATTTCTTTTTCTTACCAGCACATCTCTGGAAGGATGTGGGAGGGATTCACACTTTTAGATGAAGGTATGTGCATATTTAAACAATGTGGGCTAGTAGAAACCAGGTCTCAAAACCTTATGTTCAGTTGTTTCTCTTGAAAAATGTCTTCCTATAGGCCCTGCATGCATTTCAAACAAAAGATTGTCAAATTATGATTTTTGTAAGCACCTAAGGAAGACACCATCATAAATCCTTTGGAAAAGTACATTATCAATGAGTTGGTAAGGTTATGCTTTTAACCTCAAATTCCTATGCTTCTTAAAATCTAAGGTTGGAGGAGCATACCAATGAGTAATATAAAACCTGATATCATCATACCATTTGAAAGATGGATAAAAAATTCCTTTAAATGTGTCTATATACATATCTTCTTCTTGTATGAACCTTTGTTTCTTCTTTGGGTCATTTGATTGGGTTGCTAGAAAACACATGCCTTTCCCTTTGATAGTCTTGGAAGGATTGATCTCCAAATCATATTCCTAAAATGCAGTCATCCAATGGGATTGCTTTTGTCCTAAATATTTCTAAATGAGAACATTTCTTATAGATGCATAGGGGACCATCGCCTTCATTTTATATTTCAATAAATAAGTCCTAAAATGTTTGACATATTTACAGATAGTATATGCTTGTTTATCAATATGTGTATAGTTTAGTTCAGACACTTTAAATTTGGAGCTTATAAACAAAATGGAGATCTCTATGTCCTCTTCTTGTTTCTGATTCAAAACAACAACATAAGAAAAATCAATGGAAAATGTGTTTAAAATGAAATCCTTATCAAAACATGGGGACATTAATGCAGGAACATCCATAATATCTTTCCTAATCTTGATAAATGCATCATTTTGAATGTCATACCATTTAAATAAAACATCTTTTTTTAATTAGATATTGCAATGGCCTAACAATCTGTGCAAAATTTGGTACAAATATCCTAAAATTTTTTATCTTTCCAAGAAAAGATTGTATGGAATTATTCGAAATTGGGAGTCCAATTTTTGCAATGGCATCTGTCCTTTGAGGGTAAATTATCATTCCATCCTTGGAAACAATAAATCGCAAAATATTACCTTCTATAACTGCAAAAACTGACTTCTTCAGGTTTAGAGAAATCCCATACTTTCTACATCTTTCAAAAACCTGTCTCCGTGCAAATAGATGATCACGTCATTTATTTGAAAAAATTGTTATGTCATCCAAATAAAAAATAACAGAATTTTTCATCAAACCTCTGAACGCTATATCCATAGCTCTCTGGAATGTTGCACCAGCGTTGATAAGTCCCACGGGTATTCTTTTGTAGGAAAATGTGCCCCAAGGTGTTATGAAAGAAGTCTTAAGTTGATCGGAGGATGAGACCAATACTTGATTATAACCAGCGAAACCATCTAGTAGGGAAAACATTTCCGCACCTGAAACCCTTTTTAGTATCTTCTCCATTGAAGGAAAAGGGTAATTATCCTTCTTAGATGTGCTGTTTAAATTTTGGAAATCCACACACAGTATTATTTCCCCATTCTTCTTGTGGATGAGGAATAAGTTGGAGATCCACTATTGATGTCTTGCTAGGAAAATGATCCTAGATTTCAACAGTTTCTCAAGTTCTTTTTTAATGGATGGTTCAAGACTAGGGTGCATCTTTCTCAACTTCTATTGATAGGGTTTTATGTCAATATTCAAGGTATTTTGTGCTACATGATGCACATGTCAAAGGTTTTCAAATAATCATATGTCTATACAAACGCATCTTTGAATTCTTTACAAAAGTTTAACTAAATCCCTTTCTTCTTCTAGTGAACAACTAAACCCTATGTTGATAAGTTGATGGTTTTGCTCATTTCCAAGATTGACAGTTTTAAAAATGAGGGAAGAGCTGTGTGTCTTGCAGTTAGGGTTACCTTTGAATTTATCCTGCAAGTCATGGTACTTATCCATATTAATAACTAACTTAGGGATCAGGTTGGAAGGGAAACTACGGTCATATAAAGACTTGCCATGTTCAACCTCATCCATGCATAGGTCCTTAACGGTATCCTGGTTTGTTAAAAATTATAAACTCTATAGTTCACAATAAAAAACTTTCCAACTTGTCACATTATCAGGAATGGAGGGTATGTACATAAGTTCGATGGAAAAAGTGTCAGGGGATGGACCTTCTGGGGGAATGATATTGGTTGCGGAAAATTTTGTGATCTAGGGACATACTTAATATTAAAAGCTTTAAAGGAATTAGTCATATCCCTATCCAATTTCTGATAATTAAGAAAATCAAGTGATAAGAAATGGATTGTGTTCCTTACCTGCTTGGCAATGATCTTAGAGTCACCATAGCATTCTATCACTTGAGATCCTACATATATCACTTTCCTGAGTCCCTGTTCAAGATCCTCATATTCAACAATATTATTTGTTCATTCAAACTCAAGTCGACAGGAAATCATCATTTTGGTTCCCTTGGGATATATCAGTACACAACCTGCACCAGCACCATATTTGGATTTAGATCCATCAAAAAAGAAAGTCCAAGAAGATAAATCTAACATAAATTTTGTATTGACATTATATACATTATGGACAATATAACCAGTATATGGAACAATTGTGCAATTATTTATGTTATACAAATTGTCAACATCCTCAGTAGGGAAGGAACCAATAGGTAAACTCCCAAAGAAAGAATCAAAGGTATAATGTTCTATATCCGAATTAAATAAAACTGCAGGATCACTAGGGTCATTGAGATCTGTGACTGTTTGCTTCATAAAATGTTAATTTACAATTTTGATATGATTTGATCTCCCATTGTAAGGAAGCCACGAATGTGACCAGTCAATGGAAAAGCATCCCTTCAATTTTTATGACCAGTCCCTGCTCATCCACATACCATAAGTCTCATGGATATCAGTGACAACAATGTCTATTGTCTGATGAATCCTAGGATCTACATATAATGTCAAGAGGACATTCTTTAGTTCACCCACCACCTTAACTCTTGATCTATCCAATTGAACTATTTGGGTGGGATAGGATTCCTAGGTTGCATTCAATTTCCTATAGACATATATTGGCATGACATTATATGATTCTCCTAAATCAATCATACAATTATGGGCATTCCTATTGAAAATTTCAAACGTGAATAGGAAGGGGGGGACCCTTTTCGTATTAGGCTTCTAACTATCAGGCTTTGCAAAAGTTTCTAAATTATTGTTTTGAACTTCTCTTGATTTATTAAAAATCATATTCTTAGGAAAATTTTCTCTTATAGCAAGTATTTTAAGAAGTTCAAACAAAGAAATATTAGCTTTATCCTTTTTTAGAGCACCAACCAAATTGTATTCTATTTTAGGAATTACCTTTTCTCTTGGAGGTGCTGCCTTACCTGTATTAGGAGTGGATGTTGATAGTGTATTTTCTTGCAATGTTTGAACTTTACTCCCAGTTTTATAAGAGTGTTGTAGATCAAATATGGCTTCATATTCATCTTCTTCTTCTTCCATTGGCATTTCTGAAAAACAATTAATAGTGTTTAGGTGTTGATCTTGTTCTTCATCGGGAGGTATAGAATCTATAGCTCCTTGTGAACTGTATCTACTATCATCATGGGAAGTTAAGGCATTAAAAATGGATTAAATATTTATCAGAGATTAATGTTTCTTTAGGGTTCGGAGGAGGCTAATGTTGAGGAGGCTGGAAGGGTCTCCTAAAAGGTTGCCTTCCCAAACCTCTATTATTTACCTAATTTTCATTATTAGTTCTCTTGAGATAAACCATGTCATTTGAAATATTTTATAATAGCTTCATGTTTTCCATGTCGTAAGGGTATTTGGTTGTTGTGGGTTTAGGGATATTATCTTTCTTTGTTCTTGATGTACAAGGATGGTGCGCTTAAACATCAGGATTGTCTCTTAGGAAGAATGTGTCCTTTTCCACTAAGATAGCCTCCGAAAAAGCTTCTTGTAGAGTAGTTTTATGTTGCCTTTTAACCCACATAGATATTGGAGTAGGTAAACCCTTAATATAGTAAGAAACAAATAGTTCTTCTGTAGGAAGAACATTGGTAGGAATCCTATTCTCGAGACAATAAAAACTCTAGTCAAAATCCTTTACTCTCTCTTTTCCCTTTATCCTCAAAGAGGATAGATCCATGATAAGATCTTCAGGGATGCTGTCATCCAAAACATTTTGGAGAAACAATTTCTCAAAATCATCCCATGAGTTGATAGTCCCAGATTCCAAGGCAAAGTACCAAGTGGAATCCTTCCCTTCAAAGGAATAGGGAAATAATCTGCATGCTATGTCTTCATGTACTACATTTCTTAACTGAATGGCTTGCATAAAGTTTTTAATATGATATTCAATATGGGATCCCTCATCCAAATTGAACTTTAGGATCCACTTCTCAGGATTCTTAGGAAATTTGTGTTGTTTCCTAGGGACAAAGGCTGCATCTTGGTCTAGCCACAGTCTGCTTAGTTTCTCAACCATTGGTGCTTCTTCGAATGAAGAAGGGCTTGAGGATTTTTTACTATCTGAGGAGTCCTTAGATGGTGATGAAGACGAAGCAAGTGATGTAGGTGGTGGTCCACTAGACTGATGTTGGGATCTAGATCTATTTGAGGTTGTTCTATCTGTTCAAACAATTGATATATTTCGATCTCGAGAATTTATCCCTTTTCAATATTGTTTTGATTTCTTGTGTTAATAGATGCGTTATCAGTTGAACGAGGTAATGACAAAGCATCTCTGAGGATTATAACTATTTATGACCTCTTCTCTACCTTGGTAATTGTATCTTGAGTACTTTTTTTCAGCTGTTCAAGGGTGAGGGTTCCCCTAGTTGGTGATACAAAGAGGAATTTTAGTCTTCTGTTAACTTGTTCCAGGATAGGGGTGACATGGACCGGTGTTTGAAATTCTACAGGTTGAGTTGTAGAGGTAGAAGCTTGAATTTGGCTTCTAGTGGCAATTGTGATTTGGTAGGAGGAGTTTTAGTTGTGGTTTTTCTTGACATGTTTAACTATTCCCTCCTTCTAGTGCCATTTATTGGTGGCTTGGGATTGTAGGTTGCTGGATAAACTATAAGGCAATCAATAAGAGGAGAAAGTCAAACCAGAAAGGATTCAAATCGATCCCACGTAGAGATGATTATATCCCTGAGTTGTTTAGGACAACTAAATCCTATGGATACAAGGCCTCCACTGGCACAAGGATTTTTAGATTGAATGGATATGTTCTTCCTACAAGGAATATCTAAGAAATATTTGAAGTTGCTGGAAACTAGATTGTCTAAGGAAACTGAGACAGTGATTGTGAATGATTTTAAGCATAACACTTAGTTGTATAATGTATGACAAAGAAATAATAACCCAAAATATAAAAAATATAGATCATGCATGTTCCTTTCTGTCAACCTTGAATGAAAATGAAACAATGAAAATTGTACTACTTTATCCAAAGTATTATATATATGTAATTGTTCTATCAAAATGATACCATTTCAAAAATCAGTATAGGCATAGATGGATGTTCAATAGTTGCAATTAATGACATATGGATCAAATAAAAACATTTATTCAATACATAAACACACATTAACATTGTAATGAAACACTAATACATAAGTTAGCATGTTCAATAAATAAGAAACATGTTATTAATTTGTCAGGAAGATAGAAGAATGGCCAAAATTCATGAAACAAGTTTAATGAATAACTAGAAACATGACATAAGAAACAATGTAACTTTTATTAAAACTGTAACAAATTACAATGTTGCCAAAATTACATAGCATCCTTGGTATGTCCTTGGTGGTTCCTTCTCCTATTTTCCTTCAAAATTACTCTTGTGGGCCCCCTTCTCGGGAGACACCTTTCCCTTTAAATAATAATTACAATATTTTACAGAAAAAAGAAAATCTTCCCAAAATATGGGGTTGCAAAATATGAATTTCAATATTTTCCAAGGGCATACTTCCACTTGGAAAATACATCCAAAAAATCATGTTTGTCGCGATATTGGGCATGTTCTAAGTGCATTTCATCTTTGCAGATCAAGGATCTGATCTCTCTTTTCTTAACCTTTCCCCATTCTCGGAGGAAAAGGTCAATTCTCATATGTGATGTAAGGGGAGATTCGATTCATTCCTTGATTTGGGCTAGGTGAAGTTGACTGATTTCCTAAATTTTGTCGTCATCTTTTGCATATCCACTCTTAATCTATTCAAGGTTAAGATTAGGAGGCATAGCTTCATCAATTGGATCCAGTAATGGCAGGTCCATAAAACATTAACAAGGTTTCCTAAGCAAACCATCTCTTTTTGCATGCCACTTATCCATATCTGATGATGGACTCTACCAAGCCACAAACATTTTCCCATGTTTCAATGGAAACCTGAATCCTTTTCAGCTTACCCTTGTCCAATTCTGGTAAATCACCAGGTCTATCCTTGATATACTTTTTCCAGTCTACCAGAGTATCAAAATCCATTGTTGCTTCATTCCTCCTTCTGTTGTGGTCATGGAGGAGGTCAGAGTGGCGCTCAAATGCATTGTACATCTCCTGCATTTTATTAAGTATTCGAGAAGACTGACCATTCTTTGGTAAACATCATCATGAATATTGTAAGCCATCTTTTTAAATTCTTCCTCTATAAATTTGGAGAATGAAAAGGTGGGAGATACAAATTGGAAGTCCTTAAGTTGTTGCTCAAGGGTGTTAATATTCTAAGATTTCTCAACATTCAAGACTTCTTCTTTTTCGAGATGTTGCTTGAGATGATCATTTTTTTCTTGGATTTTCCTCAGCTTCTCTTCATATTTATCCTTCAAGTCCTACATTTCCTTCTGATGCTGTGCATTGGCCTATGCTTGGTCATGTTTGGACTTCTGCAGTTCCTACTCTTTTTCCTTTACTTCTTTATTCAATAAAGAAACTGAATCATTTTTTTCTCCTACAAAAGCTGCCATGGAAGCCACAGTTTCTAGGGCTTCTTGTTTCACATAAGTAGAGGTTATTTAACAAATAATCTGGTTTGACACTGAACCTTTCTTGAAGTTCCATTCTCTAGATCTTTTAGATCCCTTTTTTACTATGGCCTTTTCCTTCCTTCTCCAGAAATATTTCCCCAACAAGACAACTGCATCCTCTCCAAAGTCAACCACCTCCTCCGCTGTTGAGATGTTTCCTTCAGGGATTAAAACTATAGAGGAATGTTGGGGAGTGTCAGGTGTAGGGATTAATATGCTGATTGAGGGGATGGTAGTATAAGGTGTGGAGGTATAGGATATAGGGGATGAAAAAATAGAATTAGGAACAAGTATAATAGGCTGGGAAGAAGTGGTGGGGATGGAGTAACTATCAGGTTGTGTAAGTAATGAATGGGTTTGTGAATATGTTGAAGTGGCAGGAAGCTCAAATGGTGCTAAAAGAATAGGTAAATTGGAAAAAGGGGCAACGATAGTCATATGTACAAATACTAGAGGCGTTCCATTGGTGGTAGAAAAAATGTGGGAGAGGTTGATATTCGAAAAGGTATGTTGAGTCATGGTTCCAAAAGGATTACCAACTGACTGGGTTATTGAAACTTTTTGTGGTAATATGGTAGGGATGGTGACTGGGTATACATAGGTGGAGGGATATATTTCCTCCTCAATATCACTCTCAATATCATGAACATCAACATTCACAAGGGGTGATGGACACACTTGTTGAATTGGATCAACTTGTAGAATTGGTTGTTCTTCCCTTTGGAATACCTGTGGTGGAGGTTTTGGAATGACTTATTGTACTTACACATATGGAATGGTCTCTTCAAGCTTCTGTATTTTTGGATGTGACATAGAAATTATTTCTTGTGCCTCCACTTCTAAACTCATCCTTTTTAAAATTTCATTCATCTCTACTCACCTTTGCAGGACCTGGAGAGTAGAGGAAGGTTGGGATTTAGTAGGACATTCAAGAACAACCTTACCCTTACCCTTTAAATGATCAATAAGAGTGGAAGAAGAGCTAGCTAAAGACTCATTTTCTTCATTTTCTGTTGTTTTCATTTTGGCATTTCCTTCCACTGTCAATTGGAGCTTCCTGTAATGTAATACTGTTTTCTTAAGCTCCTTTTGATACTAGAAGATGAATCTTTTCTCTTGTGGTGAAGGAATTCTGCTCACCACATCTGAAAAATCATTAGCACCTCTGTAAATTGAGTCATTAGGGTTTTCCTGATGGACATATGTGGTATTCATGTGCTCATGTACAAAGTGGGTGGCCAAAAATGTTTTAAGATCATGCATCCTTTTATGTGCCTCTCCTAGGTTCATTACAATAATTGCATTTCCCAAAATGGCAGCATGTGTGGAGTTATGGAAACTCAGGAATACAAAATTGAGTGGAAACTTGGGCCAACCTCTTCTCTTGTCCTGTGTAATCTTTGGGAAGACCCCATCAATTAAAGTCTGGGATGATATCTCCTACAGTACCATCCTATTTGGAATGATCTGTGGCAGTAGATGAATAGTGTTTCTGCCCCAAATTCTATTGTAGGAGAAACACTCACCCACATACCAATACCCCATGGTCAAAATTCGTTCCCTCACCCTGTTAGATAAGGTAGGGGTGTACCCTTTGAATATTTTCTGATATATTGGCTTGATGAAGTGGTTGTAAATGATATAAAGGTGGGGAACAAAGTTGTCTTCCCATAGAGCTGAGTAGTATATGTGGACAGGTGGTGAAGTTTTGGTCCAATTCCATCCAATGGCCAGGAATGGAGATGTAGCACAAAATCTATTGATAACATAACCTAATAGGTAGAATGAAGGCTTCCTAGACGTCAGGTTATTTTGATATTCCTCAATAGTCTCCTTCAAAACAACTAACATATTTTGCACCCAATTGAAGGATTTACCTATAGTGAAGGCATGATGGTGGATTTGAGCCCATTCATCTTTAAACATAGTACAATTGGGTAACCCATACAACCTATAGAGAATTTCCTCCAACAAAGAGAATGGCTCCCTAAATGAAGAAATTGGATAGGATTTATCAGGCTTGGGGATGAACTATGTAGGGATGTCCATCCATGATTTTATCATCTCTTCAAAATTGTATTGGGTCATGTCAGCTTTAAGAAATTGAGCATTGAGAAACTGTTGTGGTGGGTTAAGGATGTATGCTCTTGTAAAGACTTTGGGGAGAAATATGCTAGTTGGGTCTACGCATGGTTCTCAAAAGATCATTCTTTGGGGTTTGCATGGTCAATTTCCCACTTGACGGGTCTCCATATGGCATGAATGGAGGTCTGGCTGTAATAAAGTGGAGCTGGGACTTACTAATATTGTTGTAAGAGGACTGGTGATGAGAAATGGTGAAAAAATCATCAATGCCAAATGGCATAGATCCTGGATGAGTACATGTAGTAGGTTTTCGACACCCGTCTATTGGTGTCAGAGAATATGCCATCATTAGGGTCCTTACTCTTCTCCCCATTCAGAGCAGTTTTAGACCTCGTAGTTCTAGACATGTTTGCATACTGGGAAGTAAATTCTTATACAAATTTGGTGACCATAATTAAAATTTACCTAGGATAAAAATAATAGAATTGAACCATTGAGAATTGATAAATTTGAGAAAAAATTACCCATAGATAGCTTGAAATAAAAAGTATTGGTGGGATCAGTGAGAAAATCACAGTAATATCTTAGCGCAGGTAAAAATCACAAATTGAAATGGTGAAAAAATATTAAAATTTGAATTATTTAAATCATCAAAGTCCAACGGTGAAATAGATCTACGCTGTAGATTTCAATAAAATCAATGTTTTTTTTTGTAACTAGGGGAATCAACAATTGGGGATGGGTTGGTACTCGCGTGACATGGGTTCCAAGGATCCATTCCCGCTAACACTATACCCCTAGGTTCCCCACACCCTCCCGCAAGACATGGGACACAGGTAAACCCAGGTGGGATTTGATCTCGTGACCTCCATTTACAACAAGTGACTTCATATCAATTGATGATTAAGATTAAAGTGGGAAATAGAAATGCAAAGATAAACTTTACCCATTTTTTTCATTTTTTATTTCCACAATACACAATCCACATTGCGAGTTGCATAAGTGTGGGATGATATTTGAAACCAAGAATTTATTTCTTAACTTCTGCAATCCGCAATATGCATTGCGGGTTACGGAATTGCACGTAAGCAATTTTGCAATTTTATTATTTATTGAGTTTCTGATTTCTGCAATCTACAATGCAGGTTGCGGAAATGCGGAGAGGAGAATTGATATTTTATTTGTGAAAATATTTTTTGGCATCCACAATCCACATTTGCAGGTTGTGAAAAAGAAAAAAAAAGTAATTTTAATATCTGCAATCTACATTTGTGGGTTGCATGTTTCGAGAAAACCATTTTTAAAACCTACAAAAAAAGGACTTCTTCTATCTGAATCATGGATTACGGAAAGCAGGTTCCGGAATAGCAAAAATAAAAATTTAAAAGGGTCATTTTCAAAATTCACAAAACCAAAAAAACAAGGCTTTAATGCAAATTTATTGAAAAGGAAAACATAGTACTTACAGTAAGCATGAATGAGACCCCATAAGAAAAAACATAACCTAATCATTTACCTTAGTGAATAAATGGGGCTCCCATTTATGTAGTTGAAATGGGATCTGTTGTTGCTAGCAACACACACCTCAACATAATGAATTTGTCAGAAGGATGGATAAGACACTGATGGAAAAGGAAAGGAGCATTCTAAGTAGTGTTGGGAGAGGACAAGAGTTCTTGGAGAGGTAGTGGAGATAACATGTTATGTAGTAAACTGATCACCCACATCAACATTGGTTGAAAAAACTCTAGAAGGGGTACGAACTGGGAAGAAACCCTCTATTAAGCATCTAAATTTTTTTGGTTGTGATGCTTATGTATATGTTCCAAAGGAGAAAATGAGCAAGTTGGATAACAGAGATGAAAAAATGTATCTTTTATCGACTATAAAGATGGTATGAAAGGTTATAACTTTGAAATCGTGCAACTAAAAAGATGGTATAAGAGGTTATAATATTTAATTTTAAGGTATAATAATGGACCTGATGATAACCCTTCCACATAGGATAAGACTCCTAAAAATAAGGATGGTATGTGTACCTAGATTCCATAGGTAAATTGGCATAACTTAACTCTTACGATGCTGTTGGAATGGTTGCACTTCATTCAAGCGATCATATGAAGGACTAGTTTCCTACGACTGCGGCATGGCCCAACTGACCACAACCATGAGTTCCTTTACTACAACATAGAGATCTTGAAGTTCAATATTTTGACATGTTTCATCAGCAACTTCCACCATTCTCTCCTCCAGTAAGTTGTAATCGTCATTAGTGGCCCTAACACGAGTATCTCTAAAGTCCTTTTGATTTTTTCAGCACTTTTTCCTCTCTTTAGTAACTTTCCTCTTTTCCCCCAAATTCAGATATGTTGGTGTTACACTTTATTCCTCATCATTGTCTTGATGCGAGATAGGTGGGTTGTATTCATCTTGGGCCCCTCTTGCTTGAGTCCCCAATGTGCCCTCCTGTTGTGGTTTAGTTTTTCCAGATAATAGGTCATCTATAATAGGTTGCTTCCAATATTTAAGTCAATCCCTAATTATTACATCAAGTTCAGGCTCAGCTAACTGAAACAAAATGGTTAAGCATTAATGTTGGGGGTCTCTCCGTGGTGGAAGATACAAATGGTGAGCCCCTGTAGTAAATTTGATCACATTTCTATACCGTTCGATAGTTTATGTGACAATTATTGATTGATTTCCAATATGATTCCTCAATGGATCAACATGCATGTAAAATTAAATGTTTTTTCCATTTTTTGTTGTCAATTCTTTTCCTTGTACCATAAATTCTAATAGACATAGGGCATGCACTTCCATCTGCTTAAAGTTGGGGGGCTCGGACCATGCGATGAAAGAAATAAATACAAGCATCCAGGAATAAGTGAAAGGGGTACCTTTTTCTTGTGCATCGATAGTATCACCCAATGATTTATCCAGCAAAAATGTGGACCAATTCATTTGGAATCTAGCAGAACATTGCTCAGCCGCAACGATGGTACTAGCAGTGCACTGGTTCACTTGCATCTTCCTCAATAACTTACTGGAAAATAATTTTCCCATGAACCGAACACCTTGATCATTGATAGAAGTGAAGGAAATAACCCTCTTATCATGTCTGATATTGTACTTCTCTTTCATGCAAGCGACAAGGATCGAGTCTTGCTCCTTACCAACAAAAAAGGGTGCTAGATCAACTCCCGCTTTGGGAAATGAAGTGATAGAAGAAATCAAGTCGATGTCAATCAAAATATGGTTATCCAACCACAAACAACCCCCATGAAAATTGACCAACAACTTCTTCACACATGTATTAACCTCAGTAGTACCATTGAAGTAGGGTATTAGAATTCTAGGAACTTTTTCAAGTCATGGTAAGCAAATGTTAGCTTCTTCAAATTAGGAATAATGTCCACTATGACATGCATACTTCGAGGGATAGCTGGATTAACAAGTGAATAGTTGGCATTTTTTCAAATGACCAAATTGGTAGCATCATCCTTCCATGGTGGAATATAAATATGTAGTATAGTTGTTGAACCGAACCCTAAAGCTTCAACGCCATGTGTAGCTTTAAATATTTGTTTGGGGGAAATGACCCGACCAGTCGTTCACTTCTTCCTCAGTGGATTTACAGGGGCTAGTCACAAGAAAACCTTTGGTTCCTACTCGACAATGGGTATGGAAGGTGGAGCCTCCACATCTAAACCTCTTGTTAGCACTCTTTCAGTTAAAAAATTAAATGGAAAGGTTTGAGGTGAAATAAGGGTGTGGTATGTGAAATGTTTGGCAATACAAACATGTGGTGGCTAATTAAGCACTACATTGAATACCAAATTCTTCGTCTTCTCATAAAACCATGGGATAAAGGTTGGTAAAGTGATAAAAATGAATAAATGACGCTTATGGTGTATGCCAAAAGTTTTAACGGTTTAGATCTTCAAGTGGGAAGATCTACGATGGGAAATACATCCACTGATTAAAGTTGCGTGGAAAAATAAATTTTGGTGATTAGCATAAAAGATTACAACCCATTTAGATCCATGGACAAATATTAAAGGGGATGAGATCGATGGTGTAGATGAATCCTCCATGGGAATATGCACAAAAGAAGATGATTCAGGAATGAGAGGAAAGTTTAAAGAGTATCCTATATCAACTGTGAGGATGAGATTTAAGGAAGATCAACAATGGAGATGGGGTCCGTTGGGAAACAAGAATGACAGATGACAAGTTGGATATCAACAAAATTGTTAAAGATCATCATTGGTTAATGGTCAAGATTACATATTTATGAGATCAATGGTTGTTAACGGATCCTCCCTAAGAAGTGGCACACTGTTTTAAAAACTAAGTGGGCAGCGGAAAATAAAGTGCAGATGAAATGGTGGAAATAATTAACAGTGTACAACGAAGGTATAGGATATCTATGGTAGGTAGATGATCCACTAGGGGAAAATGCGAAGAGATTATATAACATGTTGTGCAACAAAATAAGGAAAGGATAAGGTTAACATGTGATCAAGATCAACAGTTAAAAGAGAGGTGGATTGAATCTACAAATAGGAAGGGATACTCCCTTGAGACATGCATGGAGATTAATAGAGAGTTCCACTAATGGAAAATAAAACCATTTTCTTAGATTCCAAAACCGTTATGTTAAGAATATTTAAAAGACGAAGGCATGTGTTCAAGGATTATTTGTCTTTTGTGCATTAGGAAAAGGAATCATTTTCTGCATGGACAAATCCAACTCAGACAACTATCTTTCCAGCTGTCAGTTTTCTAGGTAGGCCATGTTTTCACCTTCCTACTAGTTTTAAAAAATGGATGGTGGAGGAGAATTTGAAGTTCAAGCTTAGAATTTCACAAAATAGACGAGGTTTTCGAAGATAGAGATGGTGGCGTTTTTTATACTATTTTATCTATTGGCCCTGTAGTAGTAGCTATGTGCATAAATGACTACCTTCCGTCTATATGAAGGAAGGATAGGGTCTCTATGGATGGGAGAGAAAACCTATAGGAAAGGGTGAGTGAACCAAGAAAACCTGCAGCACACTATTAATGGAGGACATGTAAAAAAATGTTATCAAAACCACCTGCAAATAAATAAATCTACAAAAATAAGCTACTAACAAGAAACACACTTTATACCTTCTTGTTTTGATGAAATGGGCCACCATGCCCTATCTCAAGGTGTTACCTCTCATGTAATGGGGATTGGCTAATGGAGCAAAGGGAGTAAGAGGGGTGAATGGATTGAGATAAATGGGTCTCAAGGCACTCACACGAGCAGAGTAAAGGTAGCAAAATGAGGAGTGTTTAGAGAGTAACTCCCACCTTTGTATTTATAGCTTTTTTTTGAGTTTTAGGGTTTTAAGCCCTTGGTCAGGGCCTTAGCCCCTTCCGCCCATTTCTTAGCTCCTTTAGGGTTTTTAGGGCCCTTTCACCCATTTCTTAGCTCCTTCGGGGTTTTTAGGCCCCTTTCACCCATTTCTTAGCTCCTTCGGGGTTTTTAGGCCCCTTTTAGGGGATTTAGCCCCTTTTTGAAGGATTTAGTCCCTTTGAGAGCTATTTAGGATTTTTTATTGGTTTTTAAGCCCTTTTTTGGTGTTTTTGGGGGTCAATGAGGGTAATGAAATAGATGTCTTTGTGTGGTGTAGGTCATGTAGAGCTAGTTGGGTAATGTTTTGGGTTAACAGATTGCCCCCTGATGTGTGAGGGAAGGAGCTTATCATATGGCCGACGAACATCATAGGATTTTCTAGGGAGAGGCAGTGCTTCCTGGGTTGGGGCATGGTGGCTTTTATTTTTTGTATTAATATGGTTCCCATCAATGGGTGAGATACAAATAATGTATGACATGTCTATGGATGAGGCAGGAGTCCCCATGCTCATAACAATGTCAAAAGAATACTGCGATCTATGCTCTAAAATGCAAGAGCCGGTCATATACAACTAGTGTTACATAGTGGTGGCCTCATTGAGAGGCTGAATACAATACTGATGTGAGGAGCCGATATATCGGACCCATGGAATTCTTAGGAAATGTTATATATTCACAACTGATGATCTGCTAGATCTAGTAGTGTATATAACTGTGAGGACTTACTGACAAAGAGTGTCAGAGTCTCTGTGGTACAATATGCTGCATCAATCATGAATCTATACTGAATCCCTGTTATGGGGCTTCTAAACACTGTCTCCAACGCAACCCAGAAATCACAAGGGACATTAACCTTTTTGGGTCTGTCAATAGGCTCATCAATGTGATAGAGTCTAGTGACATCCGAGGTCTTCGACCAAATGCTACATGGACCAATACCCTGTAAGAATCTCAATAGTGCGATGATGTTGCTGGAGTCGAGCACGTGAGACACAACAATCCTGAGAGGCACTAAGGACTCCTCTCAAGTGGTCTAAGGAACTCATAAATGAGGTTAATGAAACCAGGATACAGGGACCTTTGGGTCTATCATATGGAATACATGTGTTGTCTTCGACAGAGGGAGACCTACAACTAGCCAAGGAAATGGTGTTTCCTTAACCAGAAGCATGAGGGAGATGAACAAAGGTGTGAGACAATATGGGGACTGACACACTCAAATAGGGAATAGGGCCATGGAATTGTGGGGGACACAAACTTCCTTTTCTCAGAGTATGATGGCAGGGAGGACCAGACAACAAATGAAACTGACTCATGGGAAAGGGATCATAGATGTAATACCAGGGATGTAACTGCAGATGGGAAATACTTTGGGGAGGTAGACACTTTTGGTATTGATGGGATCCAAGGAAGACACATCATAGAATACTCTAAACAAAGGCGAGCCAAAGTGGGAATGCTACCAAGCTTTTATATGTGGGGTGTTGTCTAAAGACACCGTTGTGGTACGATCTTGTGGATTTTGGTGATCCCAAAAAATTAAATGCGCAATGGTCCTTTCAATTTTAGAGAGTCTGAAAGGATGAAGAAGACTCTAGTGGGGATTTTTTTTCATTGATAGTCTCTTGTGCCTGAAAAAGGATAAAAGTGTACACATGAGAGCTCGCCCATCCTTTGGGGAATGGGATACTTCTTTACCATTGGTAGTCCAGTCAGGATGGAAAAGGTTAAACCTGTACTGACTGAACGATCATTCAAATACTTTTACGAGCATGAACAAAACCAAGTTTTCTTAGTGATGTTTTCTTGATGAGAAGGATGGAAAAGAGCTTAAAGACAACCCATGGTGAGCTTTTTTGTAAAGTTCGGCCCCTTTGCTCGAGAAAACATAAAAGGATGTAGAGGGGAACGATCTTGGCTTGAATGTTCCAAGGTGATCCTTTTCATATGGTAGTCTACATGGTTTGTAAAAAGAGATAAACGAAGCTATGTAGATTCCCTTTTTGATACTTTAACAAGCGAGAGAGGAAGAAAATGCACCCAGCTATCTTTTCATTCTTTTAGGAGTCAGAAAAGGGCTTAACAGAAACTCCAGTATGGTCAACCTATCAATGACGCGCTGATGGTGCCCCCCTTTTGGGACAATGGACAGTGGTCCAAAGGTCATCTATGCAGTATGGATGGAGCAGGTGGCTCTTGAACATACCAATACATGCACAGGATGGATCGTGGTAGAGGCACATGAATCGGTGCGGCAGAGGCACGTAGACCGAGGTGGAATCTGGTAATAGGACCAAAGGATCAATGTAAGTTGTGGTGGATGGACTAGACTACATATGATGTGAGTGCAAGTCCAGAGGCACTTATATGCCAAATGCATGTGAAAGAAATGATCCGATCTCCGAAAAATGGGTCGAAGACATTTGTATAACAAAGTGGTACATAAACCGAGGTAACTTTCAAGAAGTGGCACTGAAACTCACTTACTGATCATGAGACTATGGTCTCATTGAAATATAGAGGATGGAATTTTGAAACCATTGGTGAGAATGACATCCCAAACAGACTCTGCATGGCCCAGTTATGTGAAAAATAAGAAAATAGGTCAAATTGGGGCCTATAAATGGGTGGGTACCATGTGGCAGGTGTCATTTTCATTGTTCACTGCTGAGTTGGAGAGGAGGGACCTGAACTTATTTTTCTAATTTCTCCCATTTTTACTGGTATTTTTTCGCTCTGTGACTTGTAGGTAAGATTTCTTGCAAAATCTATCTTTTTCAGTGGTTTAATTTTTGGATTTGCTCACCCAGGGACCCTCTATGACCCTGCTAGGGCTTCCACGAGTTGGGTCGCTCTTTTCATGGGAAAAGGAGCAACTAGGTCGCTTTTTCTTCCTATACAAGTGTGTCTGGGTCTCCTGTTGGGCAGAAAAGAGTGATCTAGGGTCGCTCCTATTTGGCCAAATAGTGCGACCCAGTTGCTTCCATGAGGCCTGTTTGAGCAACCTAGTCAGCCTTTTTGGTTTGACAGGTGCGACCTGGTCCTAGGGTAGAATTTTTAATAAAACCTATGGTTGACAGTTGTTTTATTTTTGTACAGGATGCTTGAGACCGTGTGGCGAGAGAGAGACTACAAGGACCTCCGGGAGGAGGCTTTAAGAGATGGGAATGCGATGCGCCCGTTGTGGATTGTTGAATTTCATGTGGATTCCACTGATGAAGATTTTGCGTCTACTGCTTTAGATGCTTGTGAGATTTTGGGATGTGGGAGAAGAGGTTTTTATTATACAGGGGCAACAGATTGAGATCACGCTACGTGATGTGTACTTTTTGACTGGGCTCCTGATGCTGGGATTTGTTGGTGACTTGGCGTTGACACTATCTTGTGGGGAGACATTGGAGGATCTTTGTGATAGCCACTATTACACTACCACTTATGTGCATGGTTTATACATCTTGTTGCGTGATATTGAGGAGCTTTCAGCATGGGCTGTTGCAGTGATGGTGCTTCGTATCTTGGGTTCATCTAGGAACCACAAGATATCGGGAGGAAATCTATAGATGGTAGCGTGTGTCATGAGGGACACTTATTATGGATGGGATCAGATGTATTTGCTTATGGTTCAGCATGCACTGAACCATGCAAAGACATCTGGTAGAGACTTTTGTTTTGACTCTATTTATGTGCTTTCTTCTTTGAGAAAGTACCGACTCTGCGTTCGCATCAGGCAGTGTGGGAGAGTGGTCCATGGGAGCTGCGGATGCATAGATGGTGTGAGATGATGGTGCATGGCAGAGTGGGACACTTCTTAATGTAGGAGTTGTTGGATCAGTGGTGGAAGCTCCCAGTCATAGTTGAGGAGTATCCTTATGCAGGGATGAGCTACCATGTAGACCCTAAGATACCTCAACCTCTAGGCCAGGCATGGGGACTAGCTCATATGTATATGCAATGTTTTTGTGCTCATATTTATACATAGAGTAGTTTAGTTGGTTGATAGTTTCTTAAACTGATGATGTCCTTATTTTCATGTGTAGATATTGGTCCTCATCCACCACCCAGTTATCAGAGGTAGGTGGTCATGGTTGAAGGGCCGGGGGTCCCTGTGGGGAACCCATGTAGGTGGCAACGAGAGCTGGACACTGTTATTTCGTAGTTGGAGCGACTAGTGGAGGGAATTTCTGATGATGGCTGGAAATGCTTAGACAATGAGCTGATTGTTGCTTGCTTCAATGTTCCTCTTGATTTGACTCCTTTGAGGAAGAGGATTGTTGTGGCCTGTGAGTATGTACATGAGGTAGCATGAGGGGATGCTCCTATAGAGGATGACGAGTCCTCCTCTAAGGAGGATGAAACTAAGCCAGATGATGAGGATGAGTCAGGGTCTGACTAGCAGCCAGTGAGGCTTCCCCTAGTGTGTTGGTGCACTTCGGATTTTTGTATCGCGATGTATATTTAGCTGAGAAGAATATGTAGCTTCTCATTTTGTACTGGAAATATTTTGGACATGCGATTTATATATATATATATATATTTGACGCACGTGGATGCAATTTTATGGTTTTTTATATGTGAGCATTTTATTATGATGTGAATGAAATGCCTAGATGGTGTATTTCTACATGTGTATGCATATTTATGTGTGTTGATGTATGATGCAGTTCTCTTTATGCTTCCTATGTGCGATGATGAATATGCCAATTTAGAATGTCATTAGCCATTTGATTTGCTACACTATTGAGGTTCCTCGGAACATTTGTGAATGTGATGGATTCAAATGTTCTAACCATCTATTTAGTGTGCAGGAATTTTCTAAAGAGGCAGGGATCACGTACCTGGTAATAGTTGTTCAACTGAGAGACAAGTAGCTGGGAGTCTAAGAAGACATCAAGATGGTGGATACCCAACTAGAGGGTGGAAGCTAACAGGCCAGTGACACCATCATATTCAGCCTGGTTGTTGGTTGCAATGCCCACGCATATTCTGTCGATATGGATCAACTCATGTGACGGGGAGTAGATGACCTATGCGGCTGAGGCGAGGTTCAGAGACTATCTGCTTGCTTCGTCAACAAATCCATTGTATTGACACGAGGTAGGATCCATCTGGAGAAGTCAAGGAAACAATATGTAAGACTCACTTTAAAAAATGTGTAAAACAAAAAAGGACAACACTATGCTACAAGCGACTCATTGGTGATGTTAAGCGTAAAATATCTTGAGGTAGAGCCCGTTACGAGGGTTCTCCAAGAGTTGTCCATTAGAGTCAACAAGAATGTTCCCTTTTTTAAGGAAACGGTGGACGTCATATGGGTCATACCACATTGACTCAAACTTTCCTTTGCCGAAATTATCATTGGCTTGGTCATAAACCAAAACCATATCGCCTTTGCTAAAGGTGTGAGGGTGGACATGGGAGTCATAATAGGATTTTAACTATGTTTTCGTTGCTTCAATGTCTTGGAGGGAAGCTTAATGGTCTTCTATGGTTTGCTCAAGTTGGAGGAGTTGTTCTTCTAAAGGAAAAGTATCAGGAATGATTTCTACAACGAGGCAGAGTGATGGGATCTGGAACTCTATAGGGAGTACTGATTCAACGCCATGTACTAGACGAAAAGGGGTGAAACTAGCTGTGGTTTTTGTGGATGTGGGATAAGACCATAGGGCAGAGAACAACATGTGGTGCCATTTGGTTTTATGGTTTCCTACCATCCTTTGGAGCATTTTTTTGATGACTTTGTTGACTGCTTCAACTTGGCCATTTCCCTGGGGGTAGTAGGAAGATGAGTATTGTTGTTTGAATTTCAACATGGTTGAAAGCTCAATCCAAACAATGTCTTCAAATTGTTTACCATGGTCTAAGACCAAATGTTTCAGAACACCAAATTGTGAAATGACATGGTTAAAGAAGAAACGTGTTGTCATCTCACTTTTGCAATCGAACGTGGGCATGGCCTCGACCCACTTAGTGAAGTAATCAACCACCATAATGATATATTTATGACTGTTGGACGAGGTAGGGTTGATTATCATGAAGTTGATTTCCCACTTACAGAAGGGACGGAATCTGACTACAGGGTGTAATGCTGGAAGGGGGCTTCTTGCCTTTGGGGAAAATAGTTGACAGCTGTGACAGTGTTTGATTGCCTCTATGCAATCAATGATGATGGAAGGCCAAAAGTAGCCAGCATGTAGAATCTTCTGGGCAGTTTCCAGACCTGAAAGGTGGCCACCGCAGGCTCCACTATGACAGTCATTAAGGACTGTCTCAGCCATCATGGGTGAGGCAATGACGTAAGATGGTATCAATATCTTGATGATATAAAATGTTTCCAATCAAAATATGGTGAGCAGCTTGATGCCGGATGTGTCTCCTGTCTTCGCGGTTTAAGTGGGCTGTGAACTTCTGTGTGCGTAAATACAAAAGGATGCCCCCATACCATGGGTCTTACATGGTTATGACGAATAGAAAGTCATCAGGAAGGTTGTCCTTGGGTGGTGGTGATGTGGTCAATGGGGGAAGATCTATCATGAGAACGGCCAGTGCTAGCGCCTTCATGCTTTTTAGGGAAACAAACTCCAAGTCAAACTCTTTGAGAGCGACTACCCACTTAGCCGCGTGGCCTTGTAGGAGGCAATGGCTTAAGAGGTACCACATTGGGTTGGAATCAGCCACTACTCGGGTATGGTTTGCAATAATGTAGTTGCACAACTTTTGGGATGAGAAAACGACGGTGAGGGCCAGTTTCTCCTCGAGTGAATATCACAGTGGGGGACTATTGGCCTGATTTTCTAACCTAGGCCAACTAAGGAGAAATAGTCCACACAAAGCACTTAAAAAAACTCTCGATGTGTTTGAAATGACTAAATCTCGCAAGTTATGGTCTCCTGCTACCAGCTAAATTTATTCTCTTAAGGAGAATATAAAAACTCAGCAAAATGTATCTTACGTTAACCTAAAGTTTATCTAATGCTAATGTCAGTTCTTACGTTTAAATCATCCTAAAATTGCTTTCCTAATGAAAGACTGTTGTTTTGTGTTTTGTTTTTCAATTTTTTACTAAAACCTAATTTTAACTTAAAACAGACTAATCTAATTAAATTCAATTTAACAGCTATCTAAAACAAGATAAACTAAAATTATGAATTAAAACTAGGTGACTACCCTATCTCTTCTACCTATCTCAGCTGAGAGCAAATCTTTTAAACTATATTAACTATCTATTGGAGTTATGATAGCAAGAGAAAATGATTAATATAAGCATAGATAGAAAACTATTTATGTTAATATTAAAAACAATTTTACTACTCAATAAGAGTTCATGATAACATAAACATAAAATAAGAAATTATTTTATGATTCTGTTAACATGAAAGCCAATAGATAATTAATTTTTTAACATTTCAATATCTGATTATAGAAGATGATCAATCTATTAATCCAAAAGGTCTATAAAAATAGAGACATAATCAATTAATAGATTAATTGAACTAATATTTCATAATCAATTTCATTAATGAAAGTTAAACGAATTAACATACACAATATTTGTATCAAATATAAAAACATTAAGTGATTAGAGTAATTGAACTAGCATTCATACAACTACAACACAGTGTAAGTGTATGTACATAGATTTGAGAAAGTCTAATATCAAAGTATATATATGTGTGTGTGTGTGTGTGTGTGTGTATCAAAACTGAAACATGAAACAATACCAGTCTTGTAACACTTGCTTCAACAATATCCAGAAACAGAATTATGACTGCAAATAAGATGTTTTACTCCAATATACCATTTTATCCGTAATTCTCCATCACATAGAAACAACAGAACTAAGGCTCCTCTTCATCTTGCAAATATAAAAAATTACAAATAAGAAACAAAACAAAGAAAGACATAGTCTTTGGCAACAACTTCTCCATTTCTACTTTAAACCTCAAGATTACAAAATAAAAAAAATCAGAATATAGAAAGACACAGGTTCCTCTATTACTGTAGAGACTAGGCCTCCCTCCCCTTCTTAACAATATCCTATCACTTTATATAGACAATCATAACTTTTACATTGATGTTTGAAGTAGCAGAACAAAATGGCTCATTTCTTGTCATGATCTTCGTCAAGTTCATTTGATAGCTAGATTTATTGCATCTTCAACGGCTTTGTGAAAAATTATTCATTATCACCATCTTCTTAATTCATGAGTCACCTTATTCTAGATAATGATCCCTTTGCAGATCCATCATTAGTGGCATCTATCGCATTTGGCCTGCAATCCTGATGGTCCCTTTTGGCTTGATTCCTGGAGTAACCTTCTTCATAGGACCTCACCACCTATCCTTCTATGAGATGTAATCATTACTTATTTACTTCATCATGTCATATCGTGAGATAATATTCATGAGAATTCAATACAATTCGGTGTCTCCTACATTGAATTGTACAACTAGACAGAGTAAGATTTTACAATGACATTATTTATAAGAATTGCAGCGTAATAAAAAATTTCAAAGTAGTTTTCAAAAAAACAAAGATAGGAATCATTGCATTTCTAATATTAACCTACACATCAAAATAAGTGGAAAGACAAATAAAATTAGCCAAAAAAACTGATAATAAAAATAAAATACTTCCTCAAAGTTTGATGCAGTCGATAAAGGTTCTTCATCATTCATTATGAGATCTAGTTGAATATTTAATGCATTCCGGTACCCTCTTCCAGGAGTTACTCTTTCCTTGGCTGGCAGATTAGCAGATTAGTTATGGAGATCAATATCCGCTATGGTTCGGTGAAAACTTCTCGTGCGATTTGTAATTGATGTCTTTCTTGGCATAAAACCCATGGAATAGACATCGATCTCATTTGGAAAACCTCATCGATGTTTATCTTCAACCATCAATGTGGAAGCATCTCTTTAAACTTGTGGTGGTTATCCTCTGGATAATTATTAAGTCCCTCAACTTACTCCTAGAATAATTCATGAGACCTCTCTTTCTTATTGATTTCTAGTGATGACTTGGCATAAGATAATTAAATGACACAACAGTCAAGGCAGTTGTAATGGAAAGTAAATAATTATTTCTCAACAAACTCATTCCTTCAAAGAGGATTCTTTCATAATCATGACATAATATCCCCATGAGATGGCGTTCATGCAATCGTGCTGAGTCGGATCTCTCTTTTGTATCTGGCTAAGAACACTTCTTCAATATCAAATGCATTTTAGGATATAAGAACGACTCTTTAATAGCCAAAATGTGTTCTTTCTCTTGCTTGCTCGTAAGTATAGCAATTATGCTAGCTATCCCCATGAGATGGCGTTCATGCAATCATGTTGAGTCAGATCTCTCTTTTGTACCTGGCTGAAAACACTTCTTCAATATTAAATACATTTTAGGATATAAGAACGACTCTTTAATATCCCAAACGTGTTCTTTCTCTTGCTTGCTCGTAAGTATAGCAATTATGCTAGCGATCTTAACTAGGTATTTTTCAGTTTGTAGATTTATATGGTAAGATAAGTTGTTGTAGGGTTTTTCCGAACAATCTGCAATAGACATTTTTAGGTCGAGGTTTTGGTTCCGAATCTGGAATGACGACTTGTCCTGATGATGGTTCCAGATTCGGAACCGAAACGTCGACCTAAAAATGTCTACTACGGATTGTCCGGAAAAACCCTACAACAACTAGGTATTTTTCTTTGATGACGTGGAATCATAGTTTAGATCCAACCATTACATATGTAGTCATTGAATACAAAGGCAGGTTAATACATAACCACATATATAACAACAATTTAGAATTTCATGTAAGAAACAATACTCAATTCATGCTACCTTGACTTATGACTGATTGGTTTATTCCATTTAAGTTTAAGTCCATATGAAACAAAAATTATCTTCAAGAAATTCGTCATGATATAACTCTAAAGAAATTCAAATTAGATAATTTTAAGACCATAAATATTGAAATCATATTATTGTAAAAATCCTTCAACAATACTAAGACTCCACAAGGCTCTTCAAAAGTTAACGTGATATGACTTCATAATGTTATTATGGAAATCTTTACAAAATGAAATTATGAGATAACTTATTAGAATCATGTTAACAATTAAAATTAAATAATTTAGGTCATGTGAGAAATATCAAAGATATTTATACAAAAATATATATACATAAAAGAGAAACAATTATGATTTTAAAAATTATATATATATTAATTATTTTTGCAAAATATCAAAGTAATGAAGCTCTAGAAAAGATATATATATTTTTAGAAGACTTTTAATAATTTAACATGATATATGTAAAATATGGATCATTTGCTAAATCATGTAAAATTTGACCTTAAAATTTATTTTATCAACAAGACCTAAAATCATGTGATGTGTAAATTACCTCGACCTAGGGTACCATGGGCTTAAACCATGGGTACCCCAAAACCATGGGATATTTACAAGAAGGGGGCTTCGACCCAACCCGGAAGCCCCTAAGACTATTTTGGACTGCAACTCCGCTTACAAGCTTCGCACCAAAACCATAGAGTTGCCAAAATTAAGGACCTTCAAGGTCTGAGCCCCAATAGGCCTTGCCTTGGAGGCTCTGTAGTTGGCGCAGAGTTTGTGGTATATGGAGATCAATGATAGCTTGAAATTTGAGAGGGTCAACCATTATTCCTTTGTGGGATATGATGAACTTGATCAGATGGCCTGCTAGGACACAAAAAATGCACTTTAGGGGATTCAAGCGAATTTTGTATTTGCGGCATCGCAAAAAGACTTGCTGCAAGTCATCTATGTGTTTTGCTTGTTTCCGTGATTGAGCAGTAAGGTCATCTAGGTAGACCAATATGATGTGGATGAGGTTATGGAAACAATATATCATGACGCGCTAGAAGGTGGCTCCAACATTCTTTATGCCAAAGGGCATTACTTGATATGTGAATGTGCCCCAAGGGGTTGTAAATGCAGTCTTGTAATGATCTTCTTTCCAAATCTGAATTTGGTTGTATCCGGAAAATCCATCCATGAAGCAAAAGACCTCATGTCTGATGCACGCATTGATGATCTGATTGATGAAGGGGGTTGGGAAGTTGTCTTTGGGACATGCCTAATTCAGATCATGGAAGTCTGTACAAACACGGATGGTACCCTATTTTTTATTCATGGGAATGGGATTTGAAACCCATGTTGTGTAAGCAATAGGGTAAATGAAGCCGGTTGTATGCAGCTTCTTAATTTCAGCTTTGACTGCGGTAGCTTTGGAGGGATAGATTGGCCATTTATTTTAGCACACAAGTACCACATTAGGCCATGTGTCGATGTGGTGCTAAAAAATGGATGGATCCAACCCGGGAATTTCGGTGAAGGACCAGGCGAAAATGTCGCGAAATTATTGGAAGAGCACTTTGTAGGAAGCAACTTCTTCTAAGGAGTAGGATGCCCCCAGCATGATTTCCTCAACAATCTTAGAATTGGTTGAAATGTTGATTTGAATGGTTAGAGAAATATTGGCCATGTTCCCTTCTTCGAAGGCATCTAGTGCTGGAATGGGATTTTTGAACCAGTCAACTTTCCCATGAATCAAATCCTTTGTCTCAACTGAAAATTCGTCAGACTGCGACACAAGTTCTACAGGGATAAAGAACAAGCGATGGTGCATGTCATCCAAAGGGTATTCCAGAGCGGTTAAGGCTTCAAGTATTTCCTTATTTTTGCAAAAGAAACAATGGGATAGATCTGATGGACCGTCGATGATTGCGGAGATAAGGGGGTTTGTGGAATTGGACATCATGTAGATGGACATGGTGTCTGAAGAAGGAGGTGGGGGGTGGATTTCTTCAATCAGAGTGATCTCAGATTCAAGGGTATGTTGTCGAAGGTTGGCTAGGGCCATTCAAAACTTGGGCAAGTCCTAGCAGTGGTGAGAATAATTTCCATATAATCCGCAAAGGGCGCATGCATGGTTTGTTCTCAAAGACTAGTTCTTCACTGTTGGCCCGCTTGGGAGCACCACTATGGGGATGTTTTCTGTTGTATCCATGGAATCCAAATGTGCGTAGAGCATTGGAATCTTAGGGAAATTTTGAGTTGCATGGCCTTTTTCATTGCACATGGCGCATGGCGGAGTCTATCGGGGTTCAGTTGTTTCTTTCATGTTTTTTCGCCTAGCCCTTTTTAGGTGGGTTGAGGTAGGTGCAGGTGTAGTGGTTGGTTTTTGTGGGCTAGGTGAAGGACGAGATTCAACTGCAATGGATTCAATGGGGGTCAACACAACCTGAGGCATCGGAGGTTGGATCGGTGGGTCGAGGTACCATACGGGAATCCCCAACATGAAGTTGGGTGAGTTTAAGGTAGCCATTATAGGCTTACTTAAGATGCTAGATGGGGGAAATAGGAAGGGAATTGTGTGGACTGGGAAGGAACCTCAGTAATTCCCTGGTGACTGCATTTGGGGATTGAGTTGTGGTTGTGGCTGCGCATGATGTGGTAGCCGCGAATGGGGTTGCGGCTATGGATGGTGTGGTAATTGCGGCTACGGATGGGGTTGTGGTGCAGTAGTGTTGGATGACAACATGCACAAATCCGTAGTATCACTTGGCGGAGGTGGTGGTGATACTAAGGGGAAGGAAGTTGTCATAGAGGTGTCGAAAAAAAAAAATGGGCCTACATTCAGCATGATGGGGGTGATGGTGCTGTCGACTGTAGTGTCAATAGTAGGAATAACGTTAGCTGGTGCTATTGGCGCTTGCGGATCATGGTAAGTCAACTGGTCAACATTCATAATTTTCCTATCATGAGGGAACATCATTTGGTAGAAGACGGTAGACGCTACGTCTCTCATCACATACATATAGCTATGTCCTAGAAGAAGGTTGTAGTCTAACTAAGCATTGACGACTTCTATGTCAATTAGGATGGTCTTCTTGGCTAAAGATATGGGGACGTGCGGGAGGATTCCTTGGGCTCTGGTGGGATGGACATCATAGTCATGTAATGTGGTGGTGGACGGTTGTAGGATATAGGACCTGAGTTTCTACCAAACCAAGGTTTACATAACTCAAGTGGATGCCCCCTCGTTAGTGATCCATCAGTGTACAACCAAATTCTGAATTTACACCGAGATCTGGAAGGCAATCGTTGATGGCATTCTTGATTCTCCTTGATCCAAATCAAATGTGATCAATTTGGAGTCAGAGGGATCTATGGCACCAAGGGCAGCTTACAAGGATTTCTATTATGTTGGACACGTTTTGAGGACCTCGAGAGCAGACATGGCCTTAGGTGATTGGGCCAAGTCATCGATGCTACTATAGTTAAATGCTTCCCTTGTGGTAGTGTTGCTGGCAAGGTGCCTAAAGGGGAGGCACAGACCTACGGGAGGGGGAGGAAGGTGAAGAGGAACATTGGCAGTGTTGGATGTGGATGCTGCTACTGTTTCAGCATTTTCAGTAGCAGATCCACATTGATTCTTCCTGGTCTGCAGGTTGATATCCTCCGTTGTAAGTGCTAGCAGTTGACGTACTCCTATCTCCATGGGATGTGGAGCAAGGTGGGATGCAGGAGCATGTTGGGGAAAGAGTGTGGTTGATACCAATCCTTGGACTGGTAACGGGTTCTGGAGCACCATGGGAGGAGGGCCTGGTGGTGTTGGGCTCTATTTTGTTTGGGTAGTCGCATTGTTGGGCTTCGTTGTGTAGGAATTTTTTGGCGTGTCCCATAAGCGAAAATTCATGGGTGTAGTGCCCGTAGACACTGCACATCTCGCATGGTTTGTTGGTCCGCAATGGGACGTTCCATAGAGGTGGATTGGGATCTTGGGTATTTTGTACATGCGGGTTGTGTCATTTCCACGGGGGGTAAGGCTATTGGTTGCCTCTTTGGGGTTGGTTGTTACCTTGATTCCTAGATTGGTTGTTTCTACCTTGCCCCTGTTGGTTGTTGGGGACAGGTTGGTTGGGACGATTCTACTAAGCAAAAACTTGTCCCAAAGGTGCTGGCAGAGCTGGGGGGGGGCTCGAGTGGCTTGTACTGGTGGTGCATAGTAAACTTGGGGGGATGGGGGTGCCACACATTTGGTCATCTATCCCGAATATTGTTGTGCCAGCCAAGTAGTTGCATGGGTCTGTTGTTATGGTGTAGGTTGTGCATAGGAGGTTGTAGCTTTGGATTGAGACATCATTCTTGAATAGACAGGAGCTTGGTTTGGGTTGGAAACACTAGGGGTGCTACTTGGGTGCGGTGGCATCATGGGTGGTGTTGCATGATGTTGTGTTTGGTGGGAAACAGAGCCTATGATGCCATATGTGACATGTCATGCCCCTGGTGCATCCTGGTAGGAGGTTTTTGCACGAGGAGCATCTGGATTGATGGTGTAGAGGTATCCAAGCTATGTGTAAATGAGGTCAAACTATTGGTCCTTCAAGATGGCCTCTTCCTCTATTGGGGGACGTTTAGAGGCGACGTCCTTGGCTATGGGTGGTAGCAATTTTTTTAAGAACCAGTCAAAGAATATCTTGTCATCAAGCTTGATCTTTCACAAGCAGCGACGTCACCGGCACTCATGGATGTGGTCAGTTATGTGGGTCACAATGTTTTGGCGACAAGATAGCAATATTTCCACCCCTTCATCATATATGACGAGGATCTAGAAATACTGTAGGAACATAAAGGCCAAGGAGTTAAATTCTGGGTACTTCGCTTGTGGTATCTTAATGTACCACTTGGATGCAACACCTATGAGGGTGCATTGGAAAATCCCAAGCCTGATCAAATAATCTACGATGTTGTTTGATGAGCACCATAGGTGAAATGACATTATATGGTTTTGGGGGAATTCCTCTGCCTTCCCTTCAAACTTAGGGATGTTTGAGGGGATTTTGGTTGGCATGGGAGGCCAAAAGGCTTGATGACATATAGGGTCATTGGTTAACCTAGCCAAGTCAGGAAAGTTGAGGCATTCCATGAAAGGGAGGTTTGACCCAAGGTTAACTTTGGGAAGGACCTGCAATGGTAGTGGGGTTCATGAGAACATGATGTACCTGCATTACTGGGGGTACTTGTGGCATAGATGTGGATGGGCCACTGCCCCTAGGTATGGCTAGTAGGACACTATGAACGGAAGGGCCACTGCCCCCAGGCATGACCATGTGAGTGGATGGGTCACTACCCCCAGGTATGACAGGTGGGACAATTTGACTAATAGGTACAGGTGGATGTAGCTGAATTAGGATAGTCTCCATGGCAGTACTAGGACCACCTGTAAGGGTGTTGGTGGTGACTTGAGGCATGGACATGAGTCCACTGCCAATGACCATTCCGAAAAGTGGATCCAGGTTTTCACCAGCCATGGGGCTAGATGGTGAGGTATGTAAGTTTGGCTCAGATTGATATGAATATGAGTCTAAGTCTAAGGCTGTGTGGCCATCCGACGGTGTAGAGGTTCATCATGAATGGTCTCGATGGTGTTGGTTCAAGGACTCGAACTATGGTGGATCGCCTCTTAGGCGTGAAGAAGAGTGTGGGGGATCAATTGTGTCTCGTTGGTAGATCAAATGGTGTAATCTGGTAATGATGATATGGACCCTAGTTTCATTGGCTTCCTATTGCATTTCAGGTGATCACTCGGCCACCAAGATTAACAGGAGACATCGCTTGGATTTTTCCTCATGGGAGTGCTAGTCAATCGGTAAGGGTTGTTGCCTGTTTCGCTTGGCGATTCCTCTCAATGTGCCAACTACTTTGGGGTTCGCATGGTACTCCTCACAATGAGTTTTAGGGTTGATCCCAAGTACTTCCCATGGTTAAGGTAGTCAGGGACTTATGTCCTCAAACTACAAAGTTTTGAATTAATGTAAATTGATAGATTTTAATGGGTTCGCTCGATGTCATGAATCGAGATTCGTTGGCGTAAGTGGTGTGGTTGTGTGCATGTTTAGTGTATTAAAGATTGTTCATTTTAAAATTATTTTTTGTTATTAGTTAGTGACTGCAATTATCATTTATGGATACTTCACAGTCGTTTCTGGTTTGTTGCAGATATTATAGAATGGGAAACTTGTTATGAAAAAACCAGTGAACTTTTGAAACAGAAAAATTTAAACATGCAAGTAATGAACCTAAACTATTGCAAACCTGTTAGGTGACTACCTTAACCCTGTATTCCTTTTCGACCAAGAAGGAGTGTTGGGCTCTCATCAAAGTGGGAACAAGCCCACCCATAGATCCACAGGTCACTCCTCAGGTGCCAGGATGGCCAACAGGGAGGACGCGAATTCCATGAAACCCCCAACGGTCTCCACCCCCTCTACCTTCCAAGTCACTCGTTTTTAGTGGTCTTAAGTAATAACAAGTATAAGTGCCTATTACTATACGAGCTTTACCCTTCGTCTTATCTCAGAATACCCCAGAGGGTGATGACTGAGTAGAGGAGGAAGTGTTTCGGGAAGAGGTTAATTTCCAATTATTTAAGTGAAAAAACAAAAAATTAAGTTGGTGTATTTAAGCTAAGTCCTAAAACACATTTATATGCATTAATAGCTAACCAAATGTACCATCAGCTTACAGAAATTGAATACAGAAGGAAACAGGCTACTAGACAGTGGCAGTAGGGCCGCACTAGTAGTCCAAATAGTAGAAAATCAAACCCTGAGAGACAGGTCACCTTTTTTGAGGGGAAATGTAGCAAGGGGGTCACCCAAGAACCAAAACTAGGAGCGATCGGGCTTCTGGGAGTGAAGTCACTCTTTTTAGGCCAAAATAAGGGACTCGGTCACTCTTGTAGGGGCCAAATGGGGGACTGGGTTGCCCTTTTCAGCCCGATATGAGCAACCTGGAACAAAAAATGAAAAATTTTAAAAACAGAGCTAGGAACGGCTGACAGTAATAGGTACTATGGTCGAACGGCCTCGGGTCGGCCTCAAGAGGGCTCAACTAGAAATGTAAATGAAAAAAACATAGATCTAAACTAAAAATAAACTAGATCTAAACTAAAAATAAACTAGGCTAACAGAAATTTTAAAAATAAGCTGTAAAAACCCAGGGATCCTTTCGGATCGACCTGGTATAGTCGCCAAACTGTAGTAGGGTTTTTTACCTAGATACATACATAAACAACTACCTTATTTATATAGGATGGAGGGATATGGTCTCTATGGATGTGAGAGAAAACTTGTAGGAAAGGGTTAGTGAACCAAGCAAAACCTACATCACACTGTTAATGGAGGACCTACAAAACAATGTGATCAAAACCACATGCAAATAAAGCAATCTACAAAACTAAGCTACTAACAAGAAACACACATTATACCTTCTGGTTTTGATGAAATGGGCCACCATGCCCTAGATCAAGGTGCTACCTCTCAATGGAATGGGGATTGGCTAATGGAGCAAAGGGAGTAAGAGGGGTGAATGGCTTGAGAGAAATGGGTCTCAAGGCACTCACACAGGAAAAGTAATGGTGGGAAAATGAGGATCATTTTGAGAGTGAACCCCACCCTTGTATTTATATCTTTTTTTTTATTTTTAGGGTTTTAAGCCCTTGTTCAGGGCTGTAGCCCCTTTTTAGGGTTTTAAGCCCCTTCCACCCATTTCTTAGCTCCTTTGGGGTTTTTAGGCCCCTTTCACCCATTTCTTAGCTCCTTTGGGGTTTTCAGGCCCTTTTTAGGGGATTTAGCCCCTTTTTGAAGGCTTTAAACCCTTTGAGATCTATTTAGTTTCTTTTATGGATTTTTAAGCCTTTTTCTGGTGTTTTTGAGCCTTTACAAGGGTGTGGGGGTCAATGAGGGTAATGAAATAGATGTCTTTGTGTGGTGTAGGTCATGTAGAGCTAGTCGGGTAAGTGGATAATAATTTGTACCAACAATAGATAAATAAATTCCAAGGAGATTTGTAGGCTATAGGCAATGAAACAAATAAATGAGAGGTCACTCAAAATATTCCGGAAGAGAAGGAGAACACAATTCATTTATTAAAAAGGAAATTGAAGATACCTACAACACAGTTGATTCAGGATTCAAAATTGACTGAATTAGAAAAATAAAGAGAGTTGTTAGATAAAGAGCTGAGCTACATTAAGGAAAGGCTATTGAAGCTTATTGAGGAAAATAAGGAAAGGGAAAAATAGAAAAGTCTTTTGGTTGCAAAAATTTATGTTATAAATGAAAGACAGTTGGTTCTAGAGAAAGATAAGGAAGTACAAATAATACAACCTAATGTAGAAATGCATACATAATCCATTGTACATGCCATGTCCCAAGTAAATCTGAGAAACTTGGAGATTGTTGGATTGAAAAGTTAGAATAAAAATCTAGCTAATGCAGTATTGAAGAAAGAAGAGGAAAGGAAAGCATTGGAGAACAAATATAAAGAATTGTTGGATAAAAATGAGAAATTAGTGAAGCAGTTGTTTGGGAAATTACCAATGCAGGGAGCAAGACATCTAGCCTAGGACATGATCATTGCCGAAGGTGTTAAAATAAGACCTTATTTAAATTATATTTTGGAAAAAGTGATGGTAATAAATGCTTCCAAACAAAGTTTTACTGCAGTAAAAGAAGCTTTGAACAAAAAGTCAGTGGACACAACTAAGAATACAATTAATTTACTAAATACTTTGTTAGAGAAATATTTGAGGACAATGGGAACTAAGGACAAAATTATAGTGATCACCTAGTCCAGGAAGGTGGTAAGAAAGCATCAGCACATAGAAACTGTGCCAGCAAAAATGAACATAATGCAACATAAGGTGATGATGATTAAAACCTCATTTGTGTCCCTTTTTTGAAAAGGTTTTCCTTCCTCTTGGGAAGAATATGGTAAACTTTTTTCTCAGGTGGAATATCAAGATTTGTTGGTCAATGTAGATTGGATCATAGGAAATTTGAAGATATGAACCAATATCAGTCGGAGAAAATAATGATTGATAAATTAGCAGTGGATTTTGAGATAATCAATACTTTCATAACAATTTGTTTCCAACTTCCACCCATTTCATATGTAGATCATGTAGAATTGAGAGTATTATCAAAATAAATGGCGAAACTGGAGTTCCCAATTGTGGGCCAGTGGAAAACAATTGAGAAGTTTGGTAGAACAATGTACAAACTACATTAGTGAAGAGTTTATTTATAAACTCAAGAAATTTTTGAAGACAAGTTTATTTTGAATAAATGCAACAGATTTTAAGTAGTTGGTTTGTTAGGAGTCAAATGAAAAATGTAATAAGGAAGTTATTGTTTCCTATTTTTAGCATGTAGGAAGTTATCACCTCAAGGATCATTTTGTATTTAAATTTTTTTTGCAATGTATTGAGGGTTGGAACCCATGAGCAAGAACCTATTTTGTAAGAGAGCTTCAAATATTAATAAAGATTTCAAATCCAAGTGGGTTTTCCAATAGATATTCTTGTGTTATTTATTTTACAGACAGTACTTCGTCTTCTCATGTGAATGTGTTTCCTGTGTATATTTTCCATTTTGTTATATTTTCATGCTTGAATAAGTGTATATTGGGATAGAATTCATACCCTTGTGCACTGATCCTTTGATTTCAAGCATTCACAAAAAAAATTCCACAAAAGTTAATATTGGATTCATTTTTAGATGCCCATATTAATGTATTGTTTCTTACTCTTCCTTATCACCAGACAACCAACATTTTGATTGTAAAAGAGTAACTACCCTACCTCTATTAAGAAATCCATTGCAAAGCACTGTCATTGATTGTTTCTCATATTTGACTCCATGCCCAATTTCCACATGTTTCAACCATTCTTACTATTAAATTTCTTTTCTTTCAAATAGTTGGCCTTTGAGTTTATCTATTGAGAGATCCCTCTCTGGTTGAAAAGAAGCCAACTTTTCCTCCTAAATATTGGTTTTATGGTTACCTTGGGATTATTCTTTCACAACCGAGGGTAAATTATGAGTGATAACATCTCTAATGGGGCTAGAACTTGACACGATAATATCCATTGTATAAAGCTTTGGACACAACTAGTTGCATAAATTGTTTTTCTCAAAAAGCTTTAAACCTCGACATAATGGTAACTAACCTATGTTTGGAGGTGAAATAAATCTACGCATGGGATAATACATCCAATCACATGGGTCTGCAATAAAGTGAAAAAGGTGGTGGCTAATCCCTTCACATGCTGAAATATTTTCGACCATTTATGACAAAGATCCATTAAATCCATCATTTTTCTCACCATAAAAGTACGCAACTACTATGCATTAATTACATGACAGAAAAGCAGGCCATGAAAATAAACTATGACCCAAATTTAAGTAAAACAAAAATTGATCTTGCGACATAACTTTAACTTGTGAAAGACCTTTAACTTGCGACACACCTTTAATTTGTGATAGACCTTACACAAACTTCAAACTACAATTTGAAACTTATTTACAAGAACCCCCCCCCCCCCCCATTTTTTTCACTATGTACAAGTTCATCCAATACCGACTCAGTCAAGTGAAGTATGACTATCCCTATAAGGTTTAAGCTGACTCCCATTTACCAACCCGTCGAACAATGTACCATCTAATTTTGTATATGAACTGTACCCCCATTAGTAACACGAATCACAACATATGGTCCCAACCAATGTGTACAGAGCTTACCGGGATGTTTTAAAAACTTATTGTCATAGCAAATAAAAAAATCACCTAAGTGGAATTGCTTGAACATAATGTGGCAGTCATGCCAAGCATTTTGTCTCTCTTTGTCGACTCGCTGATGATAGCCTGCAATGAAAAGACATTATTCGAACTATAGCAGCTAAGATAATATTTTTTCGATTACACCCACATATTTAATCTCAGTAATTGCAGTTATTCTTAGATTAGGTACAATATATTCCATTGGAATAACAACCTTCTTCCCATAAACTAGTCAGAATGGAATGTTCCCTGTAAGTTTCTTACACGTCATGAGATAAGCCAATAAAACTGTGGATATTTTTTGATCCCAATCATCACGATTTACATTATTGATATTAGTAAGTGTATGCTATAAAATTTTGTTAAAGGTTTCAACAACTCCATTTTCTTGTGGATTATATGGAATTGTCTTCCTATGCTGGATATGAAATTATTTAGTTAATTTCTCAATCAATTGATTAACAAAGTGCATTCCCTAGTGAGTTACTAAATGTTTTGGACAACCAAAATCATGGAAGTAGTTGCTGGAAGACGATCTCTAACTAGCGCTAATTTATCCCATCTGGTTAAAGAATTTGTCATAGTAATTATATGCCACACACTTGTCTATTTTCCTGGTATATTAATAGAACCCACAAAATTGATAATCCATTTATGGAATTCTTGCAAAGTTATCTATCGTACAAACAACATTTCATCCCATTGATATGGTTTCCTTGCACATTAGAAAATATCACAACTACGATAATAATCCATAGCATCTAAATCAAGGGCAAGCCACCATAATATTGCGTATAAAATATTGCACTTTGTCACTTTCCCTACATAGTATCACCTTGCTATTCCATCATGAAATTCATTCAACACCATCAGTCACTCATGTTCCAAGACAAATCGATAATTTCATCTAGTCCCATATTATACAAATGTCCAACTATAAGCTAAAAGTCTACAACTTTTACAATCAATTCTTTCTGTTATGATGTGTTAAATCCTTCTTGTGCACTCCCTATAATCAAATAATTTACAATGTTTTCATAATAGTCATCAACCATTTTTACTGCAAATAATTGTGCATCGGGAAGATTATCATCTAAAATGATAGGGTATTCCCCATTTTTTAACCTTAAAAGATGGCCAGGTCTCGCATTTAATATTCCTAGATTTACAACAATTTCAAAATCAAATTCTTGGAAGAGTAGAATCCATCAACAGATATTACCCCCCAACACTAGCTTATTGACCAAGTATTTCAAAGAAGAAAGGTTCGTAAACATCTTGAAGTGACCACCCAATAAGGAGTGTCATAATTTCTGGAGTGCATATACCATAGCATGTCCTTACTGCTCCATCATCGTAAATTTTTTATCTGCAATCAACAACTTTCTACTAGAAAATGCAATAGGGTGATCAATAAAACCCTCACCTGGTTGTCAAAACACTGCTCCTAGCACGACAGATGATGCATCGACATGCATATGGAATTCTTTTTAGGAGTAAGGAAATACTAAAATAGGTGTTGAAACCAGCTTCTCTTTAAGGAAATCAAGACTCTTTTGACACTACTCATTCAACTAAAATTTAACATATTTCTTTAATAATTTCTCTATTGGAGTAGTGATCTCTTCATATCCCTTGATAAATTTCTTATAGTAACCAGTTTGACCTAGCATGGTCCTTAAGTGTTTAACCGATGAAGGTGGGGGTAGGTAGACAATTATTGCAATGTTTGTAGGGTCCATCAACATTCCCCCTCGACAAACAACATGACCCAACAAAATACCAAAAGAGGCACAAAAATACGCTTCTTCAGATTTAAAGAAATTTGAAAATGTCTACACCGTTCAAGAATCATCTGAATAATCTCAATATGATCGTTAACTAACCCATATACTTTCCAATCATCAAAATAGACATCCACAAATTTATGAATAAAATCTTTAAAAGAAACTGACACCATTCGAGAAAAAATAGCAAGCACATTCTTAAGTCTAGATGGCACTATCGTGTATTGGAAACAACCCCACTCTATTCCAAAGGTGGTCTTATGTCGACTCTCTTTTGCAACCCTAATTTGATGGTACCCAAAAAATCCATCAGTAAAAGAGCATACCTCTTTCCCCCATACATTCTCCAAGACCTCATCTGTAAAAGGTTTAGGAAATGGATCATTTGGGAAAGCATCACTTAGTTTCCTCAACTAAATATAGATATGGAATTCCCCAGTTTTCTCATATTGTACAACCATTGGGATAATCCATTTTGATTCTTCGACAGGGTCAACAATTCCTACGTCCAACATTTGATCTAACCCTTCCTTAAACTCCTCTTTGTATCTTGGATTTAATCTATATGGTTGTTTCTTGATCGACCTTGCATCTGGTTTCAGAGGATTTTCATTTCACTCATATCTATGATGATCCCCTTCATTTCTGAGAACATGTTCAGGAATAAATCTTGGAACACATGTAGAAAATAAAAAAAATTCCCCGCTGTCTCATCATCCTAGTGATCCCCAATATTGGTAAATTTTGGATTCACAGGGGAACCAATATTCACCTTATTTATTTTAAGGGGCTTCAAAAATTTGTTAGTTGATAATCCTAGTCCCTCCACTGCTCGACTACCTTCAGATTTAGGGGTATGAATGTCACATGGATCACCATCTTTAGGTTCTACATCTATGTGGTAACACTCCATCCATCTCTGCACTATCACATTTCTTTGAGGAAAACTTGACTCTAAAATAAGGACAACATCAAAAATATTTCCTTTAATATCTTGTAGAGAAGTATCAATCATTAGACTGTCATAAAAAAAGATAAGAGTATGCTTGAAACTATTATCTAACTCATCCTATTCTACAGTTTCTCGTTGCAATTCGACCGACTTATACCAATATCTTGGTATCATGTCGAGAGTATGTATAAACAAATGTACCAATTCCTATAACTAACTAAGAATTGATTGATAATGTCATTATTGCATGGGAAGGAATGGAATGGGATCAGATCTGAAAGATTGGATCATCTCTTTTCGTTNACCAATTCCTATAACTAACTAAGAATTGATTGATAATGTCATTATTGCATGGGAAGGAATGGAATGGGATCAGATCTGAAAGATTGGATCATCTCTTTTCATTAATATTGAATTTGGAAAGGCTCATGGCTATGTTGAGTGACCATTTATTCTTAAAATGATGAAGTCATTTAGCAAACCAAACTTTCCAAGAAAGGTATTTTGGGGTGTCCATTAAGACCTATTTCGTGAGTGTCCTATTATTAAAAGATCCATGATATACTTTACTCTAGGTCTGGACCATATCTTTCAAGTCTTGAGGCATGTTTACATGAGGATCCACCTTGAAAATAAACCATTACCAAAATTTCTAAATGAACTCACATTCCATGGAAAGTTGATTCAATGTTTCTTCTTTCTTGAAACATAAACAAAATCTCAATATCTCATGACCCTTTTTGACATTATTTGTTTTCAACACCTTTCCATGTATAAGTGTCCAACAAAACATTCTCCTTTCCACATTGATATCCATATAGCCAAATTAATAATGTTCATCCACTAAATGATTTTTTTATTGATATTCTTTTTTGATGGTTTAGTTGTATGTTTGTATTTTTCCCAAATCTCTCCACCTTTTCATTGGATTTCTCATGAAAGAGGGTGTGTCATATGCAAGGAGTGACTTCATAATATACTTAAGCCATCGGCTTCTCCAATTCATAGGCTCTAAAAAGAAGCATCTAGTATTCTCTGAAGTTATCTAACTAGGTTTCTACACATTCATTGGAGACAAATATTTAGGTCACTCTATTAATACATCCTATGCATGGGATCTAATGTTCTATGAATGCACACTACCCATTATTTTTCTCTGTTTCATACAAGTAGAGAATAAAGTTGAATCAAAGAGAGTAGTCTCAAATCCCAAGATCAACGATTTGGAGAGCAATATGGAAAGGGGAAGTGACCAACATTGCACAACAAGACTAGCATCCGGCCACTAACAAAATCTACATCCACATATCGAAAAATATATACAAGGTCAATGTTTATAGTATTTTAGTGTTAGGGAAGGGGCATAAGTTGAGATCAAAATTTATCTTCTTTACACAGAATCAAGCCTTCTAAAATACCATTTTTAACATGGTGCAAATTGTGTGGAACTGATTTTTACATTAACACTTAAAAATGGAAAAGAACCTTGTGTCTTGGTCAATGGAGGATTTTTTGGTACATTCCCCCCCTCTTCATTCCATTTTATGGGTTGTAGAATGTTATTTGGGTTTGCTTCATCATATTTCCTCTTTTCGATTTTATTTGAGGTAATTTTTTGTACAGTTTAAGACCTCATTAGTGTACCTAGGCATCTCCGATAATCTAAAATTGGTTATGCTAAAATGGTTAGTGGGTTCTCATTTGAAATTGATAAAATGGATCTTGTGAATATCAGTAGCAGTGAATTTGATCTATTGTTAGTGACAGTAATATTACTAAGATTGTTCAAGACTTCAAAAATAATGTACAAATTTTTATATATAGAGTGGAGTGAATTTATTGCACTCTTACAACATGCACTGATGTCAATGCCCCCAATAATTTCACATTACAATGCAACTACAATTGGTGGTCCAAAACTACAAACAAATAAACACTTAGGTGAATGCCAAGGATGACTAGGTTGGAGCCATAGTGACAGGAATGTACAACCCTCCCTTTAGATCAATTTTCAGTTATATCAAGGATTGTTCATGATCATTCACCTCATTTATTACCATAATTAGAAGTGTGTTGTTTAAATCACATAGAAACTGGAACCCCCTACTTGCATATCCATGCAATGGGATATGCAAAAACATTACTAAAAAAGAACCCCAAATGCAAATCCTACAAAGAATTGCAGCTGCAATTCAGATATGTCACCAAAACTTTGGCCATATAAGACACATAGGTGGATGTTATAGCTGATTTTAACACACCTGGTTGATCACATATTTATGGCCTTCCATGTCCTTATGCATACTCTTTGGACCCCATGGAGTATTATTATACTTTTATGTTCCAATATAATCCCCCAAAATCACCTGTTTATACCTATACGTGACTTTTAAATCCATACTCGCTTGTATACATAACTTTTTGCCTCAAACCCATATAGATCAGAATGTGTGCAAAAAGACAAATATTTTTGGAGTTTTCCTCATATGAGTTCGAATATCTTGTCTCTTGGCCTTCCATATGCCTTGGGAATTCTCGGAATCGACCCTCCATTACCTCTTTGGAGTGCTATATATTGAGCCTCTTGGATACACTGAAGGGAGGAGAAATTGAAGAGTAAGGAAAGTATAGTCCATTATTGTGTCATTTTTTATTGTGCTTGAGTTTGCATCCCTTTGTCCCTTTGGAGCACATAGTATTCCCAAGATTTCCTTTTCTTTGTGATATTTCTATCGAGAGATGGAGGACTGAAGTGGTGGAGACCCAGGTGGAGGAATCTGTTTCTCTGGTTCGCAGAAGTGCCGATAGAGTTTGTCACTATTGTATCTCTGTTTTATTAATAGAAATATATTTTCCTGTCCAATACATGTGTATTTTAAATATGAATATTGAATCCATGGATGTATTTACTTTCTTATATTTAAATGCAATTGCACTTATGATATTTAAATGCAATTGCACTTATGATAAGCAAGTAAGACCTTTGGATCAATATTCATAAGTTTGATGGGAGAGAGAACTAGACAATCAAGGTGGAATAATACTCACTTCGATTCACACACAAATCTCACCATGAGTCACCATGGGTTGGAGATCCTTGAGCATCTCTCTTCTCCACCTCCTGTGTGGGAGGTTGAACCTTCAAGCACGTATCGGAATCTAGTAGGGTCCGACCACCATGTGGCTGGGACATCACATGAATATTTATCACAATTTATAGACTACATAAATGCAGACCACCAGTATGGCATGCAGACTCACCATGCACCCACTAGCACTAGCACATTTAGGTATGGCATGCTATACCTTCCCGAGACCGGTCTGACACCCAATGTTAGATCAGGTGTTGACCTTGGTGTTTCTCCTAAGGGCACTTCCATTCATTTCCAAGTATAGAGGTTTGGTAGTAGTAGTCATATTTCACCTTCCATCCCTGCAGTGGGAGTACCTTCACACATGCATTCTAGGGCTAGCACTGGAATTCGCGTTCATGGAACTGATCCTATACATGTGAATATTGGGGGCACAATTTACATCCCTTCCCATGTTTCATCATCTTCAACACTTGTTCCTTTAAATTCATTTTTGATGACACATCCTCCTCCTAACTCACATGGTCCTTTGGGGTGGATTTCTACCGTTAGCCATGTACATCTCGTGTCTTCTCACACCGTAGTGTCACAAGGCTATGTGCCTCCTTATGTGTCAGCATGGTATGTACCATCTTATGGAGCATCTTATGAACCATTTTATGGAGCATCTTATGGACAAACTTATACAACTTATGGGTCCGTGTATCAACCCGCTTATTAGTCTCCTAACTATGGCTTCGTAGCACCCTAGCCTAAAGGTACTCCAAAATACAATATGTCCATGCATCTCTATATGGGTCAAATGGGAGGAGGTTACTATCCCACTAGCGAATGCCATGGTGTTTATAACAATCAGACCTATATGAACCAGCCTTATCGAGGAGCATGGAATCATATGACTAAACCTAGGCTCGCTTTCCTTGCAACGTTGAATTTACCTGACTTGTCGAGATTGACTAATGACCCAGTATCTCATGACCCTTTACGGCCGATCATTCCTACCAATATTCCTTCAGACATTCCCAAGTTCGAAGGTAAGACTAGTGAAGATGCTAGTGAGCACATTATGAATTTCCACCTGTGGTGCTCTTTGTACTCATTGAATCACGATTTAGTTCGTTTCAGGATATTTCAATGCACCCTTACGGGTCCTACCATGAAGTGGTATATAGAGTTTCCTGGGGGGCCTTATATGACGTTTAATGACTTAGATAAGACTTTTCTCAATCACTTTCAGCTACCCGTGCGTTACGATGCTAGTACTAAACTCTTGTCGACATTTTGGTAGGACAAAGCCACCCATATCTCTGATCACATTCAGGAGTGGTGTAAAAGGAAGAGATTGATTAAAGCCTTCATTCCACCAGAGTTCCTTTTAGAGTGGTTCCTCAAGTCTTTATTGCATTATATAAGAAAGGATGTTTCCACATCCGTAGTGCAGAATGAGGAAAAATATATCTTCCGAGCTCGGGAGTTAGATTCGATTTATTCTCAATCAGGGATCTTGTATGAGATTATACCAAACGCACCTAGATCTAATTTCAATCCTAAGTTCAAACATGGGCCACATGCCGATGGAATTATTGGCTCTGTAA